>CM059835.1:13235537-13835537 GCA_030444775.1 Atalantia buxifolia | reverse complement strand
TTACCTTTTCTCTATTTTTACTTGTTTTTAAACCGATTGAAGTGGATATCCACACAAGTTTCTTCTTCTAGATATACACTCGACCCGCATATTCCTAAATAGAAGAAAACAATTGAACTTTTGACATTGATCATATAAAGGCAATACAATGGAGACTTGTTTTAGTTTTCTTTTCTTTTTCTTTTTTTAACAAAAACTGGGTGATTAATTGTTTCTCAGAGTGCTTTTGAGTCCACTAGAGGAAAGACAATTATGTATAATTGAGAGAAAGAAATTAATATTAATCAAAATTTAACCTTATCAAGTCTTAGCCATACATCCTTCTTAGATATGATTGATGAAAATTAGCGTAAAAAATTTAATATTGGTTAAAATTTAATTTTAAGGAATGCTGTTCCTTTCCCTGCGAAAGTGTTCGAAGCAGGAATAGAGGAGGTAACATAAACAATCAAATTAAATTATGATAAAATTAGTTTGAAAATTAATGTGAACGCAAGTCTAAAGTATTGGTGGTTGTAAATTCAATTCCAACCAACCAAAATTTAATTAGAATTTAATTTGATTTCGACCAATAGGATTCAGAAAAAATGAAAAGAAAAACCAGAAAAAAAAAGTAAGCCAATTAAGACAAACTGTCATGCCTGCGATGAAATCAAGCAAATGAGGATATCATGTATATACTAGTTATTGCATTCGTTATTTGGGTTCAATGAATTTTATATTTTGTTTTCGTATAAGTTATTACTACTTTGTGCGTTTATTTTATTTTTATTTTTTACTTTCATCTTTACGGACTTGGAAAAAATATAGGCAAAGTGTCTTGGATTGGGTTTACATTATACTATTTTGGTCATTCATTGGACTGAATTTGCGATTTTGCATCATGCTTAGGTTTTACTAAATTATGAAGGGATTTCAACAATCCAGTTTGAAAACAAATTTTAATTCAATAATCTTTTTCTTTACATGAATAAACATATTAGTGTTTCTGCAATTTGCATACATAAAGTGAGTTTATTAATTATTATGTTTATGAAGGAATGATTTAATATGTAATGGTGCTCATTTTATAGTGAGCGACAAGACCATGTGATACTATCTAGTTAACTCATAGATTTAATATTATTCATAAGGAGTTATAGAATTTTATCATGTTCCCAAGGCTTTTATCTTATACAGGGAATATGGTGATTATTGGTATGTCATTACAACGCCTTTCATGCTTTATGTGCTGTTTGGCCTTTGATTTGAACATTTTGACAAAGATGAATACTCATTAATAGTATAACATAGGATAATTATGTACGACCACGTGTTTTTTTTAATATATATTAAAAAATAGGTAAATCTTCTGTTTTTTTGTTTTTGAATTTCATCTGAAGTTATAAAATATTATAGTTGTTCATTGTCATCTTAACTCTGTTAGAGAAATTAATATAATATTAATAAAATAATAATTTTATCCCTAAACATAAAATGACTATTTTTCCCTAACTAAATGACAAAGAAAATGTGAAAGATTACAAAACAAACTAATTTATTTCCATAAATAAAACAAAATATATATAACTTAAATACATATAATTGAAATCATAAAAATAAAGGGAATTATTTGGGCAACTAAATCTCTGTTTCTAGGAGCATATATAGATGACAGTAAACGTGATATTTCCCTGACTTTCATGGAAGAATAATTTCCCAATAATCAAAACTCTTCAGTTCTCCACAAATCAATTTGAATATGAAACCAAATATCAGATGCAAATCTACGGACTTCTTTCAGAACGACAAATTTCAATGCTATTAGAACTCAAATTCTCAAAACCAAAGGCTATTAGGTCATTGCAAGTTATGCCCATCGCTTCCCCTCACGCACCTCTAAGGCTATGCCACCACAAAAGTATTCAATCCATCTTTGGGTCAAGGGATTCAAGTGATTAGAGCTTCATCGAGCTCCACATAACAAATTGCGGGACTGCTGGTGCGACGAGACTTGGCAATACGGTGGCTACTGGGGAGGCTGCAGGCATGGCTGTCAGTTGTGAGTTGCCGGCTTGAGAGCTGCAAGAGAAGAGACGGCTGGTTGAGAATTGCTTGAGAATTGAGTGATCTTTGGGGGTTGAGAGGCAGGAGGACGATGAAAGAGTGGATTTTGTTTATATTTAATTTTTAATTTTTAATTTTTAATTTTTAATTTTTAATTTTTAATTTTTAATTTTTAATTTTTAATTTTTAATTTTTAATTTTTAATTTTTTAATTTTTAATTTTTAATTTTTAATTTTTTAATTTTTAATTTTTAATTTTTAATTTTTAATTTTTAATTTTTTAATTTTTTAATTGTGTAATATGATCGGGTTTCAGATTGGACAGAATCTCATTCAATATCTTTTGTCTTTTTCTTTTTTAACTCTTTTAAAACTATATAAACTTGTTAATAATTTTTTTTTTTAAATTGATCCATCATCCATCATTCTCTCGGCCTTTTTTTTTTTTTTGTGAGTTGAGATATGTCATATGACCTCTCATACATCTAATTTATTTGCCTAAATTTAAAATAATTTCTTTTCAATATTATTTTATTTCTTTTGCAGATAAGTTATTTTTATACTTGAAATTATTTTCAGACCATAATTTTCAAGTCAATGATTTTCATTCATAAATTTATCAATTAAAATTTTTTATTGAATGTTGCAAAGAAAATAAATAAAAGACTATGATTTAAGAGTGACAACATAACTTTAAAAAGAAATAATAATAAATTAGGAGTGTTGATTAAAAAGGTATTTTTAAAATAAAAATAGATAAAACGAAATGGGGGTTTGAAGAGGGCATTTGTGGGGTGCGAATAGTCCAACTCCTCTTCTTACATTCTAAGAAAGTCAATTAAAAGCTAAACAGGTTTGGTCCAAACCCAAAATAAATCTGATTTCGGAAGGCCACTTTTCTTTTCTTTTTAAATTTCAAATAGTTTTTGAATTTTGAATCAGAGAAAACGGTACGCTTTCAAAACCGCCAAAGAAACCAATTAAAAAAAAAAAAGGTTCGCGCGCTGCGTAATGCCTGCGTTGCAAGTGTCTATAAAGCGTTCTCCCCTTTCTCTTGTTTTATCAACACAATTATCAGAGTCTCACTTTCAATTCAAACCCTAATTAACGAAAGATTTGCAATTGTTGTGTAATTGCGAAACCCTAATTTTCGAAAGAAGACCGATACATTCGTAATGTGATGGTGTGTGATGTCTGGATTAGCTGGCCTTTTATTTCTATACGATTTAGATTTGATGGGTATGAGCAATCTACATCTATTCCCCACTTTCTTGCATTTTTTTTTAATATTTCTGTTATTTCTTTACTTAGAAGGTATGCAGACCAATTGAAGCATTGGATTTCAGATATGTTTATAATTTACTTTTTGGATTGTTTTCTTGACTAGATGTTAGATTTTTTTTTTCTTATTACTTCAAATCAATTATCTTGTTTAATATTTTATTCTGTTTATAACTGTTTGATATTTTAATTTAATGGGGATTTATCGTTCCAGAAATGGCTAGTGGGTCAAGAAACATGATGCTTGGATTAATGCCATTTTTGAAATTCAAAAATTTATGTTTTCCCTTTGAGTTGTCTTTACATATGTTAGGTATGATCAGTCTACTTGTGTTTCCCAGTTTCTTAGGCCAATGTTGAGGCCGTAAATGATATGATGTAATTCCTACTAAAGTGGGTTCTTCCATTTTGACCAGATGTTTTATTGGTTGCTAAGCCAAATAAACTAGTCATTTCTTATTGTGCATCTTGGCTTGCTTTTTATTTTTATTATTTTATTTATTTATTTATTTATTTTTGCCTGCTTTCCCTTTTCAAAGTGATTAACTATTTCACTCTGTTTATAATTCTTGTCCTTAAGAGAGAGTTTCTGTTTATTTTATTCTTTTGCACAAAGATTTGTCCTTTTGAGTTTTCAATACTTAGAAATCAATGATGTAATTTATGTTTTTCCTTCAATTTTATGTTTGATCATATGTTTTCTCTTTTAAGCTTAGACATATCTATTTTGCTTTTTCTTTTGTCCAAACGTTTGTTGTTTGCTAAGCAACTACTCATTTCCTGATTTTAAAAATGGGGGAAGGAAAGAGTCAGCAGAGGGTTTTTGTTTATCTAACTTTTTTGGGGAAAAATTTGTCCTTTTGAGTTTTTGATACTTAGAACCCTAAGATGCTTTGGTTCTGCATATCAAAGCGAGTCAAGAAAGATATTAGTTCTGTCATAATGTGACTTAATGGGGATTTCTTGTTCTACAAATGGCTTAAGAAAGACACTGTTGTGTTTAAACTAATGACATTTTTGAAATGTTAAATAAGTTTCCCTTTTATTTTTTTAATTTTTATGTTGATGTCATTTTTTTGTCGAACTGGTGGGAAAGGAAGATCTTGACACTTTTGAATATGGTGTTTGTTTACCCTTGGCCTTTTCTTTACAAGATCGAGATGCTCTTGATGCTTGGTTTGTAGTTGGTTGGCTTCTGCCCCAAAAAATATGGGGAAGACAAGCAAGTGTGTGATCTTTTAAGTTTTTGATACCTAGAACCCTAAGATGCTTTGGTTCTGCATATCTACGCAAGTCCAGAAGACATTGGTTCTGTTGTAATGTGGCTTAATGGGGATTTATTTTTCCAGAAATGGCTACGTGGTTTGGGAAAGAAATTGGTAGGCTTAAATTGATTACGTTTTTGAAATGTTGGATTCAAAATTTTACGTTTTCCGCTGAGTTGTTTTTATATCAATGTCATTTTTCTGGTCGGACTGGTGGGAAAGGAAGACATTGACACTTTTGAATACGGTATTTGTATACCCTTTCCTTTTTTCTTTGCAAGATCAACATGTTATTAGATGCCGAAAAGTGGAGAAGACAAACAAGTGAGTGTATTTTGTTGTAAGAATTATTTTTATCATTACTCCAGATAATTTCATTCTAGTAAATTTTAAATAGAACCACTGAAACATTTTTTTTTCTTCTTTTTGGGCTTTCTTGGCAAAAATGTGTATTCATGATGAAACAATTTTTTTCTCACCTTAGCTACTTCACACAGGTTTCCTTCTATTTTTTGAATGCAAGAATGCTGGAGAGATTTTCTAAGTTTCATCGTTGATGTGGCATTTGTGACAAAGCAAATTTTTGCTCCTTTAAGCTGATCTCCAGAGTTCCTTTTACCTTTTTGAATTGTGAGAATGCTTAAGAGATTTTTGGATTTTTTTTTTCCGTAAATGTGGTATTTGTGAAGAAACAATTTTTGGCTCCGTTTGAGCAGAGTTCCTTTTATTTTCCGAATTGCGAGAATGCTAGAGAGATTTTCTGAGTTTCGTTATACGTACTATTGGCTTTGCCTTGTGTAGCTGCTATCTGTTGTCTAGAAGAGTGTGTAGGCTGATAAGAATTTCATTTTTACTTACAATTGGCTTGCCCTTTTTTCTCTCAACCAAACACTTTGTTGTGGTTGCCGTGAAACTTGTCATTTTCTGATCTGAAAAATTTGAGAGGAAAGCTGGTTTTTTTTGGTATCCGGAAAAGAGGAGATAAAAAGAAGATATGTTGAAACATAAGTATGTCCCTTTGGTTAATATTTTGAGGGTATGTTTTCTACGTCTATTTCCAAGCTTCTTAGGCCAATTTTAAGGCTTTAAATGATATGAGTTCTTGCATTTTGACCAGATGTTTTATTGGTTGCTAAGCAAAAGGAACTAGTCATTTCATATTTTGCATCTTGGCTTGCTTTCTTGACTAGATGGTTGATATTTTTTTTATCCTTGCCTTCAAAGCAACTATCTAATTATATTTTATCCGTTTCAGCTTATGACATTTCTACTTCTCTCTCTCTCTCTCTCTCTCTCTCTTTTTGGTCCAAATTTTTTGTTGGTTGCCACGCAACTAGTCATTTCCTGATTTAGAAAATGAGGCAGGAAAAAGTCCACAGAGGGTTTTTGTTCGTTTATTTTTGGGCTTTGTCCTTCTGAGTTTTCGATACTTAGAACCCTAAGATGCTTTGGTTCTGCGTATCAAAGCAAGTCTTAATGGGGATTTCTTGTCCCAAAAATGGCTACGTGGGTCAAGAAAGACATTGGTGGGTCTGAATTAATGCCATTTTTGAAATTTTAAACTTAAAAGTTTATGTTTTCCCTTTGAGTTGTGCTTATATCAATGTCATTTTTTGGTCTGACTAATGGGAAAGCAAAATCTTGACACTTTTGAATATTGTAACCCTTGGCTCGTTTCTTTACAAGATCAAGATGGTATTTGATGGTTGGTGGTTAATATATTTCTGCCCCAAAAAATGGGGAAGACATTGCTTCTGTTGTAATATCTCTTAATGAAGAGGATTAATTGTTCCAGAAATGGCTATGTGGTTGGAGAAAGAAATTGGTGGGATTAAATTAATTTCATTTTTGAAATATTAAATTTAAAATTTTATCTTTTCCCTTTGACTGTTTTTATATTGATGTCACTTTTTTGGACGGATTGGTGAGAAAGGAAGATCTTCACGCTTTTGAATACGTATTTGTTTACCCTGCCCTTGTTTCTTTACAAGATCAAGATGTTATTTGCTGCCCTGGTAGTTCGTAGGTTTCCACTGCCAAAAGAATGGGGCAGACAAACAAGTGGGTGTATTTTGCTTTAAAATATATTTGTCATTAGTCCAGATAATATGGCATTAGGAAAATTTTTTACTAGAGCCACTGAACCTTATCTTTCGCTTCTGTCAGTTGCCTTGCACAGTGTTCTTTTTATTCTTTGAATTCTAAGAATGCGATCTTTTTTCTGCTTTATTGGCAATTTTATTAGCAAAAATGTTGCATCTGCAATGAAGCTGCTATTTGCTTCTTCAATCTACCATCTGAATAGTTTTGTTTTGCAAATTGTGTCGGGTTAGTGACATTTTCTCACTGCAGGATAGGGAACAGGGCTGAAAAAGAATTGTCATATTTGTAGAAAATAATTTCTATAGCCATATTCAAATTTTGAGAATAAATGCTTTTCAAACTTAATTTTTTGGTGTCTGCAATTGGCTTTGAAATAGCTAGCAATTGGTAGTGGAGATAGAGGTATATTGGGTATCATAGGTTTTTTTTTTTTTTTTTTTTTTTTTTGTCAAGGGATTATCTCCTCATGTGATCTTCTTTTATCTTACTCAAAAGTAATTATTTTAAGAATTGGTAACATTTGCTTTAGTTGTTTTGTGTGGGATTTCAAGCAATAAGTGTGATATACAGCATTCCTTTATCTGTTATGTTGTAGTACAGAAGGTTGCTTTGATGATAGCCAAATCAAATAGATGACATTCGCCCCCTAGGTGGCAGCCCAGTTGGTTGAGGGCTTGGGATCTAGTGCTTGGCTGTCCCGAGGCCTTAGGTTTTTCTCCCTTTCTTGTCTCCTAGGTCATGGGGTTGGTTGGGGCTTCTGGCTGAACCCCCAGTTTAGGACCTTGCCAGTGTGGACCTATGGTCCAGGTCGGTGTGGGAATCTAGGTTTTCAAAAAAGAAGAAATGGATGATATTCGAGAGGTCCTTTCTCTGGCCCTCTGTCTTGTGGTTATTTATTTTGTTCATTCAGGTCTTTTGAATTTTCCTTTGGCTTTGTTCATTCTAACTTTTAAGCATTCTGAAATTGATCCTGATTTTGTGAGTATGAGCAAATGGTCCTGATTTTGTGATGGATCAAATTATTCTGGATTTGTGGCAAATCAAACTAGCAAGCAAATAGCATCTTACCTGCAATTCTCATCCTACATTGTATTTTAAAATTAAAGTATTATTCTGCTTAGATTTGATGGATTAGTGGGGAATGACCCTTTGTAGTTGCCCGACAGCTCCTTTTGGTTGGTTACATCACTATTGTCTTTTTAATTTCCTGCTATGGACTTAAAGAGACTATTTACGAGGAGGCTAATCTTGTTGTGATGTACTAAAACTGTATTTTAAGAAAGCAGTTGTTTGCAGTCGCTTCAATTGTCTTGTGTTTCTTTTTCATTTAGAGTTTCTCTTATGTTCCTTGTTTATTTAGAGAGCTTATCTCAATGAACACGATTTATCTGAGTAGGGAAGTCAGTGCAGGGAGGGAGAAACTTGTCTAGAGTAATGTGTTGATATCTTTAATGACAGACTTTCATTCTATTGTCACTGCCTTTTTTGAAAAATTGGTTGCGGGAGTGGCTATGAAGTGCAAGAAATGGTTTTGTAAGTTAAGGGAATGCCGGATATGATCAAATATATACTTTTATTCATAGTCTTCTATACTGATTTTGATGATCCTATAAGGTCTAAGGTGTTCTGTTTTTCCATTTGAAAGAATTTATGTGGAACAGTATAAATTTTGAGGGAAAGAATTTTGTTGTTCATGTTGAAACATAGAACTCAAGATTGACTGTCATTTTTGTGCCACATAAAGCCTCTACTAGAGCTTTGAAAACTGATTATTGTACCTGCATTTGTCACCTTTCTTGTACTGTCACTCTCTTATTTTTATGGAGATTTGGGGATAGCAATAAATGGGAGGTTAAGGTTTGGTCTGAGATGGTTATTTTTCATGCAGCTCATATTGGTTTTCGCAAGCTACTAATTGATGCATTTTTTCATGGCTGTCAAATGCCCTTTTTCCCCTTATTTGCTGTAATCCTTTTCCTTTTGTTTTGTTATTTGTTTCATTCTTTACCTTCTATTACAGGGACTGGTGTAGTGTGTTAACTCTTGTATATGTGCTTTTAACATCAAGTGTATAGTTATGAACATTGACCAGTTGTAGTACAAGATTGTTAGACTTTACTATTGCTATGGTTAGACTTGACTACCACTTTTGAAATGTTAAAAAGGAAAATGTAGTTCTATAAACACCTAACAGTTGTATTACAAGACTGGTTGTCTGCGGATTGCCTATAGCGTAAAGCCTTATACCTGTATTGGTTATCAATTATCACCTTTCTTTCACAACTGTTCATTATTTTGAATTGTTTACATAAGTGCTCACAATATTCTCTTGCATAATGCGCAAAATAAGAATTCAAGCATCCTACATTGCATTTTAAAATGCATGTATTCTTCTGCTTTTGGACGAAGGGGTGTAAACTTTGGAGAGATATGTAATTGTGACATCTCTCGTGCAATTAAATATATATGCTCTTGATATGTAATTGTGACAAGCAGCTGCAGCTGCAGCTGTCTTTGCATTATTCCTATAACTTTTGTTTCATAGTTATAGTTTTTTTTTCACAGCAGCTGCAGCTTAAAAGTTACAGCACCTCAATCCCAAATACACCCATAACGATACAAGCATGCATTCACTGCTCGGCTAAAGGGTATGCCCACGTGAAAGTTTGCTCCTCTGAAATAGATTTATTGCATATCATGAAACTACATGGATATAGTAGTTACTACTTACAAAATGGTGTATTTGGTGTTCAAGAATTTGATTTTGATTAAAATATATAACAGCCTTTTCGTTTTGGGCATTTGTAAGTGAATGGCTTATATGTTTTGTCATGTTCTTTGCTGCTTCAGAGGTGAATTTCTTTCTCTTCCTGATACAGCTAAAACCGTTTCTAGCTATAGATGCATGCTTTTTCAATTACTGGAAGTGGTGGTGGTAAGCGACGTTCGTAACTCAACAAATTCGAGGGATTAATCTTATAAGAAAGTATTCAAACGAGCAGTTGTCAATAAATTTTGCCTTTTAAAACTTTATGAGAACAATTACAAATAATTAAAAAACATGGAGAAATAATAAAATTAAATTAAAGTTTATTAAAAGAATAGAATAAGATAAATTTGACACGCTCGCAAATAAATCCTAAAGGACTCGTATTTATGGGCATGACCCAATCTATGATTCCAAAATTTACTTGACTGGAGTCACTAGTATCCTTAGTTCTTGTTAAATCCCTATCTCAAATTTACAATTTTAGCCCTATTGACGTAAGTTTATATATCTTTTTTAATTAAATTTGTACATATCATGATCATCATTCTTAAGGATGACCACAATTCAATAAAACTCCATTATTTTCTAGTAAATCAGTACTTCGAGACACTTATTTTCAAAACTTTGATACTTATATCCTAATTTTTTTCCCCAAGAAAAGTAAACAAAAAACCAAAAAGCAAAATAGAAGTATATGTAATAAGTTCGGTATATTAAAAAGAATCTAAACGCAAATAGTTGCTCAAAACCCAAAGAAGTGATTCCCATTGACCGCACAAGAGATGCAAAATAAATGATGTAGAGAGGTTTCGTTAAAAAGGAGTTTTGTTCTTTCAATTTCCTTAAGGATTTAAAATAGGTATTATTAAGAGTAGTCTGATTTATGTATACTCTTCAACTGCGTTTTGCCCAATTTTTCAAGAGAACTATGGGCTTGACCCAACTCAATTTCTGATTTATGTATAATGAATCATCTGGGCGTGTGTGTTTTTGTATAAAACAGATTTGGATCATTAAACATGTTGTAATAGTGTGTTTGAGAAAATAAATAAGAAATGATGGTGGAGACGTGGAGTGAACTCACTTCAGATAAAGCTGCCAAAATTAAAATCCGAAAAACAATAGCCAGTCCAGTACACTTGAAAGCAAATTAAAGCAAAAATATAAAACAACAATAAAGAAGTCCAAAACCAACACTTGTACATACACACACACACAATGATACAAATGAACGATTAAGAATTCTTACATACCGTGTACCATGAATAGTACATAAGGACAACAGCTACAACACCAGGAACGACACATCTCAAGAACCATTTAGATAGATGCCGAGCTAATAATAATAAGAGAAAAGGAGGTGCGCCTGGGGATGGATATGACTCATCATCATTCAAAACAACAGATTTAGCGACTCCTGTTGTTGCTGTTGAAGATAATAGCGATGTATTTGACCATGACTTGATTTGCCTGCCTCCGTGTTTTCAGTTTTCCCCCACTGATGAGGAACTTATATTGTTTTTTCTACGTCGTAAAGTTGCAGGGCATCGTTTATCCATAAACATTATTGCTGAAATTGATTTGTACGAGTTTGAGCCATGAGAGCTACCTTGCAAGTAATCAAATTAAATGACGTTTTCTTTAGTATTTTATTTATGTTTTACCTCAAATTTTGTATAAAGAAAAGTTATGCACCATTTCTTTTTTTCCTCCTGTTGGGACTTGGGGTTGCAGCAAAGGCACTGTTTGGAGATATTATGAATGGTACTTTTTCTGCCCTATGGACAGGAAAAATCCAGAGGCGTCCGAGGCCAATAGAGTTATCGGGGTCGGGTATTGGGAGGATACAGGATCTGGAACTGATAAGATTATCACTACTGCTGGTCGTAAAGTTGTTGGCATCAAAAAAGCTGTTGTTTTTCACGTAGGGAATGCTCCAAATTGCACCAAAACTAATTGGATCATGCACGAATATCGCCTCTTCGAACCTCCTCCCAACAATGGCAGCTCCAAGGTAAAAATAAAATCACCCTTTTCTTGGATATTTGCCTAAGAATCTTCTCTAACAAGATTTTTTTTTTAATTGGGTTTAATTTGCCGTTAGACGATTGGATTCTGAGCAGAATCTCTTAATGCAGGGGCAGTAGTGGTACTTTTCATCTTCAGCAGTCCTTTATAGAATATACGTCTCTTGAAAATGTCTTTCGTATTAATTTAGAGTGCATTTGAGATTGAGGTGCTGTAACTTTTAAGCTACAGTTGTTGTGGAAAAAAAAAACTGTAATTATAAAATAAAAGATAGTAATATGTAGTAAATACAAAATTTTAAACAATAATTTTGACAATATTATTAAAAATATAATAGATTTTTCATTAGACAAGTAAGAAGTCATATCAACATAACTTCCCAGTTACAGCAGCTAGTGTTTATCAAACACTTTAGTGTTGTAATTTTTAAACTACAACTGTCCAACCTCAATTCCAAACTCACCCTTACTTATTTAGTTTTTTTTTTTTTTTAATAGGCCTCTTGACTATTCGGAGACATAAATGTATGATACCATTTCTCCACCTCAATGAGAAGTATTTTGAGACACTCTCTGCAACGCTGACTTCATTTTTTTTCTTATTTGTTTGCAATTTTCCCCAAATGTATCTTTTTTCGGCCAACTAAAATTACAAACTAAGTTTAAACTTCGTTCTCTGCTACATCTATGTTTATCACACTCCTTAAACTCCTCTTATTATAAGCTGCAAATGTCAGTTCTTTTTACTTCCTTCTTCACACATACTTTATTCAATTTTCAGTAACTAATCATAGCAAAGAAATTTATGACATGCCAAAATTTCAAGAAAAGAAAAAATTAGATTAGATTGTTACTTTTCTTTTTTCTCTTTTCTTTTCTTTTTATTTATTTAAATTAATTCTCCATTTTCCATTCTTTGTTGATCTTAGTACCCTGAATATAACAGAAACTGAACTGGCCGTGCAAGTTTCGGAAAATTTGGTCTCCTTTTTGTTATTTTTCTAATTTGATTTAATTCTAATACTTGTTTAAAATACCGAGTTGATATTGGATATGAAGAAAAAAGAACTACAAAGGGGGAAAAAAATCTGATCTAATTTTTTTTCCAGAAGCCATTGTCCATTATTTTTCCCTTAAAACTATTGTTTGAAGATCGAAGAAAGAGGAAAAAGATGTGATAAACATGCACTCAACTTCCATCAGTTAGAAATTTTAGTTAGTTCTGAAAATTTATGATTTTGGCGCCAAATAAGGAAAATTGAAAACAAAATTAAATTCGCCATTTGTCAAAATCTCCTACATCCATTGGAAAAAATTAAATTAAGAGAAGATCCAAATCTAAAATGAAATGAGAACTTACACTTCTTTCAAAACATTTATTTAGTTTTAATGTCTTTACGATACCATCCTTTTAAGCATGTCAAAGCCTGTACAATCTCGCCATCAATTTCAGAATTAACTATAGAACAAATGTCGTCCCTCAAGGTAAGCTCGATGGTACTCTTCCTACCATAAATGATAGGTATTGCAAAGTAATCACGAGCCATCCTTGCGAGTGTCGGAAAAAATGGAGCACTGCCACGCCACCAAGCTAGTACGTCAAAATTTTCAGCAACTGCAGGAACTTTAAGGTCTTGAAGATAGCGATCAATTTCTGATGAAGTTATGCTGCAAGGCCTCCCCATGATGTCCAGCATTCTGTATGGCTTTGAAGATCCATAGTACTTTGCAAAAACGTCTCTAAAATATTCAATGATTTTCTCAAGGTATCCATCAGCATCAGCACTGCCATAAATCTCCTCGTAACAAGGTTGCACGTAATCCATTTTCAACCGCGGGTCAAGAATTATCGCAATGACTATAACCAAATAATATTTTGTCCAATATGTGTCAGCAAATTTCTTGAGCGACCCATTTTTGCAAACGCCACAATCTCCGCTTCTGTTGCATGGAACCGCCAATATCTTATGCATGTAAGCTAACTTGGGAAAATATACAATTGGAATGATGTAATACTTTTGGCCCCGTACCAGCAGTGCCCATTAAACGCTTTCAAATGCTCGAACGTGGCAGTTGCTTCATCCCATTTTTCCTTACTCAAATTAATTGACCTGAAATAAGGATCTATTTTCTCCACCTCGCAAAATGCTTCTTTCAACACTACTCCAATCTCAAGGTAATTAAATCGATTCTGCAGCAAGGGAGCATCCTTGAAAATGGCTTTCTTGCCCTTGGAATTCGCAATCGCTGATGCAATTAGCAACTTAAGTTTATTTGATATCGTCGTCTTATACCCATAACAACACAGCGCCGTATCCTCTCAATTGCGTAACTCTCCGAGAGCAATATATGTAGGAAGCCGCCAAAAGGAAGTGAACCAACTATTCGTCTTTCCTCATAATTAAGACAAACTGTCATGTCTGCTGCGAAATCAAGCAAATGAGGATATCATGTACATACTAGTTACAGCAGTGATATTCTTACAACATTTAGCACCACACTTCGCACCAAACGGTGCGTTTTGAGCTAAATATTAATTGTCCACACATATTACACACAACACATGCTGCTCACTCGCTGCTGACACAACACGCGCTGCTCACTCGCTCATCCCACCACACATGTTGCTCACAGAACACGGCTCAGAAATTGACTTGCAGCCTGAATCACCACATGTCGATTCTGCCTCTCCCTCTCCCCTTCGTCGATTGCATCTTCCACATCAGTAAAATATATCCCAGATATATTTTGGTTGCAATTTTGGTTTTAGTAACAATCGGAAAAAGATCAAGCTGTTCATATGCAACATATCATGTGCCAGGTTAAGTGTTAATCTTAAATGATTGTTCAAGGGCAGAATCTACGAAATGTACAAAATCTTTATATTAACTGCTTCACTGGTACAAGGCACTCTTCTTTTACTTCACTCAAAATCAATCTAAATGCAATTACTAATCAATTTAAACTCACTTGACAATACAAATTGATTACAAATGCAAAACTTGACCATAGATGCAATCACCACAAGCAACACAATTCCAGGTGAATCTTCACAAATTCAAGCCATAAATTTTCCAAATTTTCGAGGTAAGATTTGTGGAGAGACCAACGCCAGCTGTGAAGAGACCCACGGAAAGAGAGAGAAAGCCGACGGTGAGTGTTATGCGGGTTTTGCTAGTTTGCTATGGGAGCTGTGTGTGAGAGAGAGACAGAGAGAGAGCCAACGGCCAGATGTGGAGACACCCACGGCGAGAGAGAGGGAGAAAGTTGACGGAGAGAGCACAGAGCAGGGGAGGAGGAAAATGAAACAGCTGCGTTTTGGTGTGGGTTTTGCTTGCTCGTTTGCTGTGCGAGTCTTGCGTGTGTGTGTGTGTGAATTAAGCTGCCACGGTAACCCTTTTATAATTAGCACAAAACGCACCGTTCTGTGCTAACTTTTGTATTTAATGTTGTAAGAGTCTCATTTTCCTACTAGTTATTGCCTTTAATTTGGTTCAATGAATTTTATATTTTGTTCTCGTATAAGTTGTTACTACTTCCTAGGTCTATTTTTATTTTTACTTTTATCTTTACGGACTTGGAAAAAATATAGGCAAAATGTCTTGGGTTGGGTTCACATTACACTATTTTGGTCATTTATTGGACTGAATTTGCGATTTTGCATCAAGCTTTGGTTTTACTAAATTATAAAGGGATTTCAACAATCCGGTTTGAGAACAAATTTTAATTCAATAACCTTTTTTGTTTACATGAATAAATATATTACAGTGTTTCTGCAATTTGAATACATAAAGTGAGTTTATTAATTACTATGTTTATGAAGTAATGATTTAGTATGTATAAGGTGAGCAACAGTACCATCTGGTACTGGTACTATTAAGTTAATTCGTAGATTTAATGTTATTTATAGGGAGTTATAGAATTTTATCATGTTTCCGAGACTTTCACCATATATATGGAAGATGGTGATTATTGGTACTCACTAGAATGCCTTCCATGCTTTATGTGTTGTTTGGCTTTTGATTTGAATATTTTGACAAAGATGAATACTCACTAACATTAGAAAATATGAAGTTATTGAAGACACTCAATTTCACCGGCATACTTTATGAGATACAATTATAAGAAATATAATTTAATTGAAGATTAATAATTAAATAAACTTACAAAATGTAGAGCTAAGGGCTCCAGTTAGGTGGCATAACATTTTTCTAAATTTAAGGTTATGGAGTGCAGTTTCTTAGATTGAGTTTTTTTAGTTCAACATCTAAGATTTTCAGTTTTTATCACACAAGGAGAAAATGATAACATTTGACCTAACTAAAAAATTGAAGAATCTTATTGGTTGTATTGGTTCATAATGACTTTCATCCGTCGGATCAGTGCCTATATCAAACGGATCATTTGACTTCTCACTTTGAAACATGCAAGGGGATGTAAGGTAACATGAGTGCTACTATTAACGATAAATGTTTGTTTATTCCGTATATTTTAGGTTAAATGTTTGGTTAGTTTCTCTATTTTAAAAAGTACCTTAAGACACCATGACTGTTAAATAGTTGACACTCATGCTCTTATTTTACTTTACTTTTACAATAATATCCTTATAGTTATAATCTTGGGAACATTAATTAATTTATCTATAAAAATAATTAATTAAAAAATTAACCTAGAAGTTAAATAAAAAATAAATTTAATTTTTTTGTTATTATTTCACTTTTAGGATTAATTTAAAAATAATTTGTTTAAAAATAATTATTAGCAAGATTTTTGCAAAGGTATTGAATATTGTTTTAAAATTGTAGTAATGACTATAAAGCAAAGAAAAAAAATAAAGGACATGAATGTCACGTACTCAACAAAAAAGGATGTTATGAGACATTTTTCAAAATATAGAAACTGAACAAGCACTTAATTTAAAATACATGAACAAGCACTTAATTTAAAATATCAGAACTAAATAAATACCCTACTATAAAATAATAATTTAAGAGTAATGATATAGCCATAAACTCCTATACAAATTTATTTTGTACAAACTGATGTGGTATGATAAAATTGGTTGAATTAAATATCTCTTGGCCCACATGATTTATTTATATTATTTTACATTTTCATTCAATCAATAAATTAATGCCACATCAATTTATATAAGATGAGTTTGTATAAGAGTTTGTGGCTGTATCATCACTCATAATTTAATGTGAAAGCAAGACTTAAGTATTGGTGGGATTTGTGACCCAACGATAACAAGGAAGAAAGTCAATTAAAATATGATATTGTGGGTTTCGTTTTATAGTGGAGCTATTGGCACCCCCTATCGTTATCCTAGTAAAACCCTTTTTAATCTTTTTAATTTTTTTTTTATTTTTTACTAAAATTGCAGTTAAGGACCAGTTTCAATCTAATTAAACCATTCGATATCTTTTTTTTTTAACTCTTTAAAACCACATAAGCTTGTTAATAACTTTTTTTTTCCAAACTGATTCATCATCCATCATTCTCTCGGCCTTTCTTTTTGTGAGTTGGGATATGTCATATGACCCCTCATACATCTAATTTATTTGCCTAAATTTAAAATAATTTCTTTTCAATATTATTTTATTTCTTTTCAGATAGACTATTTTTACAATTGAAATTGTTTTCGGACCATGATTTTCAAGTCCATGATTCTCATTCATAAATTTATCAATTAAATTTTTTTATTGAATGTTGCAAAGAAAAAAAAAAAAAAAGACTATGATTCAAAAGTGAGAATATAACTTTAAAAAATAAATAATAATAAATTAGGAGTGTTGATTAAAAAAGTATTTTTGAAATAAAAATAAAAATAATAAAATATTTGAAGAATATATTGAGGGGTGCCAATAGTCTAACTCGACTTCTTACATTCTAAGAGAGTCAATTAAAACCTAAACAGGTTTGGGCCCAAACCCAAAACAAATATGATTTCAAAAGGCCACTTTTCTTTTCTTTTTAAATTTCAAATAGTTTTTGAATTTTGAATTAGAGAAAACGGTACGCTTTCAAAGCCGCCAAAGAAACCAAACTTTTTTTTTAAAAAAAAGGGCGTTCGCGCGTTGCGTAATGCCTACGTTGCAAGTGTCTATAAAG
This sequence comes from Atalantia buxifolia, assembly GCA_030444775.1. Lineage (NCBI taxonomy): Eukaryota > Viridiplantae > Streptophyta > Magnoliopsida > Sapindales > Rutaceae > Atalantia > Atalantia buxifolia. Next base: position 13,817,931 of record CM059835.1, on the reverse strand, counting down.
CATCCCTACTCGTTCTCCCCTTTCTCTTCTTTTATGAATTCAAATTTCAAACCCTAATTAACGGAAAGATTTGCAATGTGTTGTGTAATTGCGAAACCCTAATTTTCGAAAGAAGACCGTTGCATTCGTAATGTGATGGTGTGTAACGTCCGAGTTAGCTGCCCTTTTATTTCTATACGATTTACATTTGATGGGTATGAGCGATCTACCTCTATTCTCCACTTTCTTGCATTTTTTTTTTTTTGAATATTTCAGTTATTTCTTTACTTAGAAGGTATGCAGACCAATTGAAGCGTTGGATTTCAGATATGTTTATAATTTACTTTTTTGGATTGTTTTCTTGACTAGATTTAGATTTTTTTTTTCCTTATTACTTATCTTGTTTTAATATTCTATTCTGTTTATAACTGTTTGATATTTTAAGTTTGATTTTATGTGTACCGTTTTTAAGTTGATGGCACATCCATGTCATTTCTTGATTTGGAAAATGTGGGGAGAAAAGAATCCGCTGAGGGATTGTGTTTATTCAATTTTTTTGGGCAGTGATTAGTCCTTTTGAGATTTCGATATTTAGAACTCTAAGATGCTTTGGTTATGCATATAAAAGCAAGTCAAGAAGGACACTGATTCTGTTGTAATGTGGTTTAATGGGGATTTATCGTTCCAGAAATGGCTAGTGGGTCAAGAAACATGATGCTTGGATTAATGCCATTTTTGAAATTCAAAAATTTATGTTTTCCCTTAGAGTTGTCTTTACATATGTTAGGTATGATCAGTCTACTTGTGTTTCCCAGTTTCTTAACAATGTTGAGGCTGTAAATGATATGATGTTATTCCTACTAAAGTGGGTTCTTCCATTTTGACCAGATGTTTTATTGGTTGCTAAGCCAAATAAACTAGTCATTTCTTATTGTGCATCTTGGATTGCTTTTTATTTATTTATTTTTTGCCTCCTTCCCCTTTTCAAAGCGACTACCTATTTCATTCTGTTTATAATTCTTGTCCTTAGAGAGAGTTTCTGTTTATTTTATTTTTATGCACAAAGATTTGTCCTTTTGAGTTTTCAATACTTAGAAATCCAAAGATTTAATTTATGTTTTTCCTTCAATTTTATGTTTGATCATATGTTTTCCCTTTTAAGCTTAGGCATATCTATTTCGCTTTTTCTTTTGTCCAAGCGTTTGTTGTTTGATGATTTTAAAAATGTGGGATGGAAAGAGTCAGCAGAGAGTTTTTGTTTATTTAACTTTTTTGGGCAAAAATTTGTCCTTTTGAGTTTTCGATACTTAGAACCCTAAGATGCTTTGGTTCTGCATATCAAAGCGAGTTAAGAAAGACATTAGTTCTGTCATAACGTGACTTAATGGGGATTTGTTCTAGAAATGGCTACGCGGGTAAGAAAGACATTGTTATGTTTTAATTAATGCCATTTTTGAAATGTTGAATTTTAAAAACTTATGTTTTCCCTTTTATTTTTTTTAATTTTTTTTAATTTTTATGTTCATGTCATTTTTTTGGTCGGACTGGTGGGAAAAGGAAGCTCTTGACACTTTTGAATATGGTGTTTGTTACCCTTGGCCTGTTTCTTTGCAAGATCAAGACGGTATTTGATAGACTCCAACTACTCTACTGATTTTTTTTAGAATAAAAATACACAGATTTTACCACACAAACTCTTACACACTTAATGTAACTCCTACACAACCAGGATGATCCTAAAAATACTACCAGAATCGCTTTGTTTATTACAAACCACTAATACAATCATAATAACAGTTTATTACAACTCAAACTCCTATTAACTACCCCTAACCGCCTGAAATCTGCTTTTTCTTCTGGGTATGTGATATCGACAGGTGGCCTATCAATACCCCCCGCCCAAGCTTTCACCTTGTCCTCAAGGCGGAAATGTGGAAATTGATGCTGAATAATTGAAAATTTTCCCAAGTAGCTTCAAATAGTGGCAAAGCCTTCCATTTAAGTAAGACTTCAATTTCCCCCGAACCTGTTGGACGAGTATTACGAACCCCAAGCAACTCTTCAGGTTCAACAATCAACTCCATATCTGCATTTAATTATGGTGGCAGCAAATGAGAGGGATTGGTCACACCATGGGCGTGTCATAATTGAGACACGTGGAAAACAGGATGAACTTGAGAATCAGCAGGTAGAACAAGCTTATAAGCAACTTCCCATATGAGCAGCAATCTCAAAGGGCCCATAATATCTTGGAGAAAGTTTTTCATTCCGCCGGGCAGCCAAGGAACGTTGTCGATAAGGTTGGAGTTTAACAAATACGTTATCGCCGATAGCAAACTGTTCATCTCGACGATGCTTTTGTTGCGGAGCAATTGCATTTTAAGTTCATCCAATTGGGCATCTCTACTCTCCAACATATCTTCAACAGAAGAAACCGGTATCGCCAAGCGTGTAACGAATTAATGTTAGGGTGCTCTCCCATATAAAATTTGAAATGGGCTGTGTTTGTTGAAGTATGGTATGAAGTATTATACCAATATTCAGCCCAAGGTAGCCATTTACACCATGAACGTGGTTGTCCTGATGCATAACAGCGAAGATAAGTGCCTAAGCAACGATTGACGACTTTTGGCCATCAGTTGAGGGTGATAGTATACTATGCTTTAATGCAGTTCCTTGTAGTCGAAAGATTTCTTGCCAAAAGTTACTCATGAACACTCTATCTCGATCTGAGATAATGCTCCTTGGTATCCCATGCAAGCGTATTATCTCCTTGACAAATTTTTCGCCACACTTCGTTTGTAAAAGGATGTTTCGGGGAATGAAATGAGCATATTTGCTTAATCTATCCACGACAACAAGTATTGTATCCATTCCTTCTGATTTGGGCAATTTTTCAATGAAATCCATGCTTAAATCTTCCCATACCATGGTTGGTAAAGCAATGGGTTGTAATAAACCCTGGGGATGTTGCCATATTTCTTTGACAGACCTCACATTCGCAAGCACCCATTTAGCCACCGATTGTCTCATTCCTACCAAAAAAATTCAGCACTAATTCTTTTAAATGTTTTCTCTGTACCTGAATGGCCACCCACCAAAGAAGAATGATACTCCTTTAAAATTAAAGGAATGAGTGTAGAAGTTTTTGACAACATTAGGCGTCCCTTGTAGCACAAATTGTTTTACCAAAGAAAATCCCAAATGCTGCAGGTCTTTTTTTATACCAGCCAAAAACACATCTGCATTGACTTCTTGCTGTACAACTTTCCAGTCCAGCCACTGTACTCCCATCAACGCTTTGTCGGAGGAAGATGAACTCTAGATAGTACCACTTTGTTTCATGGTTTATACTGGATTTCGAAGGTATAACCCATGAGTTTAGCCATCCAACGCTGATATTCTGGTGCCACAATACGCTGTCCCAGTAAAAAGCGCAAGCTTTGTTGACCTCTGTACGGACAATAAATTGGCTTTGTAAGGTCGCCATTTTTGAACAAAGAAAAACAATGGCCATGAGCTCTTTTTCATATATTGGCTTTGTTCTTGCTTGCCCCAAGACTTGGCTGAAATAAGCTCTTGGTTTATTGTCTTGTAACTTCTCCCACGCCATAACCACATGCATCGGTTTCTACAACAAAAACCTTAGAGAAATCGGGTAAGGCTAATAAGAGTAGTCATAGCCTGTTTTAAATCTTCAAAAGCTTTAAGTCGGTCATGCCTAGCCATTTCTCCATATCCTTTGACAAATTTCCGGTAATATCCAATAAGGCCCAAAAATCCTCTTAAATCACGGACTGATTTTGGCACTGGCCAATCTAGCATGGCTCGGATTTTATTTTGATCTACAGCTACACCTTCTTTACAAACTATATGACCCAAATATTCTAAATGAGTCTGAGCAAAAGAACATTTCTTCATATTAGCATATAGTTTGTGACAAGCCAGCACCCTTAATACTGATTCCAAATGTTGGACATGCTCCTCCACGTTACGGCTATAAACCAATATATCATCAAAGAAGACAAGCACAAAATGGCGTAAAAAGGGCCGAAATACCTCATTCATTAAAGCTTGGAATGTGGCTGGTGCATTAGTAAGGCCAAATGGCATTACTAAAAATTCGTAGTGCCCGTCATGAGTCCGAAAAGCCGTCTTGGGTACATCTTCGGGCTTAACTCGAATCTGATGGTATCCACTCTTCAAATCCAGCTTCGAAAATAAGGTTGCGCCATGTAATTCATTATAGGAAATTTATGAATGTTTTTCTTAAGGGCTCGATAATCTACACAAAATCTCCAACTTCCATCTTTTTTCTTGACCAGTAACACCGGACTTGAGAAAGGACTAATACTTGGTTGAATTATTCCTGCAGCCAACATCTCCCATACCAACCTTTCTATTTCATTTTTTCTGAATTTGTGGGTATCGATATGGCCGTACGCTTATAGGAGCAGCTCCTTCACGAAGAGTGATTGCATGTTCCTTGCCACGCATAGGCAACAACTCCATGGGCATGTTGAAAACTTCCTGATATTGCTGCAATATCTTCTGGACAGCAACAGGAATTGAGGAATTATCTTGATTAAGTACTCCTAAAGTACCTAACTCCACCATCAATCCATGTCCTTCACACTTAATAGCCCGCATTATAGCTTTCAAAGAAATTAAAGTCTTATGTAAGGCTGGATCTCCTTGAAGTGTCACTGAATTATTATTCACCATAAACTTCATAGTGTGAGTTTTCCAATTAATGTGTGTCGTCCCGAGAGTTTCAAGCCATTGTACCCCCAAGATAATATCAGTGCTTCCCAACTCAAGAGGCAAAAAATCTTCGATGATATCAATCCCTTGTAAAGTCACCACAACTCTACGACAAACCCCTTGTGTTTTGGTAGCATTTTCCGTACCCAATATAACACCATACGGCTCAGTTTGTGTGATTGGTAATTGCTGGTTTTTAGTCACTTCATTGGAAATGAAATTATGAGTGGCACCGCTGTCCATTAGGACTACCACAAGTTGCTTCCCAATAAACCCAGAAATTTTAAGAGTCTTTGGGGATGTTAATCCAATCACATAATTAAGAGATGCCTCCACCACTTGATTCTCACTTTCCCTTACTGTTTCATGTCCTTCTGCAGTTTCTTCTATGTTTGCTTCTTCCGTTTCCAGTTCTTCTACTTCAGGTTCAGGCTCATGTAGCAAAATCACTTGTAATTCCTTTCGCTTGCACCTAACTGCCCCTGGAAACTGTTTTCCTTCTCTGGTATGTGATATGGACAGGTGGCCTATCATATTTGATGCTTGGTTTGTAGTTGGTTGGCTTCTGCCCCAAAAAATATGGGGAAGGCAAGTAAGTGTGCGTCCTTTTTAAGTTTTCGAAACTTAGAACCCTAAGATGCTTTGGTTCAGCATATCTACACAAGTCCATAAGACATTGGTTCTGTTGTAGTGTGGCTTAATGGGGATTTATTTTTCCAGAAATGGCTACATGGTTCAGGAAAGAAATTGGTAGGCTTAAATTAATTACATTTTTGAAATGTTGGATTCAAAATTTTATGTTTTCCACTGAGTTGATTTTATACCAATGTCATTTTTCTCATCGGATTGGCGGGAAAGGAAGACACTGAGACTTTTGAATACGGTATTTGTATACCCTTTCCTTGTTTCTTTACAAGATCAAGATGTTATTAGATGCCGAAAAATGGAGAAGACAAACAAGTGAGTGTATTTTGTTGTAAGAAATATTTTTATCATTACTCCAGATAATTTCATTCTGGTAAATTTTAATTAGAACCACTGAAACATTTTTTCTTCTTTTTTGGATTTCTCACAAAAATGGGTATACACGATGAAACAATTTTTTGCTCGTCTTAGCTACTTCAGACAAGTTTCCTTTTATTTTTTGCATGTAAGAATGCTGGAGAGATTTTCTAAGTTTCATCGTTGATGTGGCATTTGTGACGAAGGAAATTTTTGCTCCTTTAAGCTGCTTTCCAGAGTTCCTTTTACCTTTTTGAATTGTGAGAATGCTTGAGAGATTTTCTGAGTTTTTTTGGGTAAATGTGGCATTTGTGAAGAAACAATTTTTGGCTCCCTTTGAGTAGAGTTCCTTTTATTTTCCAAATTGTAAGAATGCTGGAGAGATTTTCTGAGTTTTGTCATGCGTACTATTGGCTTTGCCTTGTGTAGCTGCTATCTGTTGTCTAGAAGAGTGTGTAGGTTGATAATAATTTCATTTTTTTCTTGCTATTGGCTCACTTTTTTTTTTCTTCCAACCAAATGCTTTGTTGTGGTTGCTGTTAAACTTTCATTTTCTGATTTCAAAATTTTGAGAGGAAAGCTGGTGTTTTTTGGTATCCAGAAAAGAGGAGATAAAAAGAAGATATGTTAAAATATAAGTACGTCCCTTTGGTTAATATTTTGAGGGAAAAAAAAAGGATTTTTTTCCTGCTTTAGTGGGAAATTTTTTAGCAAGACTTTTGCATCTGTGATTAAGTCAGCATTTGCTCCTTCATTCTGCTTCCAGATATTTTTGTTTGCAAAAAATATATGTCCATTTTTTAAATTTTAAAAATGTATGTTTTCTACCTCTATTTCTCTGCTTCTTAGGCCAATTTTAAGGCTTTAAATGGTATGAGTTCTAGCAATTTGACCAGATGTTTTATCGGCTTCTAAGCAAAAGGAACCAGTCATTTCCTATTTTGCATCTTGGCTCGCTTTCTTGACTAGATGGTTGATATTTTTTTTTTCCTCCACTTCAAAGCAACTATCTAATTATATGTTATCCTTTTCAGCTTATGACATTTCTACTTCTATCTCTTTTTTGGTCCAAATTTTTTGTTGGTTGTCAAGCAACTAGGCATTTCCTGATTTAGAAAATGAGGGGAGGAAAGAGTCCACAGAGGGTTTTTGTTCGTTTGAGTTTTGGGCAAAGATTTGTCCTTTTGAGTTTTGGATACTTGGAATCCTAAGATTCTTTGGTTCTGCATATCAAAGCAAGTATTAAGGGGATTTGTCCCAAAAATGGCTACATGGGTCAAGAAAGACATTGGTGGTTTTAAATTAATGCCATTTTTGACATTTTAAACTCAAGTTTATGTTTTCCCTTTGGGTTGTGCTTATATCGATGTCATTTTTTGGTCTGACTGATGGGAAAGCAAAATCTTGACACTTTTGAATATTATTACCCTTGGCTTGTTTCTTTTCAAGATCAAGATGGTATTTGATGGTCGGTGGTTAATAGGTTTCTGCCCAAAAGAAATGGGGAACACATTGGTTCTGTTGTAATATGGCTTAATGAAGAGGATTAATTGTTCCAGAAATGGCTATGTGGTTTGAGAAAGAAATTGGTGGGATGAAATTAATTTCATTTTTGAAATGTTTAAATTTAAAATTTTATCTTACCCCTTTGCCTCTTTCTATTGTAATGTCACTTTTTTGGACAGATTGGTGAGAAAGGAAGATCTTCACACCTTTGAATATGGTATTTGTTTGTTTCTTTACTAGATCAAGATGTTATTTGCTGCCCTGGTAGTTGGTAGGCTTCCACTGCCAAAAGAATGGGGCAGACAACAAGTGGGTGTATTTTGCTTTACGATATACTTTTCATTAGTCCGGATAATATGGCATTAGGAAAAGTTTTTAGTAGAGCCACTGAACCTTATCTTTTGTTTCTTTCAGTTGCTTTGCACAGTGTTCTTTTTATTCTTTGAATTGTAAGAATGCAATCTTTTTTCTGCATTCTTAGTCCGGATAATATTGGCAATTTTATTAGCAAAAACGTTGCATCTGCAATTGGCCCACTATTTGCTTCTTCAATCTACTATCCGGATAGTTTTGTTTTGCAAATTGTATGGGGTTAGTAATATATTCTCACTGCAGGATAGGGAACAGGGCTGAAAAAGAATTGGTCTATTTGTAGAAAATAATTTCTGTAGCCATATTCAAATTTTGAGAATAAATGCTTTTCAAACTTAAGATTTTGGTGTCTGCAATTGGCTTTGGAATACCTAGCAATTGGTAGTGGACAAGAGGTGTATTGGACATCATAGTTTTTTGGCTGTCAAGTAGTTATCTCCTCATGTGATCTTTTATTTCACTGAAAAAGAATTATTTGAAGAAGTGGTAACATTTGCTTAAGTTGTTTTGTGGTGGAGTTCAAGCAATACGTGTGATATACAACATTCCTTTATCGATTAAGGATGACAGAAGGTTGCTTTGATGGTAGCCAAATCAAATGGATGACATTCACCCCCTAAGCAGCAGCCCAGTTGGTTGAGGGCTTGGGATCTGGTGCTTGACTGTACTGAGGTCTCAGGTTTTCCACCCTTTCTTGTCTCATAGGTCATGGGGTTGGGGTGCCGGGCTGATGCCCCATTTTAGGACCCTGCCAGTGTGGATTGATGATACAGGTCGGTGCAGGAATCTAGGTTATCAAATAACTACCTATTGTGGAACAACCACCTGAAGATAACTACCTGAAAATTTGATGCTGCTTTTTTCATGGCTGTCAAATTTCCTTTTTCCCCTTATTTGCTGTAATCCTTTTACTTTCGTTATGTTATCTGTTGTATCATGTATATGTGCTTCTGACATCAAGTGTATGGTTATGAACATTGAACGGTTGTATAACAAGATTGTCAGACTTTTCTACTGCTATAGTTAGACTTGACTACCACTGTTGAAATGGAAAAAAGGAAAGAGTGTAGTTTTATAAACACCTAACAGTTGTATTACAAGACTGGTTGTCTGCGGATTGCCTACGGCGTAAAACCTTATACCAGTATTGGTTATCATTTATAACCTTTCTTTCACAACTGTTCCTTGTTACAATTATTTTGAATTGTTTGCATAAGTGCTCACAATATCCTCTTGCACAATGCGCAAAAATAAGGATTCTACCATCCTATGTTGCACTTTAAAATGCACGTATTCTTCTGCTTTGGGGCAAAGGCGTGTAAACTGTGGAGAGAAATGCAATTGTAACATGTCCTGTACAATTCAATATATATGCTCTTGATATGATTGGTCGTTTGGTTGTGTAGCATGTAGTCTAGGCAGACGTGCGGAAGTACAAAATACAGTTATATGGATTAAGATTTGAACATGCTGCATCACATGTTCGACTGTTATGAATAATAGTTCTGTTGCTACTGATTCCAGTGTGTAACAAGCAGCTGCAGCTGCCTTTGCATTGCAGCTGTCTTTGCATTACAGTTTGCGGTTCTGAAGCAGATTTATTGCCTATCATGAAATAAATGGATATAGTAGTTACTGCTTACAAAATGGTATATTTGGTGTTCAAGAATTTGATTTTAATTAAAATCTATAGCTGCCTTTTGATTTTGGGCATTGGGAAGAGAATGGCTTGTATGTTCTGTTATGTTTTTTGCTGATGGATGCATGTTTTTTTACTGGAAGTGGTGGTAGTGAAGTTCGTAACTAAACAAATTCCGGGGATTAATCTTATAAGTATTCAGACGAGCAGTTGTCAATAAAGTTTGCCTTTTTAAACTTTATGAGAACAAATACAAATAACTAAAAAAACAAGGAGAAATTAAAAAAAAAAAATAAAGTTTATTAAAATAATAAATTAAGATAAATTCTAAAGGACTCGTATTCAGGGGCTTGACCCAATCCATGATTACAAAATTTGCTTTGAGTCACTAGCATCCTTAAAAAAAATTCTAGTTAAATCCCTATCTCAAATTTACAATTTTAGCCCTATTGACGTAAGTTTATATATCTTTTTTAATTAAACTTGTACATATCATGATCATCATTCTTAAGGATGACCACAATTCAATAAAACTCCCTCATTATTTTCTAGTAAATCAGTACTTCGAGACACTTATTTTCAAAACTTTGATACTTATATCCTAATTGTTTCCCCAAGAAAAGTAAACAAAAAACCAAAAAGCAAAATAGAAGTATATGTAATAAGTTCGGTATATTAAAAAGAATCTAAACGCAAATAGTTGTTCAAAACCCAAAGAAGTGATTCCCATTGACCGCACAAGAGCTGCGAAATAAATGATGTAAAAAGGTTTCGTTAAAAAGGAATTTTGTTCTTTCAATATCTTTAAGGATTTAAAATAGGTATTATTAAGAGTAGTCTGATTTATGTATATATTTAAAGGGGTACTAACACCTCCATTCAATTTCCTTCAACTGCGTTTTGCCCAATTTCCCAAGAGAACTATGGGATTGACCCAACGCAATTTCTGCCATCTGTCTGTCCGTTTTTGTGCATGTATAGTGAATCGTCTGGAGTGTGTGTGTTTTTGTATAAAACAGATTTGGATCATTAAACGTGTTGTAATAGTGTGTTTGAGAAAATGAGTAAAGAAATGATGGTAGAGTGAACTCACTTCAGATAAAGCTAGCCAGTCCAGTACACTTGAAAGCAAATTAAAGCAAAAATATAAAACAACAACAAAGAAGTCCAAAACCAAGACTTGTACATACACACACACACAATGATACAAATGAACGATTAAGAATTCTTACATACCGTGTACCATGAATAGTACATAAGGACAACAGCTACAACACCAGGAAGAAGAGTATGTATGTCTTGTACTCCTCAACCACACAAATGAATAATGATGTTTGTATTGGACTAATCATTTTCAGTTTTAATACTACACAAGTTTGTTGCATATGACGATGATGATCAAGCAGAGGGCATACAGAGCCCAAGTGGTGCATTTGAGCCGGAGTGGAAACGGGATTGTAATAGTGATGATGAATGAAGTGGCAGCGAGGAATATTGCAACTTTCTCCAACACTTGTGAGGTGACAGTAAAATTCCGGCCAACAGATTTTGCTACAAAGAGTGAAAGAAAGATGATTAAGATGACAAAAGAGAGCAAATAGAAAGAAACAGAGAGTCGGGATGATTTAGTTTGTTCAAACAGAACAGCTATTTCAATAGCTGAGGTAAAGCAAAATGCCATCACAACATTTTGCCACTGCAGCAGAAACTGGTTTGGGTTGATCTTTGGTTCAGTATTTGGAACTGGAGAAGTAACTTGTTGAGATTCTGGGTCATCGTCAGTCGACGAAGCAGGAGGCGGCGGGTTTGAGCTAGGACGGAGCCGGCCGGATGTGAAGGTTATGATTGAAGTGAAAAATGCTTGGAGACTTAAAGTAATGGACATTTTGTTTTCGTGTGTGTTTGGGGCACGAGCATTCAATGCACGGATTTATAAGGGAGATATGGCCTATATCGGATTTTTTGATCCGAATGTGGGTTGGTGCTGCTGCAGATGAAAAAGTAAAGGACATTTTACAAACGTTTGGACTGTGGCTTTTTGTTTTCTCGTAGCTGTCAGTGTCATCCATAAGAATAAAAGACAATGGCGAGTCATTAACGGATCCTCCGATGGCAGTTTGACTTCTTTTTAATATTTTAAAAGGTAAAGGACCGAACAAAAAATTATAACTTAGCTTCAAGTTAGTAATTTTTAACAAATAGAAAATAGCTAAGTGGGACCTACCCGTTAGAAAAGAAAAGGAAAAATCATGTAATCTCCTTACAATGCTACTTACTACTGGCTCCGAAATTTGGATCCGAATGTTGGAAGGTTAGCTGTGTGGAAATTGGAAAAAATCAATTCATATTGTATCAATTGACCCTTCAGAATATTCAAACTTTTGCCATGGTGACACGCCAAACCCAGAGGCGAAGGAAAGTGATTTATAAAAGCAATATTGTCTTTCGGAGCTTTAGATCCGATTGCGGGTTGATGCAAATCAAACGTTTAAAAAAAAAAATTGTATTGAAGGAACTTTGACTTGGTTGATAATAATAAACCAAGACTTATCCCTGCTCCGAAATTTGATCCGAATGTTCGATGGTTAGCAGCTTCACTCTGTTTCCTTGAAAAGTAAAGGAAAAGAATTGCCGCAATTCATTGCTTTATTTATTTATTTGTTTGTTTGTTTGTTTTTCTTGACATGCAGGATTAGGAAAGTGACGGGCTCGGATCTACAAATTAGAAAAATAGAAAAGGAAAAACAATTAATTCTTTTTTGACTAAGGAAACAGAGGAGCCCAACTATCGAACTTTGGGATCCGACAGATCGAATTGCATTTAGAAACGTTATCTTATTATTATTAACGAAATCAAAGTCTTTTAATTTCCTTGCACAAGGCATAATCCGATTAAAAGCCCCCACGATCACTTTATAAATACAACACATGCACTTTGACACACAACCAAGTCCATTATATATCACACCAAAGCCTTTTAGGCATTTTTTATTTCAATTACATAGGCTTCATGATGTCCCTACCTCCTCCAAGTGTTGCTCAACACATCAATCGCAGCCTTCAATGGCAAGAAGCTGTCATGACATTTTGCCATGCGTGGGCTCTCGAAATTGCCCTTCTGTCTGCACAAACGAAATCCCAATCCCCTCCTTTATTCAACTTGCTCTCATTTGTTTTCCTACTAGTCTTTCATTCCCTCTTTGTCCCAAAATTTATTGGCCGCAAGTTTAATTTTGCATCTCAAGTACTGCAATTATTTGCTATCCTTCTTGTTGCCTTCGGTTTTGTTGTTACCATAACAATTAAGAATGGCAAAATGTCAGGTCGGGCTCGGGCCTGGCCAAAGCTCGACCTAACCAGATCAAAAAAATTAAAACCCGACCCTAAGAAAATCCGAACACTATTTAGTTCAGTCTGATCCGAATCGGGCCAACATCGGGTCGGGCCAAACCTTACCTTACTGAAATAGTTAACCCCACAATTCAATTCTCATTTCTCACTATCATTTTAAACACAATGCAATTCCACTTTCCACAACTATTTCAACCAATTCCATAACTATTTCAACCCCACACACAAATTAATTCCAAAATCCAACATGAAAAACACACAATGCAATTAAATTAAAAACACACAATGTAATTCCACAACCATTTTAGCCATACACAATTCAATTCAACAACCCAACATAAAAAATTAAAAATAAAAACTCATATCTTATACAAATAAAAATACAATGCAATTAAATAAAAAACACACAATGTGTGATGTTGTGAGAATGTGTTGTGTGCGTGTGTTAACTTGTGTTAGTTTTTTTTAATAGGATCGGATCGGGTCGGGCCAGCTTTAAGCCCGACCTTGAACCGAAATTTGTTCTGGCCTTAAAAGTTTGGCCTTAACTCGACCTTAAATTTGAAAATTCGGGTAAAAAATAAATCGGGTTAAATTGGCAAGGCTAATAACAATCCTATTTTAATCAATACTCAAATAAGTTGCTTGGACTTTTTATGTTGTCTGCTTGCTCAATATTGTTATCTGCAAATACTCCATCTCTATTTAAGCAGTTATGATATTGAATATTACCATGTACTTTAAAATTTATGAAATGAATTGTTAGATTCAATGATAATCAAATAAGTCACCTAGACTTTTTATGCTGTCTGCTTACTCGTTATTGTTCTCTGCAACTACTCCATCTTTATTTAAGCAGTTATGATATTGAATATTACTATGTACTTTAACATTTATTAAATGAATTGTTAGATTCTAACACCAGGCAAATGGAGTAATGATAGATATCTTAAGTTATATCTCAAATTTTCGCTTTCAATAATCTACCATGTGATTCTTAAAAGTTACAAGTGAATTATCTCCTAATTCACTTAAAGAATGTCATCATTTATAATGATAAGATTTCTTTTTATTATAATCATGCTTAAACACCATAAAGCACAGCAATCCAAGTTTTATATGAATATATATATAGAGTAAGTTTCTACAATATAATTATATAAACATGTGGACATCATACTTATATCGTGGACGATACTTACCAAGTCATAAAAGCGTGTAAAGTTATCCCTTGCTCTCTTCATGCAAACCTTGTTCAAGAACTCTAATTTTTTCTTTCACATCATATCGGTTTTCTTCTCTCTTAACGTACCTTAACTTTTGCAAATTCAATAACATGTAGCACAAACATAAATAAGTGTTCATAAAAACATAAATAAGTTTTCTTCTCTGTTAACGTACCAGAAAATCTTTCTCTCTTCTCTCACTATCTTCTTCATTCTATCTCTTTTAGTAACTCTAAAAAACTTCTTTGTGCGCAATAACATCAAATCAATTAAAAGAAAAGAAAACAAAGATGATACCAAAGAAGAGGGATTGTGATTTTATTTTTTAAAACACTAAAAAAAAATTGTTTAAAAGTGATGGCGGAGTATTTTTTTTTCTTTATTAATTTCAATTTTGTATCTTCCACATATCACTAGATTAGAAAGCCAAGGAGAAATTAGGAGGGAAGAGAACTAGGTGAGGCTCCTAATTTAAAAAAGAAAAAGAAAAAGGTTAGAAATACTATCATATGATTTATGCTTATAGCTTTTTTTTTTTGTCTGAACTACGAGGTGGTCTTAAGTGGACCCCAACTGGAGACACCTTTAAGCTTGTATCACAACCTAAATTAATTCCCGCTTGCATCGGATCAACCTGTAAAAGGTAAAGTGCTGGCCAAAGTGATGACTCCATATGAGAGCAGAATTTGAACTCCTGACCTCTTTTAAGGAGTGAGAGTGCCGAACTACTCACACCAACCAAGTATGATTATTTATGCTTATCGTTAAAAGTACTAATATTCCATTTATATTTTCTTGTCAAAGAAAAAATATAGTCTCTCTCCACACTAAATACATCTTGGGCTTTCATCACTGAATTGAAAACCAAACAAACAAAAAAAAACCTAAACAACTTGGGCTCTATTCTATGTAAACCCTGACCCAGGCCTTGGGCTACTCTTTCCAGTCCATGAAGATCCCATTTCAAACAGTCATTTTTTTTATTGGCTGGATCAGTCTTTGATAATTGTATCTAGAAAATAAAATGTTAATAGAACAGTCGAACAGATGAAATTGACTTTCACCAATCTCTCTCTCTATATACTCTATTATTTATAATTGTTTAAATTTTGTATTCGTTTTAACTATTTTATAATTTTCACGTTTGGCAATGCAAAATTAAATCGCCAGAGATCAATATTGGATATTTAAACTCTTAAAAGCATGAATTTTTTTTTTTAATTTATAACAAGCATACCTCATCTGTGATCTTAGAAATTTAAACTGAGTAATCTGAATCGAACTTATTGGAAAACAATTTCAAAGCGAAAGGAAAGACTCGTGACCAAATGTTGAATAGTTATGGGGAAGGAACTAGGTGGTTTTAAATTTTAATAGATCACTTTGAATTTGAGCTAAGCTTTTTGTGACAGTTTGGAATCCATAATTATTCACATATAAGGTTAATGTTTAATTAAAGATCTAACAATACTAGACTAAAAATCCAACAATAAATGAAAACCTTCTAATCTCAACAATGTATTTAAACTCTAATTAACATTCTGCATAAACATATTACATATTCAAATACCTTCGCAAAGTATGTTCAACCGGTTAAAACCTTGTTGGGAGGGAGATTTGCTCAAGCTTTCTATTCGAAAACTCTTCAACTGATACTATGATTTCAAGGATCATTTCCTGATAGAGAGCCAATGTCTCTTACTTCAAATACTCTTTATCGATCCTTTGCTTCAGTGGCAAAACACATCAATGCCATTTATATCAGTATACAGAAATTTATATGCACTTACATATAATTTGTGTGACATGACCATCAACACAGTTCATGTATTGATACCTGTCATGATTATGATTTTCTGCGCATATTATTGAATTATGAAACTAAAGCCATGCCCTAGAAACCTTCAATGCTAGCATACACAGAGGCAAGTTTAAAAGTAGACAATTATCTATTTGGGGAGACATTCCTACCAGTGTTTGGTGCAGATGAAAGCCTCTGTGGTGTCAGAATCCACATCCTTGGAGTCAATAGCATTCTTAATTTAAGCAAAATCAGTGGCCGAACCAGCTGGTGGCTAAACTGGTGTCTAGCTTGGAAACTTTCTTTAAAATCCTTTATTTCTCATGATATTTTAATTTAAGAATAGAGTTTTATTTATTTTTAAATATTTGCCCAATAAAAATTCTTTAGGATTTTTATTTGATTAGAGTTTCAATAATTTTTTTTTGACTTTTAATTAAGAATATTCTTTTAGATAAATCAGTGTCATTTTAATTTTTTTTGATTAATTTTTTTTGACTTTTTTGACTTTAAATTAAGAATATTCTTAATTAATGTTTTAGATAATTTTTTTTAGTTTAAGAATATTCTTTTAGATGTCCATAAATCAATGTCAATAAAAAATAATGTACTACTCCTTATTGTTGACTTTTACATTGGGAACTTTAAAATTAAATATTAAAAGAGTAATTTGTCATTTTGATTGGAATTATAAATTTATTTGATTAAATGTTTGTATTTTGTTTAGAGCGTGATTATTGATGTATTAAAATTCATTTTTTTTACTCCTTCATATGTACCAACATTCACACAAATATATAAATTAAATTTAAATTTAGTTTGATTTGATCAAAGATCTTAGTCCATCTATGGGCAAAATCTAAAAGAGTAGTAGAAATTGGTATTGTTGTTATGACAACAAAACAAAATTGGGGCTTGAGCTTTTTTCCTTCTCTCGTTTTCTCTGAAAACCCGAGAATGGAAGGTGAATAGAGTCTTTATGACTCTCGTTCCTACCCACTAGTTGGGTTCTTTTATTACAAGCAAATACATTGCCTGTGTAAAATCAAAGCCTCAATGGCTTATTTGAGGCAGTTGCTGTAAATGTTATTGCATTTATCTAGAGAGTGGAAGTGGTTACTGAGCAAAATTTCTGAGCTCCAAATGAATACAGAAGAGTTGATTCGAAAGTGCAAAGCCATAACTTTGAAAGGTGGGGAGGAAAGGAAAGTATCTTTCAAAAGCGAAGGGAAGTCAAAAGGGGAGAGGATAATTGCGGGCTGTTTGAAGGGTAAAGTGCTGACAAGTAGAAATGTTAATAAGGAAGGTTTGAAGCTAGCGATGCAACAGGCATGGCAAACAATCAGGGAGGTGAAGGTTGATGCCATGGGAGAAAATATCTTCATGTTTAGATTTGCAGCAGAAACAAATAAGAAGAGAGCAATTGCGGGTGGCCCGTGGCATTTTAATGGTGCACTTATTATATTCACAGAACCAACTGGTATTGGAGAGGTGTCAAAGCAGTCCTTTACCAATGCGTCTTTTTGGGTGCAACTAAAAAATGTACCCATTATGTGTATAGATAAGGGAACAATTTCAGAGCTAGGAGCAGCCATAGGAAAAGTAGAAGAAGTCTAGACAAATACAAATGGAGAATGCACTGGGGAAATCATCAGGCTTAGAATATCCATTGGTATTACTAAGCCCTTGATGACCCTTTTATCACTCGAATAAGAAGATGGTGAAGAGGAAGCTGTCCCAATCACAATCCAATATGAAAAGCTGCCTGATTTTGCTATTGCTGTGGCTGCATCGGCCATCAGTACAGAGAATGCACAAAGTTTTAAAACCAATCTAAAGAGGAGTTATTGTATGGTTCATGGATTAAAGCCACAACTATGGTGGAAAAATTGAAGCAACACAGGCGCAAAGAACGATGGGATACAACCACAAATGAGCAAAAAGCAGATTCCTCATCAAATCAGGTTCCGTTAGGAATTACAGAAACGCAAGGCCAAAATGTTGCAGATAGACCGGGTCGAAGAGACGGGTTGAATCCGACCCAAAGATCAAAAGAGGCATAGATGCATTTAATGCAAGAAGGGGGTTTCTCGAGACTGTTAGACAAAAATGGGCAAACATCTGAAGAAACAGCTAGTAAGATAAAATTTACTAGGCAACAGGAGCTAGAAGGGGTAAAGTAGAAAGAAGGAAAATAGCAAAAGGAAAGTCAAAAGCTCAGCGCAGAACAGGAAGAGGAAAATGGCAAAAAAAGAGGGAAAAATGAGCGGGAAAGGATAGAAACCATGGGGCATTCTCAAAGTATGCGACTGCATCAAACCTTAGACAGGATTTCAGCCCAAACGGAAGTCATGATTGAGGAAGATGTAAATGGATCAGAGGCTAATAAAAATAAGCCCAAAGTTAAAAAATGGAAGGCTCAAGCTAGAATTAGCAACCAAAAAGTGTTTTCAAAACATGGTTTTTTGGTGGCAAAGAGATCAGCAAACGAAGCCAAGTGGCCAAGCCCAGAAGCAAAAAAAAATAAAATGGACAGCCCAGCTACAAAATCACTTCTTACATCACCAAAAGCAAAGCAAATGCAAAGGTGGGAGTTCACAGACAGAGAGGATGAAAGAGACGTGGAAATGGCAGTTGAAAATCTTGAAAGTTCAACGGTGGAGGCTGGTGACCAGCCCCGCCGACAGGCATGAGAGTTCTAAGTTGGAACGTTCGGAGTTTGGGGAAGGACCGAACATTCCGTGAAGTAAAAAATGTTCTCCAAAGATATAAGCCTCAGAAAGTTTTCTTTTGTGAGACAAAGTTAGAGCCAAAGCAAATGAGGAGAATTGGTGGAAATTTGAATTTTGAAAATTGTTTTGAAGTTGGTAGAGAAGGTTTGGGGGGCGGCCTGGCATTATTGTAGAGCTCATAAGTCATTGTACACATACAGTCATATAGCAAGCATCATATTGACTCAGTGGTATATGCGGAAAATGGGAGCTATTGGAGGTGCACAAGAGTCTATGGACACCCAGAGGTAGGGCAGAAGCATCACACATGCTCTTTGCTGAAAAGGTTAGCAAGTTTTTCCTCCTTGCCATGCTGTGCTTAGGCGATTTTAATGAAATTTTACTGCCAAACAAAAAAAAGAAAGGAACAATAGGGAGATTAAACTGATGCATGAGTTTAGAGAGGTAATTAGAGAATGTTACTTAATAGATATGGGGTGGAAGAGGCTGCCTTTTACTTGGACGAATAAGAGATATGAAGTTGGCTTAATTGAAGAACGGTTAGATCGCTTCATGTGTAATAAATCTTGGGGTAGCTTTTTTCATGAAAATGCAGCAGAAATAGTGGTAACATGGATGTCATATCACAACCCATTTTTGATGGATTTTGAGGAAAAGGGCAGAGAAAAAAAGTATGAGCATAAATCTACCAGGCGTATTCATTATAAAGATTCTTGGAGCTCTTATGATCAATGCAAGCAAATTATGAAAAGAGAGTGGTCAGACCAAAGACAATGGAGTAGTGCAGATGCAATTGAAAACTTAAAAAAAAATGCGAAAGATTCCATAGCTTATTTGAAGCTTTGGAGCAAGGATGAGTTTGGAGGCCGCGAAAAAAAGCTGGAGATTCTAATGGGGGAAGTCAAGAATATGCAACTACAAGACTTGCAGTATGTGGATGGGAATAAAATTAAAGACATTGAAAGACAAATTGATGCTATTCTTTCTAATGAGGAAATTTACTGGAAACAAAGGTCTAGAGCCGATTGACTAAGAGAAGGGGACAAAAATACTAAATTTTTCCATGCGAAAGCATCTTCTAGAAAGAGGAAAAACAAGATATGGGGGATTTTAAATGAGCAGGATGAATGGACAGAGGAAGCTGCAGATGTGGAAAAAATCTTCTACGATTACTTTGCAAACTTGTACACATCATCAAAGCCATCACAAGAAAAAATTGATGCAGCCTTGCAGGGGATGCCAAAGAGAGTGACAGATGAGATGAACGAGGAGCTAAACAAGCCTTTCACGGAAGAGAAAGTCTCAACAGCCCTAGCTCAAATGTGTCTTACCAAAGCACTCGGCCTAGATGGTCTCCCAGTAGCCTTTTTTCAAAAGCATTGGCAATCCGTGAGCAGAGGAGTCCTGACAACCAGCTTGCACATATTAAACGAGGGAGGTACTATAGCACCACTTAACCATACCTATATTGCATTTATTCCAAAAGTTGAGAAGCCTAAGAAAGTAGCTGAATTTCGGCCAATTAGCTTATATAATGTTTGATAGAAAAGTGAAATGAGGTTGTTTGGTTACTAAGAAAATGAACTGAAAAATTCTGGAATATTTTCTTATCAACTTAACTACTGATTACAGTTCAACAGTTATTTATACTACACGATTATGATTACATCATTTAACTAATCTAAAAGCTAATCATAGTTAAACTAACTATTCTTCAGTACAATGCACAATGTGCTTGTAACAAACTTTAACTAATCTGCTGATCTATCAACTGAGCTAGTACTGCTAACACGCCTGCTCTGTATTTTCTTCATCTTAGCTTTCACCTTCTTCTGTTCAGCATAGTGAGCTGCTCTAACAGCCCTCCTCAAACTCATAGGACAAAGATGGACATTAAGTTTGGATCTCAAGTAATTAAACCTTACAAATGAGAGAGGCTTAGTCATTATGTCTTCAATCTGCTCTTCACTCGGAACATAGTGTATGTTTAACTCACCAGCAAGAACCTTATTCCTAATGAAGTGCATATCAATTTCGATATGCTTTGTTCTTGAATGGTACACAGGGTTCTTTACTAATTCAGTTGCACTAACGTTGTCACACCATATAGTTGGCTTTTCTGTGTAGCTTATTCCTAACTCAGAAAATAAAGATTATAACCAAGTCAGTTATGCACTTACTGATGCCAAAGCTCTATATTCACTCTCGGCACTTGATCTGGTTATCACTGATTGTTTCTTAGAAGACCAGGATATCAAATTGTTACCTAAATAAATGCAATAAGCACCAACTGATTTCCTATCATCTAAGTCACATGTCCAATCTACATCAGTAAAACCAGTGAGTGTTAGACTTCCTTCTTTGAAGAACTTCAAGCCATAATCTTGAGTTGCCTTTAGGTATCTTAGGACTCGCTTGCATGCCATTAGATGTTGTAGTGTTGGTGCAGCTACATATTGGCTGAGCTTGTTTACAGCAAAAGTAATTTCTGGCCTGGTGTTGAGTGTTAGAAAGTGTATATTTATAAAGGAGAAAATCGTCATTTTGTACTTCAAGTTTTACTAACATCTTTAATTTTCTTAATTTAAGTCTCTTGTTATTTAATTATGTGTGTTCTGTTTTAATTAAGTATTTTGTGTATTTTAGGGGTATTATGGTCATTTCACAATGAACGAGATTTCGGATAGCAAAACGGACGTCACTTTTGAACTCAGGACAGTCGAAAACCTTAAGAGGAGCATAAAAGGAAAAATGGCACTGTTCACACGTACGGCACTATTCACATGTACGGTCATCGTTTCATGGATATCGCATTCACACACCTAATCGCTCGCATCGCGTTCTTTTCAAACCGTGTGCAAACCGTGTATTCTTGTTCAAACCGCGTGGTCAAACCCGTGGTCAAACCGTGTTACTGTTCACTGATGACGTGGCGCAATCTTGTGCATCCAAACTATTTTTAATCCGATGGCCATGATTCACTCAATGTATCTATAAAAAGGGGGCCTCCCCCCCCTAATTTGACACCCCTGAATCCATTTTTTAGCTTAGTTTTCTGTAATTCCTTCTCCATCTTGTATTTTCTACGTATTTTAATAAAATTCCCATTTTACCCCTAGTTCAATAATGAGTAGCTAATTTTCTTTCAAGCTTGGGTTGAAGGTGAAGTCTCAACATGTGTCATGGGCTTTATTTGGTAAATTTATTTTCTCTTCCCCTCTAATTTCTGTGGAGGTTTTGACTTTTCGTCGACAAATAATAATAATCTTGTCTAGTTCATCACCCGGGTTTCTGGCACCTAGTATAAGATTATTATTATTTGGCACGATAAGCCCTTAACACCATATTGATTAGGCGTGGTTCATGAGGTGTGGATTCCCCCTCATGATTTAATTGGTATTAATAAGGATTATTTAGCCCATGATGCATGTTGATACGGATCTAGATACCCAAGTGCTTTATCTCAATAGTTTCCAGTTTAATTATTTCTGTCATTCCAATTTAAATTCTAGCATCCTTTAAATCAATTTCCCCATTCTAGCATCCTTTAAATTAATTTCCCCATAAATCCAATCACCCATTTACAAAATTAATTCTACACACAATTAAAATCCACCTCCTCGTGGGATCGACACTCGTCACCGTTAATCTATTCTACAATAGATTCGTGCGCTTGCGAGTTCAACAAAATTTGCACAACAAGTTTTTGGCGCCGTTGCCGGGGAGGTAAGTATTTTAATTTGTAAAATTAATTTTTTGTAAATAATTTTTTTTTTTTATTATTATTATTATTATTGTTGTTGTTGTTGTTGTTGTTGTTGTTATTTTAGTTGTTTCCTTGTATTTTTTTTAATTAATTAAAAAAAAAGCGAATCTACATTTTAGGTAAGAATTTCTTTTTCTCTTCTTTAAATTTCTGCAATTTAATTTTCAAGCTATTTTTCTTTGTAATTTTT
Organism: Atalantia buxifolia; assembly: GCA_030444775.1. Lineage (NCBI taxonomy): Eukaryota > Viridiplantae > Streptophyta > Magnoliopsida > Sapindales > Rutaceae > Atalantia > Atalantia buxifolia. The sequence goes on along the minus strand of CM059835.1, from coordinate 13,795,603 downwards.
CATTTATCTCATTAATTTATTTTTATTTTATTTCACGTATTTGTTTTAGTGTATTTTTTTTTATAGAAAGGTTGTAACAGCGCAATAAGGTTAGTATCATAATTTCTTCTTCTTCTTTATTTTTATTTGTTTTGTTCTCAATTTATTTTCTTTATTTGCATGCATGGTCGTAGGTCATTATCACCTAATCTTGAACCTATAGACCTTGAATTAGAAAAAACACTTCGCACACACAAACACATCGCACGTAAAGATAAAACTGAAATGGATTTGCAACAACCAGAACCACAAGAGAGGCCATTTAAGGACTATTTCAGTCCCTTAGCTAATTTGAGCACATCATGCATACGATACCCAAATGTAGCTGCTAGGAGTTTTGAATTAAAACCTAGTGTGCTAAATTGTCTCCCAACATTCTATGGCCTAGAAAATGAGGATCCATATAATCATCTGAATGATTTTCATACTATTTGTCAAACTTTTAGATATGAGAATTTTTCAGATGAGGATGTTAAACTTAGATTATTCCCATTTTCTTTAAAGGATAGAGCTCGTTCATGGTTTAATACATTGCCTGCTAATAGCATTACAACATGGGAACAAATGTTAACAAAATTTTTAAATAAATACTTCCCAGTTCATAAAACCAATGCTATTCGCAGGGAAATCTCAGAGTTCACCCAGAGAGAAGACGAGCAGTTTTTCGAAGCATGGGAGCGATTCAATGGGCTACTTTTGAAGTGTCCACATCATGGGTACGAGAAATGGCACCAATGCCAATACTTCTTGGAGGGATTATTGCCAAATGTGCAAGAATGGCTGATGGCGACAAGTGGAGGAGAGCTAATGTCAAAAAGTGCATCAGAGATTTGGGATTTCTTCCAGCGACAAGCAGATAATTCCCAACAGCGGAGTCGATCTCTCAGGAATACTAGAAGAATTAAAGGAGTGAATGAGGTTCACATTGGCGAGTCAAGTTCAGAAATCAAAGAAGTAAAAGAGATAATTGAAGGTCTTTCTCGACAAATAGCATCTTTGACGACTGCTAAATCAACAGAGCCACATGACCATGACTCATATTCAGATCAAGCCAATGCCATCGGTGTCATGAGGAAGCCATCAAATTACAACCCATACTCCAACACATATAATCCTGGATGGAGAGATCACCCCAATTTTTCATGGTCTCAAGGATTCCAACAGAATGGACCAGCAGCTCCAGCTCCACCAATGCAACCAATTCCTCAAGTTCCTCAAGCCTCTCAGCCACCATTTAGATCATACAATCAGAACCAGAATTACTCTCAACCCAGACCATGGGAAGATTCATTCCAGAATTTCAAGAATGTTACTCAATCTACAATCGAGCAACAGAACCGCACCATTGATGGACTACGGAATGAGATGAGAGCAGGCTTCAACTCACAAGCCCAATCAGTTTCAAGCCTCGAAAAGATGGTGGGACAACTTGCTTCTTCAGTGCAAACTTTGGCAATGACTGTTGAAAAAGGTAAATTTCCAAGTCAACCAGTGCCTAATCCTAAAGGAGTGCATGAAGCAACTACCAGTTCACCACAACAGCATGGAGAGATCAAAGCTGTCATGACCTTGCGAAAAGGGAAAGAAGTCGACAACAAAGTGGAGATGCCAGCGACCAAAGAAAATCAAATTGTACCCGTGAATGTTGAAGACTCACCACCGGAGGAGAAAGAAGAAACCAACCCACGAGAATACGTTCCTAAAGCTCCATTTCCTCAGAGGTTAGCTAAAGGAAAGAAGGGAAAATCCACAGGTGAGATTCTTGAAGTCTTCAAACAGGTAAGTGTTAACATCCCTTTACTTGATGCAATAAAGCAAGTTCCATCTTATGCCAAGTTTCTTAAAGACCTTTGTACTAAAAAGAGAAACATTCATGTTCAGAAAAAGGCATTTTTAACTGAAAATGTTAGTTCTATACTCCAACACAAAATTCCTCTAAAATATAAAGACCCAGGCTCCCCCACTATCTCATGTAGTATAGGGAACCACACAATTGAGAATGCTTTGTTGGATTTAGGAGCTAGTGTTAATCTTTTGCCTTACTCAGTATTTGTGAAACTTGGATTGGGAGAATTACACCCAACTCCAGTGGTGTTACAGCTTGCAGATCGATCCACGAAAATCCCTCGTGGTATTGTGGAGGACGTGCTTATACAGGTAGACAAGTTTTATTTTCCTGTTGATTTCATTGTAATTGACACTCAACCAATACAGGATTCAAGGAAGCATATCCCCATTATCCTAGGCCGACCATTCTTGGCAACTGCCGATGCTCACATTCAATGCAGGACTGGAAATATGCAGTTGTCCTTCGGCAATATGACCATGGAGCTCAACATCTTCAACATTGCCAAACAACCTCACAATGCAGATGATGGAATTGTTGACGTGGATTTAATTGAAGCATTAGTTGATGATACTTTTCTTTCAAACCTTAGTGATGACCCTTTACAAACATGTTTAACTCACTTTGGTTTGGATTTTGATGTTGACAGATCAGTCGATGAGGTCAACGCCTTACTTGACTCAGCACCATCCATGGACACTGATAAATGGAAGTCAAGAGTTGAGCAACTAGCACCATCAGAGAAGAAAATCATCCCATCATCAGAGTCACCACCGAAACTCGAGCTTAAACCATTACCCAACACTTTGGAATATGCGTTCTTGGGAGAAGAAAGCACTCTACCGGTAATCATCTCATCATCCCTAAATGACGAGCAAAAAGGTAAGTTGTTGGATGTTTTAAAAGAGCACAAAGGAGCATTAGGATGGACCATAGCAGACATAAAAGGTATAAACCCAGCAGACTGCATGCATTACATTCACCTTGATGAAAATGCTAAAACTACTAGGGAAATGCAACGTCGGTTAAATCCTAATATGAAAGAAGTTGTTAGAACGGAAGTCCTTAAACTATTAGACGCAGGTATCATTTACCCCATTTCTGATAGTTCATGGGTCAGTCCTGTGCAAGTGGTCCCCAAAAAGTCAGGAGTCACAGTAGTTACCAATGCTGATAATGAATTGATACCCACTAGAGTGACTACAGGATGGCGTGTATGCATTGATTATAGAAAGTTAAATTCTGTCACACGTAAAGACCATTTTCCTTTACCATTTATTGATCAAATGCTTGATAGATTAGCAGGCCACGAATTTTATTGCTTTCTAGATGGCTATTCAGGATACAATTAGATTCCCATAGGACCAAAAGATCAAGAGAAAACTACTTTCATTTGCCCTTTTGGCATTTTTGCATATAGGAGAATACCATTTGGATTATGTAATGCACCTACTACATTTCAACATTGTATGTTAAGCATTTTTTTTATATGGTTGAACGATTCCTGAAGTATTTATGGATGACTTTTCTGTCTTTGGTGACTCATTTGATCAATGTTTACATCATCTAACACAAGTTTTGCAGAGATGTATAGAGAAGAATTTGGTCTTAAATTGGGAGAAATGTCATTTTATGGTAAAACAAGGTATTGTTCTTGGTCACATCATTTCATGCAAAGGTATTGAGGTTGACAAAGCCAAGGTGGATCTCATTTCTAATCTTCCTCCGCCTAAATCAGTCAGAGAAGTAAGATCTTTCCTTGGGCATGCTGGTTTTTATAGACGTTTCATTAAAGATTTTAGCAAAATTTCTAGACCCTTATGCAATTTACTTGCTAAAGATGTACATTTTGTCTTTGATGATTCATGTCGTGTAGCGTTTGAAAAGTTAAAGCAATTGTTGACGTCATCACCCATCATTCAGCCACCAAACTGGAGCTTACCATTCGAACTCATGTGTGATGCATCTGATTATGCAAAGAGAGCAGATAGGACAAAGAGTAGATCGAGTTTCTCATGTTATTTATTATGCTAGTACGACATTGAATGATGCACAGTTGAACTATTCAGCCACTGAAAAAGAAATGTTAGCAAAGAGTGTTTGCATTAGAAAAATTTCGATCTTATCTCATTGGTTGTAAAATTATTGTATTCACAGATCACGCCGCTCAAATATCTTCTCACAAAGAAAGATGCAAAAGCTAGACTAATTCGCTGGGTGTTACTTTTGCAGAGTTTGACTTGGAATTCAAAGATAAGAAAGGTTCAAAATGTGTGGTCGACCATCTCTCTCGCCTCCATTTTGACATCAATAACGTAACCCTTAACTATTGAATGAGTCATTTCGGATGAACAATTAATGAGTGTGGAAGTATTACCTTGGTATGCTGATATAGTTAATTATCTTGTTACAGGTAAACTTCCGTGAGCATTGGACCAAGCGAAGACAAGACTAAATTCTTTCATGGAAATAAAGAATTTTTCCGGGATGACCCTATCTGTTTAAGTATTGTGCAGATCAAATTATTCGACGATGTGTCCCAGAGAATGAAGTTCATAACATCCTTTCGTTTTGCCATGAACAAGCTTGTGGAGGCCATTTCAGCGCTAAGAAAACAGGGACTAAAGTTCTACAATGTGGTTTCTATTGGCCAACTATATTTCGAGATGCTTACAACTTTTGCTCTTCATGTGATAGGTGTCAACGAATGGGGAGCATTACACGAAGGAACATGATGCCACTAAATCCAATTTTAGTGGTTGAGATTTTTGATGTATGGGGTATCGACTTCATGGGACCCTTTCCCCCATCTTTTGGTCATCAATACATATTGGTTGCTGTTGACTATGTTTCGAAATGGGTAGAGGCAATTCCATGCAGAACCAATGATCATAAAGTAGTGATAGGGTTTTTGAAGAGCAACATTGTTTCACGCTGATTCCCTCGAGCAATAATCAGTGATGGTGGTACCCACTTTTGCAATAAATCATTCAAAGCACTTTTGACAAAGTACTCCATCACTCATAAAGTGGCGACTCCGTATCATCCGCAAAACCAAGTGGCCAAGTTGAGATCTCCAATCGAGAAATAAAGCACATCTTAGAAAAGACCGTGAGGCCGCATTAAAAGATTGGTCATTAAGACTTGATGATGCATTATGGGCATATAGAACGGCTTTCAAACCCCATTGGGATGTCACCCTACAGGCTAGTGTATGGAAAAGCTTGCCACCTACCCGTGGAACTCGAGCATCGTGCGATCGGGCCATCAAGAAATTCAATTTTGACATGCGCAAGCTGGCTCGTAAAGACGACACATAAATGGCGAACTTGAAGAAATTGTAATGATGCATACATTTAAAATGCCAAGGTTTACAAGCAACGAATGAAAGTCTTTCATGATAAGCAGACATGAGAAAATCTTTCACTCCAGGTCGAAAGTACTTTTATTCAATTCTCGCTTGCATTTATTCCGTGTAAGCTACGCCTCGATGGTCCGCCCTTCATTGTTCATACTGCTTTTTCCACATGGGCAATTGAAATTAAGGACCCAAAAATGGTGTCACGTTTAAAGTTAATGGTCAAACATTAAAGCCATATCTAGAGTACCAACCACATGGAGAGGACACCGAAATAAATTTAAGTGACCCACCACATTTGAATTAAGATTTTTCTTTTTTTTTGATTTGATTTATTTATTTATTTATTTTCTTTTGCTAATTGAAATCATTTGTGCATAAGTGTGTTTGTTTAACCATTAAGTTTTCTTTTTATCACTTTTAATCATGAGACAGCCTTCTTGAACATCCTAGACGACTTCAACGTGTCCAATCTCATCTCAGAGGCCGATACGATTTTGTAAAACACATCGTATTTGGAAGCTACAACCACCGGAGTTAATATCCCACGTTGAGGATTTAGAAAGCCAACTCAGAGACATTGAGAAAGAAGTGTCTACAACATCCACTGAGCTTGAGGTAAATTCTATAAGAGGACGATTGTGATTTTCTTTGTGTGTTTTTATTTGTTTGTTATTCCGTTTGTGTGTTTTAGTTTATGTGTTTTAGTTTGTCACCCCGGTTAAGTGGCGGATAACTGATTCGTGACAATCAAGTCGGTTACTTCAGTTTCCCATAATTACTGATCTTCTGAGGCGAAGGTATGGATAGAAACGAGATCTTAGCAAAGCTTCATAGTCGATTCCCTTCACTTCCTCAGAATGCCCTCCTCACAATCTATAAAGCTCGATCTGAACGCATGCGATTGCTCATGAGGAATAACATACCCGCGATATTCGCCGGTTAATCGAGGCTAAAGTACGCTTGGCAGGTGAGTTGCCTCCAAATTTATTGCATACATGCCTGGTTGTGGTAAAGGAAATTATGCAAGAAAGCAAGAGCTCAAAGATTTCGGTTGCTTGTCATAAGTGTGCCGTAATGATATGCAATAAAAACGATGTTCTTTAGGAATGGTGTCCGATAACAGAGAAGATAAGATTCAATTCATTAGTGGATGGCTTGAATAAGCGAGTCATTGGATGATATCATTTTGTCTCTGAAACGCATCCCAGGATATGTGCAAGGAGCGATTCTCCGCTTATGGCCATCATTCCGTAAAAGAGCATGCACGATACGCCTCTGAATCGACTATAAACGACCTGCTTGCCGCTTTATAAGAAAACTGGATGGGAAGCCTATCCTCGACCCATGAGGGCGTTGAAGCCGCTTTCGGACGAAACCGAGGAAGATGTGAGCCACACGCCGCAACTACCCGTAAATATCCTTTTACTTTTATTGTTGTTTTATTTTACTGTTGTTTTACCATTTGCATTATTGTCTTTAATAATTTTATATTTGTCATTACTTGCTTTTCCTTTTTACTGTTTCTTTTTTGACTCTCAAGCCATGTGCATTACACGATTAATTGACATAGACATGACACCTCATTCACAGCTGTGACCCATTGCCGCCAAGATCCTTAAATATGATTCTTTTCATTTGCACTCACAAATTATTTTTGAGAATTATCCTAATGGCAGCTACTCCCAATAAACAATTCAAGAACATTTGTGTGCTTTCCGGATTTAACTATGGCAAATATAAAGAGTTCTTTGAGGCAGCCATTGATCTTGGTCGATGCATAGCAGAGAGAAAATTACACTTAGTATACGGCGGAGGTGACCGAGGGTTATCAAAATTGGTCTTAAATCGCTTTTGTCGAGGAAGTCAAGTGTTAGGCATCATACCACAAACCCTAAAACCTTTGGGTCGCTTGTCTAACTCACCGACGGAGAAGAGTTAGTTGTCTCGTGTATGCAAGAAAGAATAACCGAAATGCTTAATCATGCCGATGCTTTTATTTTCTTACCAGAGATCTTGCAACTCTAGAGGCACTTATCACTTTAGCATCTTGGGCCCATCTCGCACATTCATCGTAAAACCCATCGGTTTGTTAAATGTCAATAATTTTTATGATGGCTTTATCGCATTTCTTAACCATGCAATAAAAACTACTTCATTCCTCTACGGTGAAAAGCTTTTTATTTGTGCTCACACCGCTAATGAGCTACTTGATCTGTTACAATGCTTATCGACTGAGCGATCCCAAGACCTTGGTGTTGGAGTGTACAAATAACGATGGTAACAATAAGCAGTAAGAAGTACAAATTAGATTTAAATCTCCGCCTGTAAATATTTTATTCTCGTGTTGCACCACCTGTGTGATGTCTTCTAAACTCTACTTCTTTCCTTTAAAACATTGAGGACAATGTTTAGTTCTGGTTGGGGGGAGGGGATAGTTGACAATTGTGGAATGTTGGTTAAGTTTTTACTAATTTTTTGTTAGAAAAACTAACTGTTGTTAATCGTTTGTGTTGAAGATGGCTGAATATGGAGTGTAGTTCCTCTAGAAACGCATCTTTTTAAAAAAAAAAAAAAAGGAAAAAAATAAAAAAAAAAAATTTCTTATTTTTCGTGGTGATCTTTCTAACTTTTGACTTCTCCTTTATAAATATGCATTTTCAAATTTAGAGTCGAAGATGGCTGAATATGGAGTGTAGTTACTCTAGAAACGCATCTTCTTAGTTAAAAAAAAAAAAAAATCATTTTTCTATCATTTTATTTGTAACATTTTCAATTAGTTTTTCTGCATCATTTTCACATTTCTGCATGCATACTTCCCTTTCATGTTTAGAATAGGTTGGGGGGTAGAATGTTGTTTAAAAAAAAAAAAAAAAATAGTGTGATTTTGTTTTTGGATGACATGATGATTTTCGAATTTTAGTATTTGTATTATCTTTGGTCTTGAGTGATGTTACACTATGTTTGCTACTCTACATGTTGATGTCGGAGATAAATATGAGTTGCTTGAAAGAATTGACATGTCATAATAAATACCAAGTGAGCTTTTGAGCCTATTATTTTTCTTGGAGAGTAACCCTTTTTGCCCATTTTTCATACAGCTTAGCAGTATTATTATTTTATACATGATCTTTAGATTTCCTTGGAGTCAACCCTTTAAAAAAAAAAAAAAGTTAAAAAAAAAAAAAAAAATGCGTTGCTACATCTAAAGGTCCATTTCACTAGTAGATATGGAGGAGTATCTAGAGCCCTAAAAGATGATGGAAAGGCCGTCTTTGACCCGTTTGAGCCTTTCTAGCTATCCCTTATGTGAAATATCCATAGTTAGCCCTTTTGAGCCTTTTATAAAAAAAAAAAAAAAAAAAAAAACTTTTCTTTGTCAACTTATCGTCTTCACCCACTCCAATTTGGAGTATTACCCGATATCTTACAAGTTCCATCACCCATTCATGTTTGAGAAAAATATAAATAATTGTTTTGTTTAGTAAAGTTGTGCAAAACCAAAAAAAAAAAAAAAAAAAAAAGAGAAAGCAAAGAAAAAAAAAAGAAAAAAAAAAGAAATTCTCTAAAAAAAAAAGAAAAAAAAGAGAGAGATATAATACAATAATAAATAAGTGAAATGCATTTTTTTTTTTTTAGTTTCCAAAAGATATTATTTTTCTCAAACATATATTTTGTTTTCTCTATTTTCCTTTCTTTGTTAGCCATGTCCCTAGCCTACGTTATATCCTAATAAAAGTCCTTCTTGATTTTAGGGAACTATAGTCTGAAGTAGAAGCTAGTTATATGGGCTATAAAGATGTAGTAATGCATAAAAAAAAAAAATTAAAAAAAAAAATACATTGGGTTGACTAATATTCTGTTTGACTTAAGATCGTGTTATTTCTAAGCTATGGGCATATTTCCTTCATCTTGGTGAGAGTGTGTGATATTATTTCTTTACTATCTTCACTCCATTTATCATTCATTGAAGTGACAAATTTTATTGGGTTTAATTTCCTTGTGAGAGTGTCACTATTACCGGTGAGAATTTTGGGGTTGGACATGTCATTTTTGAAAGTAGCTGTATTTACTTGGTTGATTCATGTGGATGGTTGATGTGGGTGTGCTGTTTCTTTAGATTGGAGATAATGCTTATACTTTTATTTGATTGCTATCATTAGTCTGATTGAATAAACAAGTTTGTTTAAAAAAAAAAAAAAAATTTGGGTTTGAATTTTATTTTCGCTTTATTTGCTAGGGACTAGCAATAAGCTGGTTGGGGGGTGTGTTGAGTGTTAGAAAGTGTATATTTATAAAGGAGAAATTCATCATTTTACACTTCAAATCTCACTAACATCTCTAATTTTATGTATTTAAGTCATTTGTTATTTAATTATATATGTTTTGTTTTAATTAAGTATTTTGTGTATTTTAGGGGTATTATGGTCATTTCAGAATGAACGAGATTTCGGATAGCAAAACGGACGTCACTTTTGAACTCGTGATGAAATAAAACCTTAAGAGGAGCATAAAAGGAAAATGGCACTGTTCACACGTACGGCACTATTCACATGTACGGTGCATCGTTCATGGATATCGCTCACGACATCGCTCGCACTGCGTTATCGTTCAAACCGTGCAAACCGTGTTTCTTGTTCAAACCGCGTGGTCAAACCCGTGGTCAAACCGTATTCGTTTCATCGATGACGGGCGCAATCTTGTGCATCCAAACTATTTTTAATCCGATGGCCATGATTCACTCAATGTATCTATAAAAAAGGGGCCTCCCCCCCCTAATTTGACACCCCTGAATCCATTTTTTAGCTTAGTTTTCTGTAATTCCTTCTCCATCTTGTATTTTCTACGTATTTTAATAAAATTCCCATTTTACCCCTAGTTCAATAATGAGTAGCTAATTTTCTTTCAAGCTTGGGTTGAAGGTGAAGTCTCAACATGTGTCATGGGCTTTATTTGGTAAATTTATTTTCTCTTCCCCTCTAATTTCTGTGGAGGTTTTGACTTTTCGTCGACAAATAATAATAATCTTGTCTAGTTACCGCCCTGGTTTTACCGGCACCCTAGTATAAGATTATTATTATTTGACACGATAAGCCCTTAACACCATATTGATTAGAGCGTGGTTCATGAGGTGTGGATTCCCCCCTCATGATTTAATTGGTATTAATAAGGATTATTTAGCCCATGATGCATGTTGATACGGATCCAGATACCCAAGTGCTTTATCTCAATAGTTTCCAGTTTAATTATTTCTGTCATTCCAATTTAAATTCTAGCATCCTTTAAATCAATTTCCCCATTCTAGCATCCTTTAAATTAATTTCCCCATAAATCCAATCACCCATTTACAAAATTAATTCTACACACAATTAAAATCCACCTCCTCGTGGGATCGACACTCGTCACCGTTAATCTATTCTACAATAGATTCGTGCGCATGAAGTTCAACAAAATTTGCACAACACCGGTAAGTATCAAATACTGCATTCCCCCAACTATGCTCCTATAATGAGTTGGATCTTCAAGATAGTGTCCAAGTTCTCCTTGAAATGTCTTCTGTAATTTAGTGCCAATACTCATGGGAGTATCAATACTTTTACATTCAGCCATTTCAACCTTTGATAATAAGTCTCTGATATATTTCCTATGTGACAAATACACACAGTCTGCATCATATAATACCTCTATTCCAAGGAAATAAGATAACCACCCCAGATCTTTTAGAGCAAAAGTTTTGCTGAACTCAGTTATGAAACCTTCAAGTTCTACAGTGTTTGGACCTGTGATCAGTATGTCATCAACATATATAAGAACTATGATCATAGATGCCTTATTTCTTCTGACAAACAATGAGATATCAGAACTAGTATTAATGAAACCCCAGCTCATCAAACACCCTTTAAGCTTATCATACCAGGCTCTAGGGGCTTGCTTAAGTCCATATAGAGACTTATTTAGTTTGCATACAAAATCAGATCTCTGAGCATCAATGAAACCAGCAGGCTGAGACATGAACACTTCTTCTGTTAGTTCTCCATTCAAAAAGGAATTATTGACATCCACTTGCCTTATTCTCCACTGATTCATCACTGCTAGGCTAAGTATTACTCTAACTGTAGCTGACTTCACAACTGGACTGAATGTCTCAAAATAATTAACCCCTGCCACTTGTTGAAAACCCTTTGCAACAAGTCTAGCTTTGTACTTAGCTACACTTCCATCTGTATTATACTTGATTCTATACACCCATTTATTCCCAACCACATACTGATCAACTTGTCTTGGAACCAATGTCCATGTATTATTCTTAACTAAAGCATCATACTCTTCTTCCATAGCTTGTAGCCACTTTGAATCATTTAATGCCTCTTGCATAGTGTCTGGTTCCTTGTGAATAAGCACAGCAGTATAAACTTTGGGCTTAAAGATTCCTGCTTTACTTCTGGTTATCATCTGGTGTGTATTTGGTTGTGAATGTGACTGTAAAGAGGTATTGCCATGATGGTGATTTTGTATAGGTAAAGAACAGTGTGTAGGCTCTGGAATATGTTGTATGAGTTCATCAGTTATTGGACATGTTTGAGAGGTTGACATATTATTTGTAACATCTTGTTGTGAATTCTGATCAGTTGCTGTTTGTTCTGGATGATCTGAGTGACTTGAAGTGCTGCTTCCAGATCTTACAGAGTCCAGATTATCAGTGCTGTTATTTAGAAATCCTGGTATAACAGGCAATGAAGAGATATGATAGATTGGTTGTGATGTAAATGAATTAGAAGTCTGAGGAATAGATTTGGTGTGACTATGAAAAACAGATTCAGTGGCATAAGGAAAGATTGATTCATCAAAAATAACATGTCTTGCCACATAGACTTGACCTGAAGAGTGTAAGCATTTATAACCCTTATGTGAAGGGCTATAGCCAATGAATATACACTTACTAGAATGATAGGCAAATTTGTGTTTGTTGTAATCTCTCAAGTAAGGATAACAAGCACAACCAAAGCATCTGAGAAAATTGTAATCAGGTTTGTGTTTGAATATCTTTTCATATGGGATAAAAAGTTTCAAAACAGGAGATGGTAATCTATTAATGTGATGTACAATAATGTGAAATGCATCCCACCAGAATTTAAAGGGGAGTTAAGCTTGAGCTAAGAGAGTTAGACCCATTTCAACAATATGTCTATACTTTCTTTCAACTAACCCATTTTGGTGATGAGTATAAGGGCAAGAGTGTCTAAAAATAATACTTGAGTGGTTTAAGAACTCAGTAAATGATCTATACTCTCCCCCCCAGTCAGATTGCATCATCTTAATGGTTGTGCTAAACTGATTTTCAACCTGCAGTTTGAAAAGCTTAAAGACTTCTAATGCCTCTAACTTTAATTTTAAAGGATAGATCCATGTATACCTGCTAAAATCATCCACAAAACTTATATAATACTGATAACCACCTTTATAAATTGTAGGAGAAGGACCCCATAAATCTGTGTGTATAAGTTCAAGAACTTTTGAGGTTTTGGTCTCAGTAACTGGAAAGTGAAGTTTATGAGTTTTGCCCATTTGACAGGCTTCACAGATATGTTGATGCATTTGCTGTATTTGATATGCAGGTAAAGGATTAGATTTTGATGTCTTGAGTATATGTGTTAGCACTTGATAACTAGGATGGCCAAATCTTCTATGAAGTACAATTGCTTTATTGACTGAAGTTTTACAAGATGAATTAGCAGCTTGATTACAAAATTTTTGAGATACTGTAACAACTCCAGAGGGAACAACAGAATTGACATAACAACGTGAAAGCATAGACAAAGGTTTATTGAAACACATATGAGAAAGAAAAGATGAATGTGATAACTGAGAAGGTGATGATGATTTCAATAAACTGCCTAACCTTTTCTCAAAGAAGGTCCTGCAGAAGTACTTGTCCCCTCAGAGAATCCTTCACAAAACAAACATTACCAAGAAATTCAACAAACAAATTGTTATCAGTGGTAAGCTTTGAGATACTCAATAAATTTTTGGTAATAGAAGGAACTAAAAAAATATCTTTAAATGCTATAGATGAGTGATTATGTTTAAAATTGAAACTTTTAAAAAGAAAGAATGCATCACCAACATGTGTTATAGGCAAACCTTGTCCATTTCCAATAATAAGCTGATCTGCTCCAGGAAATTGATCTCTGACATGCATATTAGCCATGTTGTTAGTGATGTGATGTGTAGCTCCACTATCAAGATACCACCCTTCATTAGCTGGTCCTTTAAAGTTTGCAATATAGGCTGCTCCAGGTGCAGAGTAAACATCATATGAGTGATGATTTACTGAGGAATTCATATTAGATGGATGATAGCCTTGATGACCAGGATACTCTGTAGCAAATGAGTCTTCAAATTGTGAAACAAATCCAATTTGTGGCTTAAAATTAGCCATATAAGCAGACTTATGTCCTCTACCCCTTCCAAATTGTCTAAGTTGAGGAAAATAGTTATCAAAATGTCTGTGCCAACAAACATCAGCTACATGTCTAGCTTTATGACAAATTTGACAAATAGGCACATTATCATCAGATCCATTTCCATTAAACATTGAAGATGAACCATGAATCATATTGAAATTATGCCTACTGTGAAGCATTGGTCTATAAGCATGTGCATTCATTTGTTGTCCTCTACCACCAGCATTACCAGTATATCTTCCAGCTGACAATCCTTTTGAATATGTGTTGAAATACATTCCTCTTCCTCCATTTTGATTCCAATTACCAGCATTGAATTGTCCCTGATATCCACTATAACCACCTCTTCTATTATTACCTCTAATCTAAGAGTAATTAGCATTCACCATTCCATAATTTGCATTAAACAGATCTTTAGCATTCTGATTTTGTTCCAGTCTTGCCTCATGTGTTAAGAGCAACGTATAAGCATCATCATATGACATTCTATTAGCAGTAATTATTGAGGCAAGATCTAAAAATCCAGGTCCTAGACCATTCAAAATTTGCATTAACAAATCTTTCTCAGAAACAGGACTCCCAGCGCAAGCAAGTTTATCTGCAGCAGCTTTTACTTTTAAACAGTACTCCTCAACAGACATATTTTCTTTTCTAAGGACATTCATTTCATATCTCAATTGCATAACTCTAGCTTTAGATTGTACTCCAAACTGTTTTTCAATTGATCTCCATGCTTCAAATGAATTTTCACAATTAAGAACAGTATTTAAGATACCTTCACTTATGGAGGATAAGATTCAGCCAAGCAAGGTTTGATCCTGAGCTCGCCGAATGTTGTAAACTGGATTCTCAATTCTCTGTACTGATCTATCAGCTACTGTATTAGAAATGTATTGTTCTGGTATGATTTGATTTCCAGAAATGAAATCTTCAAGACAATTTCCTCTTATTGTAGTAAGAACTTGCTTTCGCCAAATCATGAAATTTGATCGATCCAGTTTAACGGAGTACTAAATGAAAAAGAAATCTGTGATGATTGATTTGTATTCATTTGATTTAGATTTGATGTTGTGCTACTAGAACTAGCCATTAGAGTGGCTCTAATACCATGATAGAAAAGTGAAATGAGGTTGTTTGGTTACTAAGAAAATGAACTGAAAAATTCTGGAATATTTTTGTATCAACTTAACTACTGATTACAGTTCAACAGTTATTTATACTACACGATTATGATTACATCATTTAACTAATCTAAAAGCTAATCATAGTTAAACTAACTATTCTTCAGTACAATGCACAATGTGCTTGTAACAAACTTTAACTAATCTGCTGATCTGTCAACTGAGCTGGTACTGCTAACACGCTTGCTCTGTGTTTTCTTCATCTTAGCTTTCACCTTCTTCTGTTCAGCATAGTGAGCTGCTCTAACAATGTTATTTACAGAATTGTAGCAAAAATAATAGCTAATAGGCTGAAACAAGTTTTGCATAATATTATCTCACCCACTGAAAGTGTATTCATTTCGGAAAAACTCATATCTGATAATATCATCATCAGCTATGAATGCCTCCACAAAATAAGGCTTAGTAGAAGTAAAAAACATGGTTTGGTAGCTTTGAAGTTAAACATCAGCAAGGCATATGATAGAGTAGAGTGAGAGTTTTTAAGGAGTACCATGTACAAGTTAGGCTTTTCAATAAAGTGGGTGGAACTGGTAATGAGATGTGTAACAACCTCCTCTTTTTCTATTCTGATAAATGAGGTAGCTAAAGGCTTGATTTATCCCAAAGAGGATTGAGGCAAGGCTGTCCTCTGTCACCATATTTGTTTATCCTTTATGCAAAGGTTTTTTTCTAATTTATTTGTGCAACCAGAATCAAAATAACTCATTCATGGTTTAAAATTTAGCAGTCAATTATCCATCTCACACCTCCTTTTTGCAGATGATAGCCTCATTTTCACAAGGGCTGCCACTGAAGATTGCACCAACTTGAAAGCCTTTTTTGAGAGTTATGCTGTAGCATCAGGCCAAATTTTCAAATTTGATAAGTCTTCAATGTTCTTCAGTGAAAACACACATGTAGCTCAAGTAGCTGAAATCAAAAACATTTTTGAACTTAATGTTGTTTCCAGGCATGCAAAATATCTTGGGTTGCTAGCTATGGTGGGAAGAAAAAAGGTGCATTTTTTCAATGACATCAAGTTAAGAGTTTTAAACAAGATCTCCAATTAGAACAATAAATTATTCTCAAGCGGGGGAAAAGAAGTGCTCATTAAAGTCATAGACCAAGCAATTCCAGCCAATGCTATGAGCATTTTTAGGCTCCCAATAGGTCTTTGTGCCGATATCCAGAAAGCAATTGCTGAATTTTGGTGGGGATTAAGGAAAGTACTGAGACGCATTCATTGGGCTAAATGGGACAGATTGTGTAAAGCAAAAGGAATGGGTGGAATGGGGTTTAGAGATCTAACTTGTTTCAACCCAGCTTTAGTGGCAAAGCAAGGGTGGAGAGTGATTCATTTCCCTGAATCCTTAATGGCTAGAGTTTTATAAGCAAGATATTTCAAGAACTCAAGCTTTATGCAAGCTAAACTTGGATCAAGTTCCTCTTTCATTTGGAGAAGCATTTTATGGGACGATAAGTGCTTCAGAATAGGATGCGTTGGAGAATAAGGTATGATAGCAGGTGAAGATATATCAGAGCAGATGGATCCCCAGACCTACCTCGTTCAAAATTCTTTCCAAAGCAACCTTACTAGTAGAATCTACTGTCTCAACTTTGATTGATAAAGAGCATAAAAGGAATGAGAACATAATCAAGCAGCATTTTGATTATGAAGATGCAGAAAAAATTCTAAAGATCCCTCTCCCAAGAGCCCCCTAAACCAGATCAGATGGTATGGGCTTATGACAAACAAAAGAGAAGTATGCTATTAAAAGTGGTTACCAGATCGCAATGAGTTTAAAATTCAAAGACCAACCAAGCTCCTCAACAGCCAGCTCAACAGAATAGAATGCAATACGGAAATTGAAAATGCCGGAGAAAGTGAAGGGGTTTATGTGGAGAGTAGCCCAAGACTTGTTACCTACGACTGGAATCTTATAAAAGAAGAAAGCCCTGCAAGACTCGTGGTGCCAAAGATGTGGAAAGACAGGTGAAAATGTTTTTCATGCGCTCATAAAGTGCAAGTTCTCCCAAAAGGTGTAGAATTAGACTAGATTCAAAGAGGATCTAGAGGGTATGGAGAAGCAAGATCTTTTAACCGTAATGAAAGCTATAGTAGAAAAGCGAAACACAAGAGATGTGGCTCTTTTTGTGTCACTATATTGGGCTATTTGGCACTCAAGAAACCTCTTCATTTTTTAAAAGAGAAAAGAGAATCCTCGAATTCCAGTGGCCAGAGCTGAAGCAATAGTTGAAGTCTACAAAAAAGTCAAAGTTCCCCAGATGCAGGCAAATGGCAGATAAAAGTCCAACAATGAACAAATATGGAAGCCTCCTCCTGAAGGGCATGTTAAGGTTAATACGGATTCTATAATCTATATAGAAGAGTATAAGCTGGGGCTTGGGATCATAATTAGAGACTCAAAGGGAGACTTTGTTGCAGCTGCTATAAAAACGTCCAAATTTATTGATAACATAGCCTATGCAGAAGCCGAAGCAATATACTTGGGAATGAAAGTAGTAGAAGCAGTAGTAAGCGGGCCAGTGATAGTCGAGAGTGACTGTTCAGAAGTGATTAATCAAATTTTGGGAAAAACGAGAAGCAATTTGGAGCTCGTATGGATCATCTCAGGCATTCAAAAACAAATGTAGAGAGCTAAAGATATTAAGATGCAGTTCACTTCGCGAACATGCAATGGAGCAGTGCTTGGCCAAAATGGCTCTAAAAGTTAATGACTATGTCTAGTGGGTGGACACATGTCCGCCTCAATTGTTGTACCTTTTTTCTTAATTTATTGAAAGTATACTTTCCTTTTCAAAACAAAAAAAAAAAGAAATTGGTATTGCTAAAAAATCATAAGCCATCCTTGTGAGCATTGGATAAAAGGAGCATTATTGGACTACCAAGCTAGTCTATCAAACTCTTCGACTACAAGAATTTAAAGCTCTTTAAAATAGACATTAGCATATTCATCTTTGAGCCCATACTAACTGTGAATAGCAAAATTTAACAACTTTGAACACTGAAATAAAGTTGTTACCTCATCACAATCCACCTTTTTTAAAGTTTAAATTTAAAATCAGGATCTATCTCTTTCACCTCAACAAGGGCTTTATCGAGCCCTTTTGCATCTCAACCCATTAAAGTCCATAAATCAATGATTTTGGAAAGCCAAGAGTTGTCAATTCCATGGATTCTTGTTGGCTACATTTTGAAAGAAGTCATTTAGTGACCCTAGGTTGACACTATCAAGAGAATACATTATTTTAGTGAAAAAAATTAGATAACCAATTTATTCCGGCCCAAATATAATATTTAATCTCTTTCATAACATTCTCATCCCCATCATTAGTGACTATTGATGATATATTCTTGTCCATATTCCAACAAAAGACATGCTAGAGTCACTGAGATATTCAAACATAAAAAATGCTCTATGCTATGGAAAGGCCTTGAGCATCTTTACCAAAATCAGAAATTGACCTCTATCTATAAGAGTTTAAAATACCAAGAGTTAGAGTTTAACACATTAGCTTAGTGGCATGACAACACTCCATTTTGTCTGACAACTTGTAAGGATAGCCTTTGAATATTTAAACAATATTTATTCATACTATGTTCCATGCCATTGATTATACCATGTGAAATAAATTTCAATTAAAGTCTAGAGTTCTTGAGCTCTTTGTAATCTCATCTAATTAAAGCTTGTGACTCCACAATGCAAGAACAATTGGAGTTGTCACCTCGGTAGACTTCTTATCCACTGCATTTCGTACACTCTCATTTTATCTATAAAGTGCTTAATTGAGCATGTTTTCTCAATCAATTCAAGCCTATAAGTTAATAGTGCATATCACGCATGAACACCTACCTAGAATTGTCTCTTATGTGGACTTTTATATTTATTATCTACATGATGTCATTTAGTCATATGCAGTTTGATTGAAGCTTGACATATTATACCTCTCATTTGTGTGTCTAGATGATTTTCCTATCATGAGCTCATTTGTTTGTGTCAAAAGTAGTGAAAAAAGTAGGTTTCATATTCATTATCTGTATATAACTTGTTTTCCTTTTCTCTTTTTTCTGTAATTAATAGTTTTCTCCTTTTGTCAATTTGTCTTGTTTAGTAACATGTTTTTCTCTTGCAATAGCAAACATCATCACTTACATTCATAGCTCTTGAAAGATGCTTAGTTTGCTTTCATATGATGAGGGTTTTTTTTTCATTTCTTGCTTTTAATTGCACAGGAGCGCCCTAATCCAACATCAATCATAGATGGATTGAAGAGATTGTACTTTGATAAAAAAAAAACTATCTTGGGAAGCTTCATATGGTTATGATGATTTTGTTGCTCCCTTAATGGTAAGCTGTTATTTTTTGAAGTACTCTTTGTCATCTATGAAATGGTAAGCTTCATACGGTTTGCTTAAACATAGTTACCTAGGTTTTGTGTGTTAGATCTTTAATTTAGTACTGTTTGATCTTTAATCCAACATCGGTTTATATGTGAATAATTATGTACTGCAAATTGTCATATAAGGATAAGCCCAATTAAAAGTGATCTATTAAGGTTTATGAGAATATGAGTTCTAATGTATCTAAAAGCGTGTCGGCCTTTAATGTGTAGAGACTTAATTTTTTTTTTTTATGATGGGTTGAAATAAGAATACCTAAAGACAACAAGATAAGTTGTCTATATAAGTGATTATAGTTTTTAGGTCACGTATCATTCTATTCTTTTCTGACATCCCATCATTACAAAAAGAGAGAGAAAGAGCACAGAGAAAATTAAAATATTCTTTAGGAGAACATATTGATTTAGAAGCCAAACTATATAACTTTAGAGAGCAATTAAGCATTATAGATTTAGATACCATATAACTTTAGAGAGCAATTAAGCATTATAGATTTAGATACACTTTTACATGTACGTTTATTAGTTCTTAGTGATATAACATGAATATTCCTTGATTATAATGATGATTTTCACTAAAAGATTTATCTAACATTGTGAAGTACTCTATGTATGTTTCTTTTCTTTTTTTTTCTCCTAAAATTATGAATATGACTAGGGGTGGATCTATTAGTGCGCTATACCGGGCTACAGTCCAGTATAGAAAAAGAAAAAAAATCAATTAATTTGATTAAAATTACGAAAATACCATTAATGTTAATTACAAAAATGCCATACATTTTTATTAATTTTCCTTCAACCGACACCTTTAGAAAAAAAAAAAAAAACTTCCATCATTATTCTTCGTTCTTCATTATTATCAATTCACATTCCAATTTCGTTCATATCTGTTCATATATATCTTCATTCTTCATTCTTCGTCCACCCCTGCTTCCAATTTCGCTGCAATCTATACATTGTTATACTGGTATGTTACTATACTTTTAGAACTTGCATAAATTATTTATTTTTTAGATAGATTTTATATTTTACATATTATTTTAATTTATTATTTTCAATGTTTGATTGGCTTTTTTTTAATTAGTTTTGTGATTTATTAGTTTGACTTGATTTATTATTGTTATTTTTTCACTAATAATATTTTTTTAAAATGGAAAAGATGAACAACATTGAATTGTTTAATTTATTTAAGCATGCTAATTAAGCTTGTAATTATTAATTAATTTATTAATTCTTATGTAGTTTCATGATATAGTTTCAAACTGATTGATTCATTTTACATATTATTTTAATTTGTTATTTTGAATGTTTTGTGATTTATTAGTTTGACTTGATTTATTATTGTTATTTTTTCACTAATAACATTTTTTTAAATAGAAAAAATGAACAAAATTAAATTGTTTAATTTATTTAAGCATGCTAATTAAGTTTGTAATTATTAATTTATTTATTAATTTTTATGTAGTTTCATTTTATAGTTTCAAACTAATTGATTTATTTTACATATTATTTTAATTTATTATTTTGAACGTTTGATTGGCTTTTTTTTAATTAGTTTTGTGATTTATTAGTTTGAGACGTTGATTTATTATTGTTAATTTCACTAATAATTTTTTTAGTTATGTTAACGATTAATTGAAACAAAGAAGTCATAATACCATTTCTTGATTGGTATATTAATTTGTCTAGTGTTGACTCTTCCAGTGTCTACAGCCACAACAGAGCGTGTATTTTCAGCCATAAGCTTCATCAAGACATCACTTCGCAATAAGATGAAAAATGAGTTTCTTTCAAATTGTATGGTTGTCTATGTTGAAAGAGAAATTGCAGATACTCTTAATCCAGAATCCATAATTGATGAATTCTATAGTTTGAAACCGCGAAAAGTACAACTTTAGTTATACTTTTGTTTTGAATTACATTTTTATTTTCTATTTTTATGTAATTATTTTGTTTAAAGTAATTATTATTTAATGTAAGATTTCTAATGTTCTCATCTTATTATATGTATTTTATTTCTTCTTATAAAATTTTATGTTCACTTTACAATATAACTTTTTTTTTTAAAATTTAGCTCGGGGTACTTTCAAATCTTGGATCCGCCCTGAATATGACTACTTGATGGAACGTTTCTATCTTAACCATGCATGCTTACCTTATTTTTTTATTTGCAGTAGCTCATATAAGAACACAACCTACAACAGATAGATTCGTTGTTGTTATAGTATGGTCACGTCTTCATGCTCTAATTTATCCATGCAAAATTAATAGTGTATTCGTAGTAGCTTCTAATAAACATTTGGTGATAACATGTTTAATGGACAATCTAGTTGCGTGCCTAAACAATGTCAATTGTTTGTCGTTTGAACCCATTTAACTTCCATTTTTGTTTTTATTCATGGTAGCTTCTAATAGTCCATCTAATTCTTGTACGCAGTCTAGACCTTCCAAAAGGACCATTCCTATGAACACAATTGCTGTTCGTCTTAATCTGCCTTTCAGCGGGTTGGAAAAACTTGGAGGAGCATTCTTATCCAAGTTTGAGTGTCCTCAAATGCCACTTCAGTGAGTCAAAATGTTGATTGTCTTATTTTAATTGCTATCTATCTATTGATATGATCAGTTTGTTTTTCTCATCAACTTCATCATTACACTTGTAACTACTTGATCAAATGACATTTGTGGACACGTTGGCATTCTATTTGGGGAGAACCAGAAGACATAATGGAGCTGTGATTTTACTAGCACTACATCATGGTTTGCTACAAAGTATCATATTTATTACTCCTTTTTTGACTCTCATAAACTCGACGCCTACGATGAATTCAAGAATGTCATTGAATTTTTAAACGATAATCATTACAAGATTCATGTTATTCTAAACAAATTAGACCAAGTTGTTGATAGTCAACAAGTAAACTATTTTATCACTTCTGTAGCTATTATAATTTCAGAATTAAGCATCCATTCTAATTGACTAACACAATGTTTTGTTAAAAGTTTTTGAAAGTATTCGGTTCTTTGATGTGGTCGTTGGGCAGAGTTTTAGGAACTACTGATGTTGTTCGTATTTATCTCAGGTGGGTACATCTGTCATATATTCTTAATTTATTTTATAAAATTAGTTTATATAAGCTACAACTGCTCCTTGTTCTATTGCTTTAATTTGTCTTTTTTATGGTGCAGGCATATATGATTATGTTTTGCTGATGTAATTGCTTTTTTCATACCTTGTGTATTTAGTTTTCTCATTTCACTTTACTTTGTGATATCTGATTTAAAACTTCCAGTTAATGGTTATATGACCTAATTTTTTTGCAAAATGGTAATATGCAACTGAAGAATTACTGTCTTCAGTTGACAAATAGATCCAGCATTTCAAGTCAAAAGCTATCAACAAGTAAATGATAAACTTGTTGATGGACAGAAAGTTGTGCCAATAGACATGTTTGACTAAGAAAAAGAGAATCTTGAAAAGGATCGCACGGAGATACCGAGCCAGATACTTATTTAAGGGTATGATAAAATTTTGAACTTATATTCTTTTATATTTATATGTGAAATTGACGACTATTTGCAATGCATTAATGCAGATCAATGAGTTTGTAAGACATGCCAAAAATGCTAAAATTCATGGCTATATTATCAGCCTACTAACGAAGGAAATCTCAGGCAAGACTCATCAACACGTGGTGGATCATCATGAAGAAAATTTTAAAAAAAGGTCTACTTCATTCCCCCCTCTTTTTCTCATTTTTTTCATTCTTGTATTTATTTTTTCAATTAACCTTTCCAAAATAGGTCCAATCGAGGCACCGAGTTCACGAAGGAGATCTCCTTAATGTGGAGTGCTATTGAAAAACCTTCAAAAAATACGACTTAAGCAAGCTTGAAAAATACATGACAAAACTTTCTCAAAGTGTTGAAGATATTATTACTAACGATATTCCGAATCTTTTGAGGACCTTCCAAAACCCTTTGGGTAGAAACCAAGGGTTGTTAATTGATTAGTCTTCACTATTGAACGAGTGATGCTTAGGGAACTTTTAATGCTAATTTTCTTTTACATACTTTGTTATTATAAAATGATCTATAAACATAATGGATACCAAAAAGCATTTTCATTGATCTTGGTATGTTGATCTTGATTTTGTCCTCAACTTTCTCGCAATCTTTTAGGCACAAAGCTTAAAGAACAGAATAAAAAAACTGGACCTTTGTGTTGGGTTTTCTTGTGGTTGTTTTATGTTCGGGGGCAATCAATATTTGGGCTTGACCCAATACAGCTCCTGCCGACGACAAGTCCATCTTTGCATATATGTATTAGCAAAAAATTTGGAATTTATTTTCGGTACTCGATTGATTTGGATAATTTTTTCTTCTAACTAGATTTGGAATTTTTTTTTAATGCTAATATTATAAAATTCTTGAATGAAATCCTTTATTCTAGCAAGGGATGGTTTTTTATCTACTCGTTGCAAATCAATTAAGTCGATGCTTCATGGCTGGACATTGGAGACATGTCATTTACAAATAATCTACATTAAATAGTTACATTACGTTCTGGATTTTATTGCATTTGGGAAACGAATTTCACTCCTCTTATTGAATAAAATGAAATGTGAATGAATTCATATGATCAACTGTATATTAAACTAATTACTTTTACCACTGGCAGTGCACTCGCTTATCACTTTTTACATAACACGTTTGGTTATATATCGATGGTGTCCTTCGAAGATTTGTGGAGTTTCTGGCGTTGATAGGTAATAAGAATAAGGATGAACTTGAAATGCTTGATGAAAATTTGGGGCACGAGCATTCAATGCAAAAGATTTTATGGGGGAGATATGGCCTAGCCGTACCTACAAGAATTTGATTAAAAAAAAAAAAAGGTTGGCGAGTCATCAATCGGATCCTCGGATCATTGGCACGGCGGTATCTTTTAACTCTGGGCATCAAATTAATAATTCTTCACAAATGGAAAATAACTGGGAGGGAACTACGCATTAGACAAACGAAAGCTAAAATGGGGGACAATTATGTATGCACAGAATGCGATATCTAGTCACTATTGGAAGCCTAAGCAATGTGGAAAAAGCTCGATTCGGATTTGATTGACTCTTCCAGTCAGACTTTTACTAAGATGATGCACGCCGAACCCGAAGGCTAAGCAAAATGATTTATAAAATTAATATACTCACTCAATCGGAGCTTTTGATCGGACTGTGGGTTGTCTTGTCGACGTGCAAATGAAAAAGTGAAAAAGAAAAAAGGTTGTATGGAAGGAATCAGACTTTGTTGAAAACAGAGCAAGACTTTTTACTTGTCCGAAATTCCACCTTTGTTTTTTGTTGTTTTTTGGTTTGTTTGTTTCGTTCACGTGTGCGAAAATAACAAGCTTTTTTTTTTTTTTTACAATTTGGACCCACCAATTAGAAAAGTAAAAAAATGAAAAATATTTTCACAGGGTCCGATGATGAAAAAGTCTATTCAATTTAAGCGGTTCTAAACGTTCGGATCAGGCCAGTGATGCCAATCATGAGTCACCTACATTGCAAATTAGGTGTTACTTGTGATGATCTTAAGTTTTTTTAATTTGTTCTTAGAAAAAAAAAACAAATGTTGCAAAATCACATCTTAAATTAAGACATGAGAAGAAATAGATTTTTACTAATAGAGTAGTGTGGGGAAAAAAGCCTAGACCGGTCCTCACACATGAGGGTTTGGACAAAGGTCCAAGAAAAAAGTTCAAGCTAGGCCTAGGTCTACTATTTTTTTAAAAATAAATTTATAAATTAAAATAATATAATTAAAATTGAAAAGTAATTTAAAAATAAAAAAACATAAATTATTAACTTATAAATAATGATGATTCAAAAAAGTTAAAAATTATGATACTAAATTTTTTTTTTTGTGTTAATCAATTAAGAACGTTTGAATCAAAGAATTCAATATTAAAGAAAATTAAAATTATGAATTTTTATTTACTTTATTTATTATTTTACTTTAAAATAT
Source organism: Atalantia buxifolia (assembly GCA_030444775.1). NCBI lineage: Eukaryota > Viridiplantae > Streptophyta > Magnoliopsida > Sapindales > Rutaceae > Atalantia > Atalantia buxifolia. The sequence goes on along the minus strand of CM059835.1, from coordinate 13,770,292 downwards.
TCATTTTTTTTATTTTATATATGAGTATAATAACTTGTTGATCATTAATTTATTTTAAATTTACAATAATTTAAAAAATTAAATAAAGTCCAAGTCCGGCCCGCAATGAGTCCGCCCCTCACACTAAACTTAGAGTGGACTTGCGCCTGTACTTGAACAAGTCCGACCCCAAGCCTATTGTTTGCCATCCCCACATACACATTGAGAGCTCATGACATAGAACCGAGATAGGCTCATTTCTAAGAGAAAGATCTAATACCAGTTCTTTGATTGAAGAAAGTCTGGAAGAAGAAAGAGAAATAATAAGGCAGGATCTGCAACTCTGATTCAATTTTATCAGCAGCTAGGTATTTTTAAATGAGCATTAAGATTAAGTTCAAATCATCTTATAATGGTAATTGTTTGATAGCAGCCTAGTGAGAAATTAGATATTGAGCATTAGTTATTTTTCTCAAAAGCTTTGACAAAAATACTCTTATAAAGGATTTTTGCTCTCTGCTTTTCAGTTCCCAATATATGAGGTGGAAGATGTATTTTCTTTTTTTTTTTCAGTCACTAGTTCCATACTCTTATAAAGGATTTTTGCTCTCTGCTTTTCAGTTGCCAATTATATGAGGTGGAAGATGTATTTTCTTTTTTTTTTTCAGTCACTAGTTCCATAATCTTATAAAGGATTTTTGCTCTCTGCTTTTCAGTTCCCAATTATATGAGGTGGAAGATCTATTTTCTTTTTTTTTTCAGTCACTAATTCCTGGAACAAGTTATAATTTTGACTTTTGAGCAGCGGAAACAAAATTTTTATCCATTGGATAAGTTGTTTATATTTTTCATAAAAATTAATTGGCTGCTATGAAAGAAGTTTTTCCACACCAAATTCTTGAATCTTTTTGTTTGACCTTACTTGGATCAGTTGATTTAGATTTTGTGAAAATTTTGCTCACCAAATAATACTATATGTTAACGAGAAAGAAATTAAAGGTTTAGTCATTGAAATATATTAATTGAAAGAAATTTAAGTCTATTATAAAAAAAATCAATTTAAATCAGACCATGTTGGCGACTGCATGTCTTGGTTAAAATCTAGTTTTATCTTTTGCAAATGGATTGATAGTGATTTAAGTTTTAAAACTCATTTCACATGTAAATGTACCTTTTTCTCTGAGTAGAGATGGCAAAATGTTTATTGAAAAAGAGAGTGGAATTTGATTCCATCGACAAACACAAATGTCGATGTTTTCTACCATGCATATGTGAAATGTCAATCGAACCTGATTTTTTGATGACATTTGTTTTCTTACGCGTGAAAAAGATTGATGAAGAAGACGAAGTCTTAGCGCTTAAACGCCGCCTCCAGGTACCTTTCTCTATCTACAGGACACTGAGCAATTGGATGATGCAAAGTCAGGTTTAAGGAAAAAAAAAGAGATATAATTAATTTCAGTACTAATTCATTAAAATTCTTGACCAATCAACTAATCTTTGACAGGAAAGCAGCATCGTGGTGAGATCAGAACAAAATGGGAATAAAAGACGGAAGTTGAAGTCCAAGGTTTGGGAACAGTTCTCAAAGTACAGAGGAGAAGATGGAATGGATTGGGCTGTCTGTAGTCTTTGTAAGAGGGAGTTTGATGGCTCAAGCAAGAAAGGAACCACCCATCTCAAAAATCACTTAGACAGATGCCGAGCTAAAATAAAATTTAAAGGTGGTGGTGGAGATACAGACAAACCGATAAAAACAAGAGATGTAGCTGTTATCAATGAAAAATCTCTGATTGATCTGAACAAAAGCAGCTTTGATGCCAAAGGAATGACAACGCTCCAAGCCGACTTAGAAGAGAAGGTAAAACTTGGTCAATGAATTTCTTATTGTACTCTATTGTCATTGTCTTTGCGTATGATTGTTTATATTACTTTTATCCTTTTATAACCATTTCATAATTTTCGCATTTGTTATGCCAATTAAAACAGCATAGGCAAATGATGAATAGTTGAAGTATTAAATCACGAATCTTTTTTTCCCCCCTTTATATTACAAACAAGCTAACCTGGCATTCGTCTGTGGTAGCAAATATAAATTTGTCAATTGAATTGATGATAATTAAGTAGTTTACAGAGCCCTAGCAAGCAAGTCATACTTGAAGAGTTATAATTTCAGTTGTATAATTCATTAAAATTGTTGACCAGTTAATTAATGTTTGATAGGAAGCCGGCATTGTGGCGAGAGATCAACAAAATGAGAAAAATGGAAAAAAGTTGAAGTCAAAGGTTTGGGATGAGTTCACAAAATATAAGGAAGAAGATGGAAAGGAATGGGCTAAGTGCAGTATTTGTGAGAAGGAGTTTGATGGTTCAAGCAAGAAAGGAACCACACACCTCAAAAATCATTTAGAGAGATGCCGAGCTAATTATAAGAGAAAAGAAGCTGCTGCTTCTGGGGTTGAAGATAAATCAATCAAAACTAGAGATTTAGCCCCTGCTTCTCCTTTCACTCAATATTTAAAATATTTAAGTAAGAGTGTGTGCTTCGATGGGGAAGGAAATATCTTCCAAGAAAACGCTGAGACTGACAGTGATGGTGATATAAGTCTCTGGTCGTACTCGTGTTGATGATCAAGTTGTTTTGCCAACACTTCGATTTATTTTTGATGCTATGTTTCTTTAATGAAAGTTGAATCTTTCTTATCAAAAAAAAAAAAAAGATTTATTTTTGATGGGGCGTAAAGCTGCTCGTGCTCACTTGAATAAGCAAGATTTAAGGACCTCATCTACCTTTGTCTTCTTCTCTCCTGCACTCACAGGAACAAGTCAGGGGGCACCCGTGATTTTTCCGGTGAAAACCCACTATGTTTAGATCAGTTTTTTGGGGTTTCTGAAAAAAAAAAACTTTAAACAATGATTCTATGTAATTCAATAATCTATATAAAAAATGGAAGTGTTTTAAAATAATCAAGAGAAAACAGGTTCTGGATTTTTTGAAGAATTAAAAAAAAAAAAGAAAGAGAATTACGGTCATCAATTGGATCTACTTTTTTTTTTTTTTTGTGCTTTGTTTGCTTCGTTAACGTGCGGAAAAATAACAAACCTTTTTTTTTGACAATTTGGACCCACCAATTAGAAAAGTAGAAAAATGAAAAATATTTGTACATGGTCGGATGATGAAAACTGAGCCATTTTAGTCTTGCTTTCATTGGCCTTTGACCTTATTCGGAGCTTCGAAAATTTTATATATACGTGGGAAAAGGACTCAGACACCCCAACTTTTAGTAAATGAACACAAAATCTTTTAATATTTTAAAAAATGTTTTAAAAATGTAATATAGTCAAAATCACAACCACCATTTATTAACATTGAATGTAAAAAATGTCCCTATTTATTGACCAAAACTGTTAGTTTTAACATAAATTATAATTTTAATGTGTAATTACTGTTATATCCTTTTAGTATATAAAAAAGTAATTATTCATTATTTATTTTGTCCATATATTATTAATAAAATTATAAATATACCCTCATTATCCAATTTTTCTATTTAATTTTTTGTCAAATTCTCTTTAAGCCAAATAAATTTAATCCACTACTCAACAATAAAAACAAATAAAATGAGTTATTAATGCCATAAGAATAAAAATTCTCCATATGTCAATTATTTAAACTTGTATAATCAAAATAATTAAAAAAAACTGGTTAACAAAATCTTAATTGTACAACATAACAAATCGAATAGACATAAAAACCACCAATAAACATAACAAATAATCCTTACATCATAATATTGTATCAAATTGGTACTAGTAAACATTACAACAATAACCATTCTGTTCGCAAATTTGTATGACAACTCTAGTTACTAGCTTGTGAGCTTCCTCTCATAGCTTGTTGGGATGTCGTTGTAGTATTATCTGAAAGCAGACCATTATTTGTTACCATCTGCAAACCAGTACACGCTTTTAATTGATAAATTAAGCACAATAAATCTCCAATAAGCCAGACAAATTAAGAATTATATTCATCAAACAGCCACAAACCAAAAAAAAAAAATTCTCATCATCATTTATTTATATTCTCGCATATACATCACATATGCATCAAACAGGTCAGAAACTTTTTGAATGATAATAAAAAGAAATAATTAAGCCATTGTGAAGGGTGAATAATTAATAAATGAGTCACCGAAGAGCTGGCTTTGCCATCTTCTGGCGTTATGCCCATGGTAAGCCCACTTCTTCGGTGAAATTAATTGTCTAAAATTCTCCAAACTTAATTAATTGTCCAAAAATTCTCCAAAATTCTAGTGGATTTTGAATGATAATAAAAAGTAATAAAGTTAATTTAGTTAAAAAAATGAAAATTCAAGAGAGAAAAGCTAGTTTAAGAGAATTGAACCGTGGATTAAAGATGCACGAGCAGCAGCCACACGAACGAGCAGCAGCCAGATGCGGTCTCGATCGACACACGAGCAACAGCCAGACGCGGTCTCGATCGACGCAGCGGCAGCACGAGCAGATCCAGCAGCTTGCGGCAGCCCCAGCAGCTCCAGCAGTTTCCGGCAAACCGTGTGAGTGTGTGCGTTAAGGATTTGTCAAGATCTGGGAGGGCAGTGTGCGCGTGTGTTTTGTTCGTGTGTGTTAATTGTGCGTGCGTGTGGTTTGTTCGTGTGTGTGTGGGTTTTTGGTAAATTCATTTGTTATTAATATGCAATTACGATATTAACCTTTGGCTAATTTAACGAAACAATTTCCGCTAACAAATAGGGGTTTGTATGTATTTTTTGAAATATTAGAGAATTTTGCACTTCTTTGCTAAACGTTGGGGAGTGTCTGAGTCCTTTTCCCCCACACACACATATATATATTAGAAATAATAAAGCAGGATTTGCAACTTTGATTCAATTTTATCATCAGCCAGGTATTTTTAAATGAGCACTAAGATTAATTTCGATTCATCTTATAATGGTAATTGTTTGATAGCAGCCTAGAGAGAAATTAAATCTTGAGAACTAGTTATTTTTCTCAAGAGCTTTGACAAAATTACTCTTATAAAGGATTTTCGCTCTCTGTTTTCGGTACCCAATTAATTGAGGTAGAAGATGTTTTTTTTATTTTTCAGTCATTCCTACAAGAAACTGTAATTTTGACTTTTTAGCGGCGGAAGCAAAATTTTTATCCATTGGATAAGTTGTTGATTTTGATTTTCATAAAATTAATTTTGCCGCTATTAAAGAAGGTTTTTCATTCCAAGTTTTTGAATCTTTTTGTTTGACCTTGCTTGGATCAGTTGTTGAATTAGATTTTCTCAAAATTTTGGCCAGCAAATAATACTATATGTTACGAGATGATAATTCATATATTCAATTTCGTTGAAGAGAAAGAAACTAAAGGTTTAGCCATTGAAATATATTAATTGAAAGAAATTTAAGTTTACCATCAGAATTCAGAAATATCAATTTAAGTCGGACCATGTTGGTGATTAATTATATGTCATGGTTAAAATCTACTTCTATCTTTATTCTTACGTTATTATCTCTGGTACTGACTAATTAATTTTTAATAGATATTATTTTGATTCCAATTTTTTTTTTTGAAGGAAAACTTATATAAGTTTCCTTTTAATTCTCTCTCAATGTTTATGTAGTTTATTTCAGACGTCTATATGAAGATAATGGCATGCGATGAGGAGATGTCTTGGTCTTTGTCATCCCTTAGATAAGGAAGAATATACTTATGTAATGATGGGGAAGTCGCTACACATCCACACCATAGACAACAAGTACCCCTCACTCTCTCAGTATCAAATATTCTATTCGACTATCAGCCTTTAAATTACATGAGATTAATGAATCAAAACTTGTGTCTGACATTTTGAAGCTAACACTTTAAGTTAAAGGGTTCTAATACGGTGGTAACAGTCTACCATATTCGTTTTCAGTTTTAGAATACTGGGCAATTGATGATGCAAAGTCATGCTTAAAGAATAGAGAGAAATAGTTAATGTCAGTACTAATTCATTAACATTCTTGACCAATTAACTAATCTTTGACAGGAAAGCAGCATCGTAGTGAGATCAGAACAAAATGGGAATAAAAGAAGGAAGTTGAAATCAAAGGTTTGGTATAAGTTCTCAAAATACAGAGGAGAAGATGGAATCGAATGGGCTATGTGTAGTCTTTGTGAAAAGAAGTTTGATGGTTCAAGCAAGAAAGGAACCACCCATCTAAAAAATCGTTTAGACAGATGCCTAGCTAATAAGAGAAAATTCAAAGGAGGTGGTGGAGATAAAGACAAACCGATAAAAAAAAATAGATTTAGCTGATATTAATGAAAAATCTGTGATTGATCTGAACAAGAACAATTTTGATGCCAAAGGAATGACAGCACTCCAAGTCGACTTAGAAGAGAAGGTAAAACTTGGTCAATGAATTTCTTATTGAACTCTATTGTCGTTTTCTCTGCATATGATTGTTTATATTATTCTTATCCTTTTATAACCATTTCATAATTTTCACATTTGTTATGCGAATTAAAATCAGCATTAGGGATGGCAAAAATCCACACGGAGACGGGGACCCTTGGGGATTTTCCCTATTCGAGGAGGGTATGAGGATAATTTTATACTCAATTTCTTATTCGGAGAAAGGACGGGGACGATTTTTTACCCATATTTTTATTCGGAGAAGGGATGGGAATGAGGTGGAATCCCCATCCCCTACTCATTTCCCTATTTCCTCATATTAATTTTTTATTTTGATTTTATTTTTTAGAATTATTGATAAATGAATAATAAAATTTAAATTATAAAATTATAAATATTAGTATAAATAACAAATATCAAAATATTTATACACATCTACTATAAAAATTTCAAGCCTGGTTAATTAGTTGTAGTCCTGTATTACTATTTGACCATACATTATTTCAAAAACCTTGGCCCAAAACTATTTTAAATTATGAGTTATATTGCTTATATTGTTTTTATTGTTTTAGCTTTGAAACATAATGCTATCTCTCAATTTCCAACATTCCTCGAGAAGAATAGGATGAGAATGAAATATAAAAGTAAATACTTTTATTAAAAATATTAATTTCAGTATCTATACTCATTTCATTTATGTCATTATTGATATAAGAGTAATTTCTTTTTATTATAAGATTATGAAGGTTGAGGAAGATAATTATTCTAATAATTTATATTTTGTGGAGTAATTTTTGTTATGAATTAATGTTAATCTAAGATATATTGTCAAACATTACCTTTGTTTAAATTTTTATTTTAATATGATTAAATAAGTTTAGAAATTAAAAATGTATCAGTTATTCGGGAATCGGTGACCCCTCAGGAATCTCATCTTATTATTCAAAGAGGGAACGAGGATCCCCTCAAGCAATTCTGATGGGGACGGAGATATATGAAGAATATCGGGGATGGGTGTGGGGATGTCGGTCCCTCCCCTCCCCTCCCCATTGCTATCCCTAATCAGCACAGACGAATGATGAATATTTGAAGTACTGAATCATGAGTTTTTTTTTCCTTCTTCTCTTTAGATAGCAAACAAGCTAACCTAGCATTCGTCCGTGGTAGCAAACTTAAATTAGTAAACTGAATTGACAGTAATTAAGTAGTTTACAGAGGCGGAGAAAGGGAGTCATACTTGAAGAGTTATAATTTCAATTGTATAATTCATTAAAATTGTTGACCAGTTAATTAATGTTTGATAGGAAGCCGGCATTGTGGCGAGAGATTAACAAAATAAAAAAATAATGGAAAAAAGTTGAAGTCAAAGGTTTGGGATGAGTTCACAAAATATAAGGGAGAAGATGGAAAGGAATGGGCTAAATGCAGTATTTGTGAGAAGGAGTTTGATAGTTCAAGCAAGAAAGGAACCACACACCTCAAAAATCATTTAGAGAGATGCCGAGCTAATCATAAGAGAAAAGAAGCTGCTGCTGCTGGGGTTGATGATAAATCAATCAAAACCAGAGATTTAGCCACTGCTACGCCTGTTGTTATAAAAGAAAAACCAGTCAAAGACAGCTTTGATGCGGAAGGAAATATCTTCCGAGGAACTCTGTGATTTACATTGACATGCGAGACGTGCTCCCACCTCCACAGGGGCTGAGAGTGTACAATGTATCTGAGTCAGATTGTGCACTTCTCCAAGCAAGTCGCCACCACTTACTCGGTGAATTGGAGAGTGGACTCGGCGTGTCAACGAGTTCCAACGGGACTCCTACATATTGCAGCAGGAGGTCAAGCTTTAGCCGATTGAACCCCTGTTTAGCTCTGAACTTGGGGGAACTGCCTTTGTCAGAGAAAGATTCAGAGGACATGGTCGTGTATAATATCTTGTGTGAGGCGCTCTCCGTTGGATAGGTCCCACAGGTGCCGCAAGCCGAAGCTGATCAGGGTTTTCAAGCTAATTTTCTTGTGGCGGATGCGGAGGCGCCGGTGGATCAGCCGGCTACTGTCTTGGCGCCTGCTGAGGGAAAGCGTTACAGAGGGGTGAGACTGAGACCTCTGGGAAAGTATGGGGCTGAAATACTTGACCAGTTTTGGGGGCTCGGATTTGGCTCGGAACGACTACTGAGGAGCGGCTTTTGGCTTATGACCGACCGCTTCCAGGATGAGGGGTTCAAGGGCTCATTTGAATTTTCCTCTATTGTTTTGGGTTAGCCTGAGCCGGTCTGAACAAAGTTCAAGCGTCAATCTCGGTCGATGGATAGTGGCTCCCTGAATCGGAGGATACGGAAAATGTCTAAGAAATTGATTAATTTGTTGTTTTTGCTCTTCTACGGTATGGATTTACAGTTAATTCTTCCTTTTTTTCCTGCTAAATTTTTTGTTTAAATTGTTGAGGAAATACACGGTGATAACTGATAAGAGGATAATGTCTGAAATACAAATTACAGATAGCAACTGAAAATACAAAGTATCTAAAAAATCATTAGTGATGGTCCAAGATCCTAGGGATTGATAAATCGAAGTTTTATCTATTTGCTCAATAGATAGGTCGATATGAATTTCTACAAAACAATAATCAAATTGAAACAAAAAGATAAGAAAAAAAAACTCGAGGACTGGGAGAAGTACATTGTCCTTAAAATATTTTGTTTTTATCTTGGTTTTATATATATCTACTAGCTGAGAATTGCCATTTCTTCAGGCTTTACAAGTATATGACATTCCTCAGCAATTTGGCATGTACACGAGTACAAACAATTTGAAATATCAAACTTGATTTTTACTTCCTCTCTTTAATTCAAACCAATCATATCGGCATAACAGAGCACTTGTACATCAAATTTGATTTTCATTGAAACATCAGTGATGGTTTTATTTTTTTTAGCATTTTTGTGATCAATGGTTATGCTAAATAGTGAAGTTGGTAGTGGCATAATGGCATGGTTGCATTTTTTTTTCCCTTCTTTTTACTTTTTGCATGATGTTGATATTGCTGAGGCCCAGGCCTTATGCTTTGGTTTGCTACTCGCCTGTGAGATTGAATTATCTTCGTTAATTGTTGACTCAAATTCGTTGCGGGTTGTACAATTTGTGTCAGGAAAACGTAGTACTCATACTGAGTTGTTTTGAATTATTTCCAATTTACAGCTTCTACTATTACCAAAGCATGATTTCAAGATTAGATATGTGTCAAGAACTTGCAATCATAGAACAGATTCATTGGGTAAATTTGTTCTCCACTGCTGCGATTCTGCAAAGTGGGTGGAAGAGTTTCCATAACACATTTCCATAGCACATTTCTTGTTATCTTGATTTTCTATGCTGTTATAATGAGAAGTTCCGGTTTCAAAAAAAGAGTGGTTATAAGAGCACGATGGCTCGAACGGCTTGTTTTTGAAGTGCAAAGCATCTACTTAGGATGAACATTTTTGCTTTAATCTTCATAAATTTCAGTGATCAGGCTCTTGCTGATATAGAGCAAATGAATCTCATAACATTTAAGAAGCGGCCCAGTAGCCGCAAATGAAGGATGTCAAGCTGCCTTCTGTTGATTAATGATTTGAAAATGGAGAAATTCAGGTCGAATATTACAGGGGAAGATGAACGAGGAAAATAAAATTACCATAAACGTAATAATAAATTGAAAATACAAAATAAAAGTAAGGGCTTTTTAGCGACATAAAAGACAAAAGAGGGGTATTATGGTAACGTAGTTTATTTTGCATTTGACTGAATTCTTTCGGATTATGGCTCGGATTCTATTAACATGTTTTCAAATGTGTGATTGTGTCTAGCCTAGAAGTGCATTCCGTTTAAAGTGAAAGATAAAACAAAGAGTTGTGCTGTGCCCCACCTTCTAAATTTGTAATTGTAGCTCAATGGTACCAAATAGAGCCCTACGGCTGCTTTACCAAATGTTTGATGTAATAGCCACCTCCTACTCTATCTAAACAACACCCCCCACCCAACAAAAAAAGGTTATTATCCTTTCACTATACTAACTATTGTAAAGTAATAAATCACTATAGAAATTATTAAAATATAATACTTTACTTTATTAATTTTTTTAAAATAATAATTTTCTATATTTCCGTCACTCTCATTAATCGATAGTTAGTTGATTTATAAAATAACAATTTTATCTTTTAATGAATGACTCTTACAATTTTACTCTGCTTTTGGTGTAAAACAACATGTCATTATCACTTAAATTATAATGATTCTTAAATGGTAATATTGCCCCTACTATTGAATTATCAATTGAAATTGACGTAAATGTAATAAATTATTATTTTTAAAAGTTAGTATTGTGAAGTGTTACTTTTAAATAATTCATACAATGAGTTATTATTTTACAATACTTGCCGTGGTGAAAGGATAACAACCCTAAGACTTAATTATAAATTAGGTTTCATTTGATGAAAATATGATTTTGCCTATATGACATCATTCTAACATTGTTATTATTATTTTAAAAAAGTTAATGTAGTGAAATATTACCTTTCAATAATTTGTATAGTGGTTTGCTCTTTCGTAATACTTGACATAATAAAAGAATAATAATAAGGGAAAAAAAAAAAGCACCTCCTACTTCTACTAGTATTTCAATAACATAAATTTATAATCTGTGTAATAGTAGCAAAATTATGTAAAGCAATACAAGAAGATCAGCAGTTTTTGTTCATTTGTGACAAACCTCAAATGACAGTGGCAAACTTAGTCAAGATGATGGCGCCCAGTTGTGCATGTAATACGGTAATAAGAGAGGTTGACTTTTATAATAATTTCATTCAAAATATTTTTGCCGGGTTCGTTGCGTTGTCAATTGAGTACAGAATTTCAATTCATCGCCCTATGAAAAAGTAGAATACAGAATCCTATGAAAAAGTAGTATACAGAATTTCAATTTTTCAACCAACAATATTAATTGAGTTTGCCTTTCACACTAGATGAATATCTTACCATAGCGTCATTCACTAGACAAACGCAGCCCTGATCGGAGCTTCGAAGACCTACACACACACACACACGCACACAAACGCATACCTTGGAAGGAGAAAGCGAAAATAATAAAGCAGGATCTGCAGCTCTGATTCAGTTCTGACAGTCCGTTCGACAGACTTTTATTTTCAAATAAGGAACTGCTTATATTAGTTTTTCTTTAATTCCTTTTCTTTTTCTTCTCTCTTTTTTGGATACGCAAATTTTAATTTATAAGTACGCAGAGGAGCATGCAGTCCATTAATCTTAAAGAGTTATAATTTCAGCATTCATTCAAATTCTCGAAAGGAAATGATTGAGCTCGGAGAAAAAAATCAGGGGAGCTTGTCCGGTTGTAAACGAAAAAGGTCTGAGGTTTGGAATGAGATGACAAAATACAGAGACGAAGATGGAAATGAAAAGGCTGCATGAAATTATTGTAAGAAGACGTTTGACCCTTCAAGCAAGAAAGGAACAACACATCTGAAAAATCATTTAGACAGATGCCGAGCTAAGGGAAAAGAAGCAGGTGGGGATAAAGATAAATCAGAGATAGCCAGAGACCAAGAAGAGAAGGTAAATCTTCGCCAATTTCTTAATGAACTCTCATGTTGTTTTTTGTTTAGAAAAAAATATTGGGTTGAAGAATATTGTTAGCGCTGCCCAATGTGCTGGTTGAAGGACTAAGAATTTAATAGAAACCAATTAGGCTGTCTTTTAGGGAAAATTAAAAGCTTAAGCGAGAAGTTGACAGAGGCTGAATATGGAAATCCATCCTTAATTAAAGAGTGAAATTTTCAGTGTTCATTTCAAATTCTTGACCAACATATTACAGGAAATGACGGAGGTCCAAGAACAAAACGTAGGGAGCTCATCGAGCAATATACCAAAGAGGTCAAAGGTTTGGAATGAGATGACAAAGTACAAAGACAAAGATGGAAATGAAAAGGCTGAATGTAAATACTGTAAGAAGACATTTGACGGTTCGAGTAAAAAAGGAACCACACATCTGAAAAATCATTTAGAGAGATGCCGAGCTAAGAGAAAAGGAGGTGGAGATGAAGATAAGGCAGTCAAAACAGGAGATTCAGCTAATGCGATTGTCATTAAAGAAAGATCTCCGATTGATCAGATCAATCACAGCATTGATGCGGAAAGATTTACCACTGAGCGTTGTGGTCCATCAATATTAAACTCCAGAAAGGTTGAAATACTCCAAACCTACCTGTTTATGTTTAGTGTTTAGAGTTCTTTGATTGCTTTTAAGTTTGTGGTGTTCTGTGTTTTGGAGTAATTTACTAGAACAAAAAAGTTTCAGCTTTAAGCGGAAGTTGTGATCATTTTTGCTTTGAAAGGTTTCTTTTTGGACGGATTTTCTTTTCTAGGTTTGTGAATTTAAGCTCAGGATTAGTGAGGTTTTAAGATTTGTAACTATGTCTTAGCTCTGGGTTTTGGTTAATTTTAAGGTATGGGGACTACTTTTTGAAGTTGATCATCAAAAGTCTCCATTTTGCTGGTTTTCGGCTTTTGAGAAGTTCAATTTTCTTTTGTAAAATTGGCTTTTGCATCTTCCGTCTTTAATTTTGTCTATTAATTCAATTTTGGGCTTTGAGGCATTGCTGGTTTTCTGGGTCCTATATTTCAGAAGTTAGCTTGAAGTTTGAGTCTCAATTTCAACGGTTTTCCAAAAGAAATAGGGCTTCAAAGCTCTCTGAGCATGTTCCTAGTCTATGAATTTCTGTTCCAAATATCAGAAGTGTCTCCAATTTGCTTGAATTTCTTAGCTTTTTCTGCTTTTTGGGAATTTCATTTAGGTTGTCCTGATTTTTCAATTATATCTTTTTGTGCTTTTCCAGGTTCAAATATATCTTGGTTTGCCCATGGGGTCCCCACAATCTGTTGTCTCAATAGTCAAGTCCTCTGTTATTGCTGAGCCTGAGAAGCATAAATCTGATTTCTTTGCTTCCTCTGGCATCGGTGTTCTTGAAGTTCATATGCATCAAGCTAGGGACATTCATGACATTGGTGTTTACCACAAGCAAGATGTTTATGCAACGCTCTGCCTCACGAGTGATCCTGAAAACACCGTAACCACCAATATCATCTATGCTGGTGGCAGCAATCCTGTTTTCAATGAAAGCCGTCAGCTCAAAGTCAAGACTGTTGATTCCTCCCTCAAATGTGAAATATTTACGGTGAGTAGGATAAAGAGTTTTGTTGAAGATCAGTTATTGGGGTTCACTTTGGTGCCTTTATCAGAAGTACTCCTCAATAATGGGAAGTTGGAGAAAGAATTCTCTCTTTCTTCGACTGATTTCTTACATTCTCCAGCAGGATTTGTTCAGTTGTCTCTTCGATATGCTTCAGATGAACTTAAATTGATGAAGGAAGATGAAGGACAGTGTGAGTACAATCTGGAAGAAATTTTTTGTATTCAACATGAAATACTAGCCTTATGATCACGTAATGAAACAGCTGTAAAACCTAGTACAAACTCTGTAACAGCTAAGGAAATCATGAATAATACATGCTGGCTACATTAATTATTGTTTATATCTTTGTCTTCTTTCCAGTTATTGCTGCTATTATTTAAGTGAGTGATAATAATATTACATTCTTTTATACCAGATTATTTATTTGGGGGGGTTCTAAAGGGGATTCTAATGAGGGGGCAGTATCCCACTGTGTTATGACAGATCTCACAATAAAATTGTGGTGATATTTGACTCTTTCCTTTTATTACATCACACACTCTTGGGCTTTGTTTAGAATCCCTCTAAAACTCTCGTCCTCTTTTCTAAATTTATAATTTTAGCTCTATTTACATAATTTTACATGTATTTTTAATTAAATTCTTATATAATTTAATAAAACACCTTCTTTGTTTCCTAGATAATCATTATTTTGACAAATTTAATTTCAAAATTTTGATAGTTCTAACGTGTATTGGCTTAAGTGAATGTTCGCATTAAAACAAAATGAGAGTGTCTGCACTTAAGAACGATTATATATATACAACACTAATTTAGTTTAGGATCTTAGACTTTGTTAAACTTTAAAAAAGTTATTAAGCCATATGGTTTAATAATATAATGTCGTTATAAGTGTAAGGGATGTTCTTGGGCAGGGCCCGCAAAAGGCCGGGCTTGGACTTTTATTTTTTTATTTTTTTTAAAATTGTTGTAAATTTGAAATGAATTAATAATAATCAAGTTGTTATAATCAACAATAAATTAAATAAAATAAATATTTCAAAAATAAATTAATAAATAAAGAAAATAAAACAAATAAAAATTTATATATTTAGTTTTTTTTTTAATATTCGATTCTTTAATTCACGAACTCTCTTAATTAATTAATACAGAGAGTTTAGTATTATAATTTTAAGTGTTTTAATACTAGCAAGAGTAGATTTAACTTGCATAATTATAAATCTTATTTCACTAGAGTGTTGTATTCATGATTACAATGTCAGTAGTTAGGTATGTAATGGGTAATTAAAAAATAAAAGGAACCCAAGTGTTGAAAGTGAGAATCATCAAGGATTTAAGCGTCATTTTTAGAATTTAAAAAGGTGTGATCTCATTTCATATGCTTATATTTGTATTGTGACACTTAGCTTAATATACATAAAATGGAATCAAGAAATAACATGTAGTAAAGACAATCATTCCAAGAACTTTGATCTAATAGGTCGTATATTACATAATAATTTGCAATAGAAAACTGGGCAGGACACTTGATCCTACCCCATGTTCATATATACAAGAGAAAGGTACAGGTACCTGTTGATGCCCCGAGCTAAGGTTTTTCCACTTCAGTATTTGAGAGAAGCATAAGGAGTTTCTTGGTCTTTTGGCCAAGCAAAAATAACTTGCGCAGAAACACTTGATGAATACTGATCAAGTGAACCAATGAATATGGAAAATTTTGAGCTTTTATTGTTGACAATTTAGGGATTTTATAACTCTTCTCCAACTGAAGCAAGAAGAGAAAATTCATAAAGACGACTAATGTAATCCGGCGGCTAAGTCTTCTTTAATGGGTGGTTGATCGTTAGTCATAATTTGTATGTGCAGTCATCTAAGGTCTGTATAGTATTGAAGAACTATATTAAGTCATCGTTGCTACAGAAAAAATTGTAATCAGGAAATAACAGTTAATAGAGTATATGACTTTCAAATAATAATTTCAATAAAAATAGTAAAGATATTACAAATTTTTCATCGTATAAATACAGAATTAAAGCAATTTAAGTTTTAAGGTAGACAGTTAGTATTTACTAAACAACTTAGTATTGTAACTTTTAAGTCACGACTGTCCAATCTTAATACTAAGCCTAAGTTTGAATACCAAAGACCTAATTAATTATAATTTATTTTCTCAAACGATTGATATAATATCTATAATTTTATTATAATATTTCAAGTTATAATTCAAAATGTGATTGTTCATGTCAGATAGTAGAAATAGTCTTTAAGAATACAATTGATACTTGTAAATTTTTTTGTTTTTTGATTTGTTGATTCAGTTGCCAGGATATAGTCTAGAGATCGAGAGTGGAAGAGAAGATGTAAAAGTTTTTGTTATTATTACTATGCAAAAGGAGAGTTGAAATTATGCAGTATTTCTAAAACAAAAATATTAAAATTCAATAGATAAAAATTGTGAACTAATAATAAATTAATTGTCCATTCCAAAAAATAAAAATAACTAAATTATTTTAGGTCAATACTTATTTTGTGTATTAACTATTAATTGTCATGTCCTGTTTTAGATGGAGAAATTTATAATACATTAGAGGTAATGCAACTAATATGACATATGTAGCTGAATTTTATATAATTATTACTCCCAAACTGATTTTTTAGAATAAATATGTATATACCATGATATCATTTATTTGTTGTACGATTGATATGGTACCTCAAAAATATTTTAAAATTTCTCCTGTGAACGACCCGAGTTAAGTTTGTCTACTTCAATATTTAGGTGCACCAGGAGTTTCTTGTTCTTTTTGTCAAGCAAAAACAACTTAAGCAGAAATATTTGATGAATAATGATCAAGATTGTTGACCGTTGAGGGATTTTTTTAACTCCTCTCCAATTATTGGAAGGAGGGAAAATTCGAAAAGTTGACTCATGTAGTCCGGCGGCTGAGTCTTCCTTTCTTTAATGGGTGGGTGTGCGGTATCTGGTGGTGGTCATTTTTTCTTCCTAATTGGTAGTTATAATTTCTAAAATGAAGAAAAGTTACGGAATTGCGATTTTAGTTTAAGTGGAGTACAAAGGAGAAACTACAAAGGCAAAGCGGTCGAAATCAAAATCTGTCAAAAAGGCAAAAAAAAAAACACCACACAATAATTCGTGGTCACAATATTTATTTAAAAAAGATGAGACAAAGTAAAGAAAGATTAATTAAAAACAAAGTTTGCACACCTTAAAAACTTATCAAAAATTAAACTTAAAGGTGATGATCACTCCACCCCATATTTTATATAATAAAACCCTCATTAGCTATTTTTTGTTGCAGTTACAATTTTATTCTTAGGTAAATTTATCTTTTTTTTTTAAAATGACAGTAGTTCTCAGAAGCTATTGCAATTCAGAAAGGCTTGGAACTAGCCACCGAAACAGGGCTAACTCCATCAAGTGTTGAATCAGGTGCATGAATGTGGTGCACCCATTAGAAGTAATATTAGTAGTACAAGTGAAGTGGGTGGGTCATTTATGAACTCAAGGATTTATTTCTGGTCATTTATGAACTCAAGGATTTATTTCTCTCTAAGAATCCTTTCAAAGCAAATTATGTGTTTGAGGGATAAAAGAGGAAGCACATTTAGGTGCGTCTTAGCAACATTGAGTTATGGAGGGGCGAGCAGTTTCCTTTCAAGTGTGCTTGCACAAGGATCTTGCGAAGAGAGACTTAAATCAAGTTAACCTGGAGACTTAGTCAAGAGTCAACCCGCAGATATTCTCCGAACAATTAGGGCATGGCCCTAATCCACTAACGGCTATTCCTCCTATACAGTAATGGGAGTTTTGATCCTCTATAAAAACTGCTGAAAACTCAAAACCAGATAAGTAATCTCCTTCAGTCTCCACGACTGATTTCTCTCACTCACTAAAAAATTCTTTCTTTCTTTTAGTTTTCCTTTTTTAGATTTCTTTTAAATCTTCTTTTTTTAAAGCCATTATAATTAAGCCATGTAAGTTGTGCCACAAGTTATTCCAAAGGCCCGATGTCTAACTTGAGCGTCGGAGAGTTCGCTTCAGAAAAACATTTGGTGTTCCTGTAACCGTTCTTTGTGAACACAGGAGATTTTCGCAGGAGGTGATTGTAGTCGGTGTTAGTTGCTCGAGTTGAAAGTTTATAGTGATAAATTGTCTCCCCAATATACAAATTTAAGTATTGGCATGGACACCTAGTCATAACAATACCAACCAGATATCTATATCAACATTATGTGCCGAGATACACCAATGAAGCAGCCATCGTATGGTAAATCATGCATTAAGAAGCTCTGCAAATGAAGTTTGGATAGAAGAAAATTGTAAACAATGTGCAAATTCGTTATGCCAGGGATAAGTTTGGCATTAATCAGATAAATTTTCGATTGGGTTGTTATTATGCAAATAATGTGTGGAAATACTAGAAATATCTCCACCTAAACTTAGGGTATGAATCTCCTACCATAATTTTTGAAAACTCACCTCATGTTCAGAAAATAATTATAAAAAATAAATATTAATTTTTAAAATTTTAAATAAAGAAGAACTTTGGACAATTAGTTAATTAAATCTATCTTAACTTACTTTTTGTGACTTAGATTTTTTTTTAATTATGTTTGATTACAAAGATTACTTTGGCATAAGCTTAAATTGACTATTTTATCCTTATAAAGTAAAACTACCAAGAACTTACTTTAACAATAATATTTTTCTAATTTTATACTAAACTCATTGTTTTGAATATTACCTTATTAGTATCATTATTAATCTTTAATTAAACTAATATAGTGTCTTAATGGCACAATACTCATGCAAATTATTGGGCTATCAAATTTATATCATTTACATGCAGGAGTAGTGAAAATAATAATCTTTTAAAAAAATTAGATTGCAAGTCATGAAATTAAGTACCTAAATTATTAGATACAATAACTTGTGTTCGTTGGGGTGATTTGATTGTTTTATATCATAATAATAAAATAGTAAAATAAAATTTATATTGAAGCTTATGATCAAAGATTGGCAAAGAGTCTAAGAAAAAATTAATAGAAGAATTTAATTGATTAACTGTACAAACTTTTTGTTGATTTTTATTTTTTAAAAATATTGTAAATTCATTTTAATTATTTTCTAAAAGTGTGGTGAATTTATAAATATAGTGGGGTGGAAATATCCCCACTAAAATTAAAACATGAAAATTAGATGAAATAAACTATTTGTTTTGAGGATAAAAAATAAACTAAAATTAAACTATTTATTAGCCCTTATATTTTCAAAAATTACATAAAACACTCATGTCTTCACTTTTGTGATTGGATTTTAACTTTTCAAAGATAAGATAATATTTTTGCAATAAATCTGATTTGTAACATGTGATAAATAATTAATAATTAAATAGATTTTTATGTTAAGCCAAAATACATCATTTTTGTAGCCAAAATACAAAATGGTTCATAACTTCATGCTTGTGACAGATTTGATGTTTGGAAAAACCCTTTGACAGAAGCCAGAAACTTTTGTTCAAAACAGCTACTTTAATTAAATCTGAAAAATTTGGCTAGAGAAAATAATCATTCTAATAAACACTATAGCAATTAGCACATGAGAATGTGATACTGAGAGTGATGAGACTTTTTAAAAA
The DNA here is from genome assembly GCA_030444775.1 of Atalantia buxifolia. Taxonomy (NCBI): domain Eukaryota; kingdom Viridiplantae; phylum Streptophyta; class Magnoliopsida; order Sapindales; family Rutaceae; genus Atalantia; species Atalantia buxifolia. Next base: position 13,750,982 of record CM059835.1, on the reverse strand, counting down.
ATCGCCATCAATTCAAGTCTAGACCCAAAATAAAGAACTTAGCAACAGTCGGATCCTCCGACAATATTAAAAAAATGAATATATAAAATCTTTTATTTTTATTTTTACTCTCAGGCGTCCTCATGTAAAACCACTAGTAGTTCTTGATCCTATCGTTGGCTTTGCTTTGAATTTGTAAGTTCGGATCCTCCGACAGCAGGCGTCCCTCATGTCTTTGCTTTGTTTATTTTAACCGCTTGACGCGTATGAAAATGACATGCTTGGACCTACCAATTACAAAATGTTGACACAGTTTCGGATATCCTCCCCGTTCAATTGTGATGAAAAAAGACCGTCTGGTTTAATTTCGAAAATCTGATTGACTCGTTACACAAATGATTTATTTTTTTATAACACTGGTGTGAATATTGTAATTAGTATTTTATCGATATTTATAATAAAAAAATATGTTAAAATTATCATCCATCAAATTTTTTATGTCATTCGAAGTCTAAATTTTTACTATCATTAATATTGAACGATTATTTTTTATATATACATGCATTACTAATGGGTTTATAATTCATCGGCCTAGGAAAGGGTTTTTAAAAAACAATATTTGCTACAGCACTTTTACTTTTTTAAAAAAAAAATCGTGATTAGATGGTTAAACAATTATTTACTATTTGAATCCAAAATATTTCTTTTTATAGGTCTTTATAATCATATATATGTCTATATAAAAGAAGTCAATATACGTAAATCTCAATTTCTCTTTGTGTTTGGGAAGATATTTTTTTGCCATACCAGATATTTCGAATCATTCGAAAACCAAAGTCATGTTCAATCTTTTTTGATCCTGGGCGGTCCGAAGTTGCCGTGTTGAAAACCAAATGAAGCTGATTTTGAAATCAAATCTATAATTTTTACTTGATAATAACGCCATATTGCATTGACTGAATTCCTTCGGATTGTGGTTCGGCAAAGTATATATATCTTAGGTGGACTACCAAAATGGCATAATAAATGCCTCTCATGGCTATTTTATTTTTAATTCTGTGCCCCCTTAAGAATGCTTACGGGAGGTTTAAAATTAATTTGTGAGATTAAAAATTAAAAAGTTAATTTTAGTATTTGATAAATTCTTCTTACAATTATTTTTTATAAAATCACCACACCTTAAGGGATAGAGTTGTTTTTCAAAAAAATCACCTTATAATTTTAGAGAATGGAGTTGTTTTTAATTTGATTTTGAGTATTAATTTCATTTTTAATATTATTAAACATCTTAAAAAATCTAATATTAAAAGTTAATTTTTATAAAGTATATATAAAAGATAAGTAGAGGCTTTTCCATAGTCCGAAATTTGATCCGCAAGTGGGGAAGTTGGCTTCTCAACGTGTCCTTCGATCATTAAGGAATAGGAAATAATCAATCGGATCCTTCGAGACAAAAAGCACCCTTCAAGTCTTGGACTCTTGGCTTTGTTTCATTTTTTTAACACGTAGGAAAGTGACGGCGATGGGACCTACCAATTAGAAAAACAAAAAGAAACTTATAGGCACAATTTCGGATGTCCAATTGCATTAATTGTATCCTATACCATAAAATAAAAATGGAGTTTAATTTTTTAAAGATTAATTATGGAATAAGGAAATCTTGTTAACAAAGCTTTCGTTTTTAATGTAATATAATTTTTTTGGAATAAAAGAAAATATTATTATTAACAAACTTACCAAGCATACTAATTCCGTATGAAGTAATTAATTGTTTGATCTCTTAATTTATTTGAAGTACTGCAAAGGAAGTGGGTCATCTTGTTTAATCGTGCGTAATTTGGACAAAATGTTCGGATATTACTTTTGAGTTCGATGTCATGTCGTTTAGTTAATTTTAATTGCCATTTATTTTGCTTCAACTTGTTGTCTTGCCCCACAGGCAATTCAACCTGCTATATAAATTAGTCACCAAATTAACAGTCGTTTATCAAAGCTCAATTCGGATATATCCGACTTCAAGATCGAAATAGAATACAATTTCACCTATAATTTTAAAGCGCAAGAATGATATTATTATTAAGTAGTTCAGTTTCATGTATAATACAACACAATAACACAGACTCTTATATTAATGAGTTTTGAAATAACGCTACTTACATGCAGTGATACAACAACAACTATAACTGGAAACACACACGCAGATGTACTCATCAAACACAACTGGTATCAAGATTGACTGAAACAGACATATTTCTTGAGAAAGCAAATGACAGTAGAGCCTGTTGGACAAAACCTTTTGAGCTTGACAATTTCATCTTTGAAATTGCAGATGAAGATGGTAAGCAACGAGGCGGCGTAGAGAGCCCAGGCTGCATACTTAGGCTTGTTCGAGGAATACGGGATGGTAGTGCCCAAGACCAATGCAGTGGCAGCAACGATGAGTGCAGCTTTCTCGAGCACTTGGGATGCAGCAGCAAACTTATGGGCAATAAGTTTTGAAACAAAGAGAGAAAGAAATGTCAGTAAGATAGCAAAAGAATTAAAGCACATAGAATGAAGGAGAAAGCTCCGAGTTAGTTTTAGCAAACAGGATAGCGATCTCGAGGGATGATGAAAAGCAAAACGCCATGATCACATTCTCCCATTCAAAGACTCGATTGGCTTCTTCGTCCATGGTGGGTTTTGGTGGGCTTGATTTACAGAAAATTGTGTATTAAAGCTGTGACTAAGCGATGTGATGATGTCGCTAGTTATAGAGTGAGATGGAATCGGATCTTCTTCGGTCCGTGTTTCAACAATTTGTGTCCCTATCTATGTACAGTGCATGAATGTTTATTTTAATTTTATAATGATGTTTGTCAATGTTGATAGTTGGAACAAAATGCTCGGATACTAGATCGAGTTCGATTTGATTAGAGAGTAATGAACAAAATGGGTTCCACCAATTTTTTAATCTGCTGAAGAGAAAATGAGTCTCGAAAAGTTGTTCTAATTTCACCAAGTCTTATTCACTTTCACTTTTTTTTTTTCATGCAGACGATATGTCCCACGCCAATAAGGCTTTGGCCTGGTGGTAGTCAATCCTCTCACTGCCTCACAAAGGTGAGAGCTATGGAGATTTAATTTCCTCTCTCACAGTAAATTTCCAGATTATAAATATTTGTAGATGGTAAGTCATTCAAAAAAAAAAAAAATTTGTGTCCTGTCCCACTCAAAAGATAATAAAAGATTCCGTAAATACTCATTTAATTCTAATTATTTAAGTCAATTATCTAATTAGTCTTTAATATCTTTAAAAATTATTTAAAAGATCCACGCTGTATATTTATTTCTGTTAAAATCTACTCTTTATCATTTAATTTTTCACCGGTTGCCTTATTTTCTATTTGTCTGCAGTAAAATCTATTCCTTATCATTCATTTTTCACATGTTGCATGTCAAATTACACCACTATAGTTGTTGTATAAAGGTAAAATAATATTTCTAAAGAGTAAAATAATATTCTGTCTTACAAATGGAACATTTACCCTAAAACATTTGTGTATATTTTTGGATATTTCTTAGATCCGAATTGTAAAAGCCAACTCTGTGTTTTTGTGTCATGTCATCTAAAACGGTCGAACTCATCAATGGATATTAAAAATCCGACGGACTTTGTGCTTCGTCAACATTGAGTTTTGATAGTGACACCAGAAAGTTTGTATTTGTTGAATTCCTTCGGATTTTCTTAAATCCGCTTCGATTTCTTCAGAAGCAGACAGAAAGATGTGTCCCACGCCAAATGAAAAAGGTAAAATGACTTGAATATGGCAATATGCTATGAAGTTTCTTGTGAGGATAGAAATGAATCTTACCCCTCAACATCTTGGAAGCCCAACCATCAAGCGGATATATCCGATAAAATTGCCTTTTTTTTTTCTTTTTCATTTTTTGTTTTTAAGTGTTCCGATTGGCAAAGAATTAGTAGGTCGTAGCTATTGTGAATGTGATTAGAGGATTCAAGCACCTTTAGAACCCCTACAAGGAGAAATTTTACAATACATTAGAGGTAATACAATTAATTAATATATGTATGACGTGTATAATTGATTTTTAGGAGTAAGCAAATATACCAACCCGATCTAAAAAATTCGGGTTTGGACCGAATGTGGATGAAGACTCCAACTTGATCAGATTGGATTTTGGGCAACCTAATTGGATCATATCGTTGTTGGATCGGACCGATTCGAAATACCATGCACACAAAAGCCATCTTTGACACAAATTCTTGATTTGATCATAACTATATTCGAATCAGATCGAATCAAACTACAAGTTTAAATTGAGCTCAAATTATTTTTTTTAACTCGATCAGGTTGATCCAATCCCGATCTAAACCCATATCTGCCTACCCTTATTAAATTTAATATAATTACCACTTGCATGATGATTTTTTAAAATAAACGCACACATATCATAGTATAATTTACTTATTGTATGAGTAAAATGACACCTCTAATGTATTATAGAATTTCTTTATTGCAAAGGACCTAATTTTTGTCTTTTTGGACCTTTAATCTTCACAGTCAGATTGAGTGTGGCACTGTCTGAGGATTTTTTATTAGTCCTTAAAATCAAAATCGGATGATGTCAAAAGGATTCTTAGCCAAAAATTAATTGGTTGTGTAATAGCAAACGATATATATATATGATGTGAAATTGAAAGTTATTCCCAGTGATCGCAGAAAAGCTTCAAATTAATGATTTGAAAAGGTTTTGTTAAAAATGAATTTTGTTCTTACAGGATTTCTTGAGAAATATAAACACAGGTTTCTTAAGGAATTAAAATGGTGCTATTGAAGGTAGTGTGATTATGTAAATACTCAACAGAGTACTCTTGAAGTTTGCTGCTTCATCATTATTAACGCTGTATAAAAAAAACCAATACAAGTACAAGACATCACTCGTTATAAAATTGGCTCGACTCTGTACTTTTAAATCAGTCCAAAGGGTGGCTCGAGTTCACGTCTTACAGTGCATGAAGTGGAATACATCATGCATTTTTTGTGTGATGTACCGTATTATGGTCATAACATATGTAGATGTTTTTAAAGATTAAATAAATTGTTTGTCATTAATATATATCATTTGCCCTTTATTATTTTTATAATAATAACTAACTCATCGTAAGTTTATAATATTATTTTTATTTTTAAATACATATTTTATTCATATTTATTATATATTAAATAAATTAAATGAATGGAAATTAAAATAAAAAATTAAGTATTAAAAATAAAAAATATATGTTTTGATCTGAAAAATCAATAATAAAATATTTTTCTTGTACTTTTTATTTTATAAACATTTTCTTATAATAAATATATAAGAAAATTATTATAAAATGAATGATATATAAGAAAATAATAAATAAATATATAAGAAAATTATTATAAGAAAACTTGAATGATAAATAAAAAATTATTAAAAAATAATAAATATTTTTCTTGTATTTTTTACATTCAATTTTAAAATATTATAAAATATTTATTAGAAGAAAATGTTTACAAAATAAAAATTACAAGAAAAAAATTTTATTTTATTTTTTTTAACATCAAAACATGTATTTCTTATTTTTAATATTTTTTATTCAATTTTTATTCATATAATTTATTTAATTTATAATAAATAAAAATATATTTAAAAAAAAGGATAATATCATAAACGAATACTGTTAGAAAAGTTATTATTTATTATAAAAATAAAAATAAATAAATAATATATATTTATTACAATAAAAAAGAAATTAATAATCTCCCTTAATTCATTATTAGGGGAATTCGACCAGGCTGGCTGACCAGCTTAATTTTTGTGTGCTATGCATATGGTTGTCTTGTCATAATTGATTCATTGTACTGGACCAACCTGCTCCAAATCCCCAAAAGGGACAGACGGACGGTACTTGCGGGCTTTACCAAATAAAAAATAATAATAATAAATAATAATAATGATAATATTAATAAAAATAATAATAATTAATAATAATTAAAATAATAAAATAAATAAAATTTAATAATAATAATAATAAATGTCAATAATGATAATATTAATAAAAATAAAAATAACAATAATTAATAATAACTAAATTAATAAAATTTAATGATAATAATAATAATAATAATAATAACAACAATGATGATAATATTGTTAATAATGATAAATTAATTATTTTTATTAATTATTAATAATATGGGTATTTTAATAAATTGATTCTCATTTACATTTCTCGTTCCCACTTATTTTACTAAGTAAACACATTAATGGCATTCTAGCACATTCCCATTCCCATTTATTTTTGCCAAGTAAAAAATAGAATCTCATTCTCATTCCAGCTCATTCTCATTTCCAGCTCATTCCCATTTAGGGTTGGCAAAATCCGGATCCAGATCCGGATAATCATTTCCATATCCGGATCCGCAAATTTTTTTACGGATCCGGATGTGGGTAAAATCTGTACCGGATCAGGGCAGATATTCCGGGTATCCGGATCCGCAAAACTTAAATTTAAATAATTAAAATATAATTTAAAAATTCAACAATTTAATTAATAATATCAAATAAAATTCAATTATAATCTAACAATTAATACTTTAACATAAATAACATATAACATCAACATAAATGTGCAAATAAAAATATCACAACATAAATCAAACATAAAAAATAACTTAATTCTAAGTGAATAACTATTAAAATAAAAAACATAACTAAATTCAAATACACAACCATTAAAATCCCCAAATAAAAATCCATTAGTAAATAGTAACAATTTAACATAAATAACATATTATTATAAATCCACAAAATAAAATTATCACAACATAAACAAACATAAAAAAAATTAAATTCAAGTGTACAACCATTACAATCCACAAATAAAAAACATAACTTCTAATCCAACCATTAACCAACAATATTTTCAAGTTTAAATAATTTACATCAAATTAAAGTCATTAAATACAATTAAATAATCAATCACAATACCAAATTATTAACAAAAAAAAGCCATGTATCTAATAGAAAAAATAAAAAAATAATTGAAATAAGCGGCAAAATCATTACCGGCAAATTAACTTCTTGGACAGCACACGACGGCGTCACAGCAAGTCTTCGACGACCGCAGATCAGGCGCGGCGAGCTTCGGCAGATCAGGCGCGGCAACAGTCAATGACAGATCAGGGGAGGCGTCGAGGCGAGCTTCAGCAGATCAGACGCGGGCCGCGCGCCTTCGACGAGCTGCGAGGAAGACTCGGCGTCATGGCGAGTCAGAGTCGGAGTCACGGCGAGTCGGAGTCGGAGTCACGGCGAGTCGCAGTCACCGGCACGGCGTGTGGGAAAGTTGAATGAAGGAAAGGAAGAGAGGCCGCAGAAGACTGCAAGAGAGAGTGAGAAAGAAACGAAAATGATTTAGGGATTAGATTTTTTTTTAATTTAAGTTTATATATTTTTTTATTTAAAACAAAAAAAGGAGATTTGGGTATCTAGTTTTCCGGATGCAAGTGCATCTGGATCCGCATCCGGATCTGTATATATTTGAATTTTTAAATCTGGATTTAGATTTTCTGAATCCATACAGATGCGGGCCAGATCCAGATTTTTCTGCTATTTCTATTCCCATTTTATGAAATAAACGCACCATATCTGTTTTAGGGATAAATGTTTTTTTATTTCCCATATTTTGAGCCAATTGTCAAGTTAACCCTTATATTTTTAAAAGTTACATAAAACACGCATGTCTTTACTTCTGTTATTGGATTTTAACTTTTAAAGATAATAATATTTTTTTCTGATATAAATTAAAATTTAAACAAATCTGATATGCAACATGCGATGAATAATTTATAGTCAGGTAGATTTTTCATGTTCAGCCAAACTACAATATTTTTGTAGCCAAAATACAAATTGCTTCGTAACTTTATGCTTGTGACAGATGTCCTCTGATGTTTGGAAAAGCCTTTTGACAGGAGCCAGAAACTTTGTTCAAAACAGCGACTTAATTAAATCTGAAAAATTTGGTTAAAGGAAAACTTGTTCTAATAACCACCCCATAGCAATTAGCGCGAGAATGTGTACTGAGTCAACTGAATGCGATGAGAGATTGAGAGAAACTCTTTTTAAGTGGTTGCTATCAATTCAAGTCTAAACCCAAACAAAGATCGTAGCCCAAGCCTCCTGCATAAAAAATGGGCCAAGCCCATAATTGTGGACAGAGGCTGCCCCAACTCATTTAATGCCTCTTAAACTTGTCTTTTTTGACCTTTCTTTTTTGGGGTGAAATCCAAGTGGCTGGGCGGAAATAAATGTACACAGAGAGTGATGAGTCTTTTTAAACTGTCAATGTCTACTGGTGTAGTGGTAGACTGATGATGATAATATCAATATTAATATATATATATATATATATTTTATTTATTTATTTATTTATTTATTTATTTGTTTGTTTGTTTATTTTTCTTTTATGTATATAAATAATAAATATTTGATTGTCATCAGGAGTATGGTAAAATATAAAAGCACTACGAGTTTTTGATCCAATTGTTGGCTTCACTCTGTTTCCTCGAAGAATTAAAAGGAACTGCAAGTCACCAATCGGATCCTCCGACAACAGGCTTCCTTTATGTCTTTACTTTGTTTATTTTAATTTCTTGAGACGTATGAAAATGACAGGCTTGGACCTACCAATTAGAAAAGGTTGGCACGGTTTCGGATATTCTTCCCATTCGATGATGATCAAAAAGACCATCGGGTTTAACTTCGAAAATCCGATTGACTCCCTACACAAATGAATTTGGGAAGATATTTTTTCCCACACCAAATATTTCGAATCATTCGAAAACCAAAATCATGTTCAATCTTTTTTCTTCGGAGGTCCAAAGTTGTCGTGTTGAAAACCAAATGAATCTGATTTTGAAATCAAATCTATAATTTTTATTTGATAATGACGCCACATTGCATTGACTGTTTTCCTTTGGACTATGGTTCGGCTATATGTGTGTTTGTGTGTTGCATCGACCTAAGGTGGACTCCCAAAATAGCCTAATAAATGCCCATCTCGTGGCTATCTTATTTTTAATTCAGTGGCCGTTTAAGAATGCTGATGGGAGGTTTAAAGTCAATTTGTGAAATTAAAAATTAATTTTAATGTTTGGTAAGTTCTTTTAAAATTATATTTTAAGAGAATGAAATTATTTTTTAAAATTTAATTTGAGTATTTGTTTCTTCTTTAATATTATTGAACATCCTAAAAAATTTAATAAAAATTAATTTAGATTTTGCACGCCCATAATTAAAATTAAAAAAACTAAAGGCTTTTCCATAGTCCGAACTCCGAAATTTGATCCGAAAGTGGGGCAGTTGGCTTCTCAACGTGTCCTTCGATAATTAAGGAATTGGAAGTGATCAATCGGATCCTCCGAGACTATAAGCATCCTTCAAAGTGTTGGCTTTTTTTCATTTTCTTAATCAACCAGTCGGAAAGTGACAGGGATTGGACCTACCAATTAGAAAAACAAAAAGAAACTTATAGGCACAATTCCGGATGTCCGATTGCATTAATTGTGTCCTATAAAATAAAAATCGAGATTAAATTTTTAAAGATTAATTATGGAATAAGGAAATCTCGCTCGTTAACAAAGCTTTCTTTTTTAATGCCTTATAATATTATTATTAACAAACTTACCAAAAATACTAATTCCGTATTAACTAATTAATTGTTTGATCTCATAATTTATTTGAAGTGCTGTAAAAGAAGTGAGTCATCTTGTTTAGTCGTGCCCTATTTGGAGAAAATGTTCGGATATTACTTTCGAGTTCGATTCCATTTCTTTTAGTTCATTTTAGTCAATTTTAATTGCCATTCATTTTGCTTCAACTTGTTGTCTTGCCCCAGGCAGGCATTTCAACCAGCTACATAACACGCGTTCAGTCAAAGCTCAATTCGGATATATCCGACTTTAAGATTGAAATAACACAATTTCACCTATAATTCGGCCAAGGTACGTGCGTCTACTCAAAATAAAAACATAAGATACGGTTTTTATTCATATTATTTATTATTTGATACAATAGAGATTGGATAGTTGCTAGCTTTGATTCATATCGGATATCTGCTAGCGCTGAGATAACATATATGAGCAGCAACAAACTATAATTTTAAAGCACACAAGATCGATATTATTATCAAGTAATCTTTTTTCTTGGGAGGTCCAAAGTTGTCGTGTTGAAAACCAAATGAATCTGATTTTGAAATCAAATTTATAATTTTTATTTGATAATGACGCCATATTGCATTGACTGTTTTCCTTTGGACTATGGTTCGGCTATATGTGTGTTTGTGTGTGTGCATCTAAGGTGGACTCCCAAAATAGCCTAATAAATGCCCATCTCGTGGCTATCTTATTTTTAATTCATTGCCCCTTTAAGAATGCTGATGGGAGGTTTAAAGTAAATTTGTGAAATTAAAAATTAACTTTAATGTTAATTTTAAGAGAATGAACTTATTTTTAAAAATCTAATTTGAGTATTTGTTTCATCTTTAATATTATTGAACATCCTAAAAATTTAATAATTAAAATTAATTTAGATTTTGCACACCCATAATTAAAATTAAAAAAATTAAAAGTATAGAAGATAACTAAAGGCTTTTCCATTGTCCGAACTCCGAAATTTGATCCGAAAGTGGGGCAGTTGGCTTCTCAACGTCTCCTTCAATAATCGGATCCTCCGAAACAATAAGCATCCTTCAAAGTGTTGGCTTTTTCTCATTTTCTTAACCCGTAGGAAAGTGACAGGGACTGGACCTACCAATTAGAAAAACAAAAAGAAACTTATAGGCACAATTCCGGATGTCCGATTGCATTAATTGTGTCCTATAAAATAAAAATCGAGATTAAATTTTTAAAGATTAATTATGGAATAAGGAAATCTCGCTCGTTAACAAAGCTTTCTTTTTTAATGCCTTATAATATTATTATTAACAAACTTACCAAAAATACTAATTCCGTATTAACTAATTAATTGTTTGATCTCATAATTTATTTGAAGTGCTGTAAAAGAAGTGAGTCATCTTGTTTAGTCGTGCCCTATTTGGAGAAAATGTTCGGATATTACTTTCGAGTTCGATTCCATGTCCTTTAGTTAATTTTAGTTAATTCCATGTCTTTTAGTACATTTTAATTAGCATTCATTTTGCTTCAACTTGTTGTCTTGCCCCACAGGCAATTCAACCTGCTGCATACATTAGTCGCCAAACACGCGTTCAGTCAAAGCTCAATTCGGATATATCCGATTTCAAGATCAATACAATTCCACCTGTAATTCGGCCAAGGTACAGGTGTCTACTCAAAATAAAAAACATAAGATACCGTTTTTATTCATATTATTTATTATTTGATACAATAGAAATCGGATAGTTGCCAGCTTTGATTGATATCGGATATCTGCTAGCGCTGAGATAACATACATGAGCAGCAACAAACTATAATTTTAAAGCACACAAGACTGATATTATTATTAAGTAATTCCGTTTTATAGATAATACAACACAATAACACAAACTCTCATATTAACGAGTTTTGAAAATAACACAACTTACATGCAGTAATACAACAACAACTATAACTGGAAACACACGCAGACATACTCATCAAACACAGCTGGTATCAAGATTGACCGAAACAGACATATTTCTTGAGAAAGCCAGAGACAGCAGAGCCTGTTGGACAAAACCCTTTGAGCTTGACAATTTCATCTTTGAAATTGCAGACGAAGATGGTAAGCAACGAGGCGGCGTAGAGAGCCCAGGCTGCATACTTGAGCTTGTTCGAGGAATACGGGATGGTGGTGACCAAGACCAATGCAGTGGCAGCAACGATGATAGCACCTTTCTCTAGCAATTGGGATGCAACGACAAACTTGTGGGCTATAAGTTTTGAAACAAAGAGAAAAAGAAATGTCAGCAAGATAGCAAATGAAAGCACATAGAATGAAGGAGAAAGCTCCGAGTTAGTTTCAGCAAACAGGATAGCGATCTCGACGGATGATGAAAAGCAAAACGCCATGATCACATTCTGCCACTCAAAGACTTGATTGGCCTCTTCGTCCATGGTGGGTTTTGGTGGGTTTGATTTACAGAAAAATTGTGTGTTAATTGTTTTGTAAAAGCGGTGACTTAGCTATGTCATGATGTTGTTATTTATAGGGTCAGATGGGGTCGGATCTTCTTCGGTCCGTGTTTGTCTAGTAGTTTCAATAATTTGTGTCCCTATCTATGTACAGTGCACGCATGTTTGTTTTAATTCAATAATGATATTTGTCGATGTTGATAACTGGCGCAAATTGTTCGGATACTAGATCGAGTTCGATTTCATTAGAGTAATGAACAGTGTCGGCTCCGCCAATTTTTATTTCTGCTGAAGAAAAAATGAGTCTTGGAAAGTTTTTTCTTTTTTTTCCCCAAGTCTTATTCACATTTACTTTTTTCGTGGTGGTTATCTATCCTCTCACTGTCTCACAAAGGTGAGAGCTGTGGCTAGAGATTTAATTTCCTCCGCCACACTAAATTTCCAGATTATAAATATTTGTAAATGGTAAGTCATTCAAAAAAAAAAAAAAAACTGTGTCCTATCCCACTCAAAAGATATTAAAAGATTAAGTAAATACTCATTTAATCTGAGCATTTGAATCAATTATCTAATTATTCTTTATATGTTTAAAAATTATTTAAAAGATCCATGTTGTATATTAATTTCTGTTAAAATCTATTCTTTATAATTAATTTTTCACTGGTTGCCTTGTTTTCTATTTATCTCTATTAAAATCTATTCTTTATCATTCATTTTTCACATGTTGCATGTCAAATTACACCACTATAGTTGTTGTATAAAAGTAAAATAATATTTCTAAAGCGTAAAATAATATTCTGTCTTACAAATGGAACATTTACCCTAAAACATTATTTGTGTACATTTACCTACTCCAGTCCATATTTTCGGATGTTTCTTAGGTCCGAATTGTAAAAGCCAACTATGTGTCCATGCGTCATGACATGTAAAATGGTCGAACTCAGCAGCGGATATTATAAATCCGATGGACTTTGTGCCCCGTCAACATTGAGTTTGATAGTGACACCAGAATTTAAATTCCTTCGGATTTTATTAAATCCGCTTCGATTCCTTCAGAAACAGACAGAAAGATGTGTCCCATGCCAAATGAAAAAGGTAAAATGACTTGAATATGGCAATATGCTATGAAGTTTCTTTTGAGGATAGAAATGAATCTTACCCCTCAATATCTCGGAAGCCCAACCATCGAGCGGATGTATCCGAAACAATTGCCTTTTTTTTCTTTTTCGATTTTTTGTTTTTATAGTTTCCGATTGGCAGAAAACTATTAGGTCCTTGCTATTGTGCATGTGATTAAAAGATTCAGGCACTTTTGGAACTGTTATAAGGAGAAATTCTATAATATATTAGAGGTGATACAATCAATTGATGTATGTATGATAAGTGTAATTGAATTTTAGGGGTGGGCGAATAATCCAACACAATCTATAAAATTCAGGTTTGGATCGGATGTGGATGAAGACTTTCACCTGATCGAGTTGGATTTTGGCCAATCTAATTGGATCAGATCATGATCGGATCAGACCGACTTGAAACACCATGCACGCACAAGCTATCTATGACACAAATTCTTGATATGATCCTATTTATTTTTGGGTCAGATCAAATCAAACCTTATTGTTTTTTTTTCCAATCCGATTAACCCAAAACTCAATCAGATTGATTCGATCCCAATCCAAACCTATATTTGCCTACTCCTATTGATTTTAATATAACCACCACTTGCATGATAATTGTCCAAAATAAATGTAAGCATGTCATAATATAATTTACTTGTTGTATGGCTGATATGATATTTTTGTATATTATAGAATTTCTTCATTACGAGAGACCCTAATTTTTGTCTTTTTGTGCCTTTAATCTTCACAGTCAGATTGAGTTATTGTTATTATCAAATTAGGATGTTTTGTTTTCATCTAACTTTTACACACACACACACACATACATTTACATACTGACAATTACCCACATTATTGTACGTAGAATAAATTGTGGACTGTCCAAAGAATTTCTACAAGTCCTCAAAATCAAAATAGGCTGATGTTGAAAAGGATTTTTAGCCAAAAATTAATTGGTAGTGTAATAGCAGACGATATATACATGGGCCCAAGATCCATCGTCATTATAAATTAAAATAATGGAATTGGACTTGTTAATTGAAATGGCCAACGGGCCAGACCGATATAAAGGAAGGCCCATGCATGCTTATACTCGTGCTGTACTCACCATTTTCTTCGTGTCGTGTTGTGTCTTTTTTTTCTTACACCTGAGCCGGCACATGTGTCATGCCCACGCATGCTTGCCGTCGATCATACCATGCCTTGCCTATGGAAAAAACACGACAAACTTTTTTTTTTTTTGAAGAGGGCATGCCAAGTTGGCATGCAATTTTTTCAAGCCTATGCATATTTTTTGAGTTTATGTTGATTAACACTAGAACTGTACATTTAATAAAAGTTAAAATTATTATTTTTCACTTACAATATTGTAATATGCACTTATAAATTATCTTAATGTTCCCTAATATAATTTTATGCTAAATTAAATTATAGTATGTTAATTTTAATTTTATATTATAAATATATTTTAAGAATAAAGAGGAATTAGAACTGAAAGCGAGAGGCAAAGTATATGGATTGTATTAATATAAAAATAAAATAATAAAAGAAGGTGGAGCCACTTTCTCAATTGATAGTCAAGTGGCTGCCACTTGACTATTAATTATTGTTATAAAAAAATTAATAATAAAAAAAGGGAGAAGTAGAAGTTGCCAATAAAAAGGAGGCAGAAGAGGAGTAAGAGGAGTGGAACCGGGGGGAGAGAAGAATCAGAGAGAAGGCAAAAAAGTGAGAAGAAGCCTGAGAAATGAAAGGCTTAGTTTTCAAAATTTCTTTTCTTTTCTTTTGTATTTAATTTTCTTGTAATTCATTTTGGAAGTTTGAACTTTAATTCATAAATAAATTTAGTTTTATTTTTAATTTTAGATATTTTAATTATGTGTAATTTAATTTCAACAATTATTTTTATTTCAATTATGCTTAGCTAAATACTAATAGTTAGGGTAAGGTGAAATTTTTATTAAAAAATATGAATTAATCAAATTTTATTTTTAATTATATAAATTAAATTATTTTCTGTTTAATTTTAATCATTTTTATATTTTGAAATTTTGATTTATTATAGATAATTGGCAAAATTGCTACACTATATCTGAAATACCAACCATGTGAAGAAGACACTGAAATCAATTTGAGTGATCTATCAAATCTTGATTAAGTCTTTTATTTTTAATGAGTGATTTAACTTTTTGCTACTTCATTTTAACGTTACTTTACCAATTGAGTTATTTGATTGTCTCTTTTTATATCTTGAATAATACGCATTATGATATTTCTTACTTAAGTGTATTTGTTTGACAATTGTGTTTCATTTCATCATTTTTAATATGTCATGAGTATAGCGTCATCGTTTGCTGGAATCGAAATATCTGTGAGATCGGGGTCACAATTTGTATCGATTAAACAAATTGTTGGAATTCCCAAAGTGATACATTCTCGAAGAGCCGTATATTCTTCTTGCTGATCAACGACGATTACAATATCGGGTACCCTCGTCATATATTTAATCCCGCCCAGATACGTTTGCAGACGCGATAATTGTCTCTTCAAAATAGCGGCATCCCTTTTGGGAAGACTGTCGAGTCTCCCCCCTTTTTGTTCCGTTCTCAAATCCCTGAACTTGTGAAGTCGCGTTTCTGTAGTGGACCAATTGGTTAACATACCGCCGAGCCATTTTTGATTAACATAATGGCACCGAGCCCTTATTGCAGCTCGCGCGACTAAATCAGCTGCTTTATTTTTAGTACCAACAATTAAGAATTGTTTTCCCTACTTGCTGCATCAAAACCAAATCACAAGCTTCTGATAAAAACCGAGCAGTTCGAGTCAGATTTGTAATATGAATACCTTTATGTTTTGCAGATATATAAGGTGCCATTCTAGGATTCCATTTCCGAGTACCATGACCAAAATGAATTCTGCACTTCCTCTTTTTTTTTTTAAGAGACGAGGCGCCCTGAAATAAATAATTGTTCCGAGGGAACCTTCTCTTCTACCAGAGAGTGACCGTTGATACACGACCCAGGCCATTCATTACTTTCTATTCATTATTATCCTTCGTTCTATTCATTATTATCTTTCTTTTCTTACCATTAAGAAATCAAATGATCACAAATAGTTAAAAGAATTCGCTCCTAGGACTCATTAAACCCTCTAAGCAATTGTGCTCTGATGCATCATGGAAAGTCGTTGAAATGCACGAGTCAAATAATTCTCTGTGGTGTAAGAAAATATCTCTCATTTCCCCCCCGAATAAATTCCCTTTTTGTCTTTCCAAAAGAATGTTGTTATGCTGCCTTGAACAGTGGACTAATCCTTTGAATCCGGTACCGACTGGTATTATCCCCCCCAGAACAACGTTTTCTTTCAGGCCTTTCAACCAATCGATACGACCTCGGAGAGCAGCTTTTGCTAAAACTCGCGTGGTTTCTTGAAAACTCGCTTCGGATATAAAACTTTGAGTATTCAGAGACGCTCTCGTTATTCCCAATAAGATAGCTCGATAACAGATCACTTCTTCCAAAGCGCGCCCCATTCGTTCCGCTCGTAACAATCCAATCAGTTCGCCGGGTAAAAAAATATTAGACATTCCATCTTCGGAAACTAAAACTTTTGATGTTATTTGACGTACAATAATTTCTATGTGCCTATTATGGATCTGCACCCCCTGCGAGCGATAAACCTTTTGGATCTTATTAACCAAAGAGATACGACTTTGCACTATAGTTAGCTCAGCACCAATCAAGAATCCCCAGGGAATCCCAAGAATTCTTGTTATACTCGCGTTCCAACCCTCAACTCTCTTTTCTAGGTTCATCGATATTGAATCAAGCGAACGCACTTCTAACACCTGTTCTACTTTTGGAAGACCCTGCGTTGATTTTTCATATATAAATGTAACTAATGTATCCCCTTCGTAAAGAATTGATCCATAATGCCCATGAACAGTTGCTCCAGGAGTAGCCAAATAAGGCTTAGCTGATCGTATTACTACAGAGTTAACTTGAACAATTAAAACTTGACCGGATTTTAGGTATGGTCCCCTTTTGGTTATACGTCCATTTTCACAAAGAAACTGCCCAAGACTAATTATCGGGGACATTTCCTCACAATAATTAGGCTGGAGAAAATACCAATTCAAATTAAATGGATTCAAAAGGATCTTACTATCTGTATCAGGATTATAAATTTCCCCGTTTTCGTCCATTAAATAATATTGAAGTACTTGAAAAGGCTGTTTTAAATTGTCAAGTTGCAAATATTTAGTTACCGAGATATGATTATGAGTTATTAAATAGTAAAATGAATAAAAATTCGCAATTTGAAGGAATGTTCCTAAGGGTCCCAACGAACTTTTTGAATTGAATTGATTGTTTTATCATCGTTCAATGGACCCATTCGAAAAAATAATTAGATGATGATAAAATTGATTGTTTTATCACATTGTGATATTTTACATCGTTCAATGGACCCATTCGAAAATAATTAGATGATGATAAAATTATCGAAAATACCCCTTACGGGTATTTCAATCGAGATACCCGAATGGGGCATTAGCTCTTTCTCTTGCTCTTGAATCGAGTGGAATGGAATAAGAAATCCATTTCTTTGCCTTTTTGCCAATAAATCCGAATTTGCGTGGAGAATTGCAGGATGTCTGAGATTACAATGACCAGTACCTATGATTCTATTAAATCCCGAATAATCAGACATCTCAAGAATTCTACCTTTTTTTTTAGCAGAAAAATCAGAACTAAAAAATTGGTGGCCCGCTTGATCATTATTCACTGAGAGCGAGCGGCTAGAAATCTCTCTTCGTTCGACAGAAAGAGAATGAATATTCATTTGATCTTGATCCTTGTGGAGTGAAAAAGAAACTACACTAGATCTGCGTGAACCCCCCGACAATATCCATAAATGGCTTGTTTTTGGCAAGAGGTGGACATTACTATATGTAAATTCGGGTGCATGGTACACATCAGTACTCCAGTGCATTTCTCCTCTGAATCAGAATAATGTGTTGAACTACTTCAACAAGTCTGCGCGTAAGATATCCAGCATCTGATGTTCGGACAGCGGTATCGACAACCCCCTTGCGGGCTCCATAGCAAGAAATGATATATTCTGTTAAAGAAAGTCCTTCGCGTAAATTGCTTTGAATGGGTAAATCAATCATTTGCCCTTGGGGATCAGACATTAATCCTCTCATACCCACCAATTGGTGTACTTGAGATGCATTTCCTCTAGCCCCCGAAAAAGACATTATATGGACTGGATTAAAAGGCTCAGTCATCCTAAAATTAGGATTCATTTCTTGTCGCAAATATTCACTTGTAGCATACCATATCTCAATGGATTGCCGTAGTTTTTCTATCGCGTGTACATTCCCATAATGATAGTGTTTTTCCAAAATCATTTTATCTTGATTCCTTATGTTAGTTTAATGTATATTTATAAAGGAGAAATTTTTTTACACTTTTTATTAACATCTCTAATTTTATTTATTTAAGTCCTTTTTTATTTAATTATATATGTTTTGTTTTTATTAAGTATTTTGTGTATTTTAGGGGTATCATGGTCATTTCACAATGAACGAGATTTCGGATAGCAAAACGGACGTCACTTTTGAACTCAGGACAGTCGAAAACCTTAAGAGGAGCATAAAAGGAAAAATGGCACTATTCACACGTCGGCGACTATTCACGTATGTACGGCATCGTTCATGATATCATTCACTTACATTGGACCGCGTTACTGTTCAAACCGTGTGCAAACCGTGTTACTGTTCAAACCGCGTGGTCAAACCCGTGGTCAAACCCGTGGTCAAACCGTATTCATCGTTTCGCGATGACGTGGCGCAATCCTGTGCATCCAAACTATTTTTAATCCGATGGCCATGATTCACTCAATGTATCTATAAAAAGGGGGCCTCCCCCCCTAATTTGACACCCCTGAATCCATTTTTGAGCTTAGTTTTCTGTAATTCTCTCTCCATCTTGTATTTTCTACGTATTTTAATAAAATTCCCATTTTACCCCTAGTTCAATAATGAGTAGCTAATTTTCTTTCAAGCTTGGGTTGAAGGTGAAGTCTCAACATGTGTCATGGGCTTTATTTGGTAAATTTATTTTCTCTTCCCTACAATTTACTGTGGAGGTTTTGACTTTTGTCGACAAATAATAATAATCTTGTCTAGTTCATACAGTTTCTGGCACCCTAGTATAAGGTTATTATTATTTGGCACGATAAGCCCTTAACACCATATTGATTAGGCGTGGTTCATGGTGTGGATCCCCTCATGATTTAATTGGTATTAATAAGGAATATTTAGCCCATGGTGCATGTTGATACGGATCAGGATACCCAAGTACTTTATCTCAATAGTTTCCAGTTTAATTATTTCTGCCAATCCAATTTAAATTCCAGCATCATCTAAATCACTTACACACAAATCCAACCACCCATTTACATAATTAATTCTACACACAATTAAAATCCACCTCCTCGTGGGATCGACACTCAACACCATTAATCTATTCTACAATAGATTCCATGAGTTCAGTTCAACAAAATTTGCACAACAAGTTTTTGGCGCCGTTCTTAGGAGGTAAGTATTTTAATTTGTAAAATTAATTTTTTGTGAATATTATTATTATTATTATTATTATTATTATTATTATTATTATTTTAGTTGTTTCCTTGTAATTTTTTTTTCTTAATTAATTAAAAAAAAATCAAATCTACATTTTAGGTAAGAATTTTTTTTTATCTTCTTTAAATTTCTGCAATTTAATTTTCAAGCTATTTTTCTTTGTAATTTTTCATTTATCTCATTAATTTATTTTTATTTTATTTCACGTATTTGTTTTAGTGTATTTTGTTTTTATAGAAAGGTTGTAACAGCGCAATAAGGTTAGTATCGTAATTTCTCCTTCTTCATTATTTTTATTTGTTTTGTTCTCAATTTATTTTCTTTATTTGCATGCATGGTCGTAGATCATTATCACCTAATCTTGAACCTATAGACCTTGAATTAGAAAGAACACTTCGCACACACAAACACATCGCACGTAAAGATAAAACTGAAATGGATTTGCAACAACCAGAACCACAAGAGAGGCCATTTAAGGACTACTTGATCCTTAGCTAATTTGAGCACATCATGCATACGATACCCAAATGTAGCTGTTAGGAGTTTTGAACTAAAACCTAGTGTGCTAAATTGTCTCCCAACATTCTATGGCCTAGAAAATGAGGACCCATATAATCATCCGAATGATTTTAAATACAATTTGTCAAACTTTTAAATATGAGAATTTTTCAGAAGATGATGTTAAACTTAGACTATTCCCATTTTCTTTAAAGGATAGAGCTCGTTCATGGTTCAATACATTGCCTGCTAATAGCATTACAACATGGGAACAAATGGTAACGAAATTTTTAAATAAATATTTCCCAGTGCATAAAACCAACGCTATTCGCAGGGAAATTTCAGAGTTCACACAGAGAGAAGACGAGCAGTTTTTCGAAGCGTGGGAGCGATTCAATGGGCTACTTTTGAAGTGTCCACATCATGGGTACGAGAAATGGCACCAATGCCAATACTTCTTGGAAGGATTATTGCCAAATGTGCAAGAATGGCTAATGGCGACAAGTGGAGGAGAGCTAATGTCAAAAAGTGCATCAGAGATTTGGGATTTCTTCCAGCGACAAGCAGATAATTCCCAACAGCGGAGTCGATCACTCAGGAATACTAGAAGAATTAAAGGAGTAAATGAGGTTCACATTGGCGAGTCAAGTTCGGGAATTAAAGAAGTAAAAGAGATAATTGAAGGTCTTTCTCGACAAATAGCATCGTTGACGATTGCTAAATCATCATGAGCCACATGACCATGAGTCATATTCAGATCAAGCCAATGCCATCGGTGTCATGAGGAAACCATCAAATTACAACCCATACTCCAACACATATAACCCTGGATGGAGAGACCACCCCAATTTTCATGGTCTCAGGGGATTCCAACAGAATGGACCGGCTGACTCGGCTCCACCAATGCAACCAATTCCTCAAGTTCCTCAAGCCTCTCACCCACCATTTAGACCATACAATCGGAGGTAAAATTACTCTCAACCCAGACCATGGGAGGATTCATTCCAAAATTTCAAGAATGTTACTCAATCTACAATCGAGCAACAAAACCGCACCATTGATGGACTACGGAATGAGATGAGAGCAGGTTTCAACTCACAAGCCCAATCAGTTTCAAGCCTCGAGAAGATGGTGGGACAACTTGCCTCTTCAGTGCAAACTCTGGCAATGACTGTTGAGAAAGGCAAATTTCCAAGTCAACCAGTGCCTAATCCTAAAGGAGTACATGAAGCAACTACCAGTTCACCGCAACAGCATGGAGAGGTCAAAGCCGTTATGACCTTACGAAAAGGAAAAGAAGTCGACAATAAAGTGGAGATGCCAGCGACCAAAGAAAATCAAATTGTACCTGTAAATGTTGAAGACTCGCCACCGGAGGAGAATGAAGAAGCCAACCCACGAGAATACATTCCTAAAGCTCCATTTCCTCAGAGGTTAGCTAAAGGAAAGAAGGGAAAATCCACAGGTGAGATTCTTGAAGTCTTCAAACAGGTAAGTGTTAACATCCCTTTACTTGATGCAATAAAGCAAGTTCCATCTTATGCCAAGTTTCTTAAAGACCTTTGCACTAAAAAGAGAAATATTCATGTTCAGAAAAAGGCATTTTTAACTGAAAATGTTAGTTCTATACTCCAACACAAAATTCCTCTAAAATGTAAAGACCCAGGCTCCCCCACTATTTCATGTAGTATAGGGAACCACACAATTGAGAATGCTTTGTTGGATTTAGGAGCTAGTGTTAATCTTTTGCCTTACTCAGTATTTGTAAAACTTGGATTGGGAGAATTACACCCAACTCCAGTGGTGTTGACTTGCAGATCGGTCCACGAAAATCCTCGTGGTATTGTGGAGGACGTGCTTATCAGGTAGACAAGTTTTATTTTCTGTTGATTTCATTGTAATTGACACTCAACCAATACTGAGATTCAAGGAAGCACATCCCCATTATCCTAGGCCGACCATTCTTGCAAGCTGCCGATGCTCGCATTCAATGCGGGGATTTCGAAATATGCAGTTGTCCTTTGGCAATATGACCATGGAACTCAACATCTTCAACATTGCCAAACAACCTTACAATGCAGATGATGGAATTGTTGATGTGGATTTAATTGAAGCATTAATTGATGATACTTTTGTTTCAAACCTTAGTGATGACCCTTTACAAACATGTTTAACTCACTTTGGTTTGGATTTTGATGTTGACAGATCAGTCGATGAGGTCAACGCCCTACTTGACTCAGCACCATCCATGGACACTAATAAATGGAAGTCAAGAGTTGAACAACTAGCACCATCAGAGAAGAAACTCATCCCATCATCAGAGTCACCACCGAAACTCGAGCTCAAACCATTACCCAACACTTTGGAATATGCGTTCTTGGGAGAAGAAAGCACTCTACCGGTAATCATCTCATCATCCCTAAATGACGAGCAAAAAGGTAAGTTGTTGGATGTTTTAAAAGAGCACAAAGGAGCATTAGGATGGACCATGCATGAGACATAAAGGTATAAACCCGTAGATTGCATGCATTACATTCACCTTGATGAAAATGCTAAATCTACTAGGGAAATGCAACGTCGGTTAAATCTAATATGAAAGAAGTTGTTAGACGGAAGTCCTTAAGCTATTAGATGCAGGTATCATTTACCCCATTTCGATAGTTCATGGGTCGATCTGTGCAAGTGGTCCCCAAAAAGTCGGGAGTCACGGTAGTTACCAATGCGATAATGAATTGATACCACTAGAGTGACTACGGGATGGCGTGTATGCATTGATTATAGAAAGTTAAATTTGTCACACGTAAAGACCATTTTCCTTTACCATTTATTGATCAAATGCTTGATAGATTAGCGAGGCCATGAATTTTATTGCTTTCTAGATGGCTACTCGAGGATACAATCGATTCCCATAGCACCAAAAAGATCAAGAGAAAACCACTTTCACTTGCCCTTTTGGCACTTTTGCATATAGGAGGATGCCATTTGGATTATGTAATGCACTGCTACATTTCAACGTTGTATGTTAAGCATTTTTTCTGATATGGTTGAGCGTTTTCTTGAGGTCTTTATGGATGACTTTTCTGTTTTTGGAGATTCATTTGATCAATGTTTACATCATCTAACACAAGTTTTGCGAGAGATGTATAGAGAAGAATTTGGTCTTAAATTGGGAGAAGTGCCATTTTATGGTAAATCAAGGTATTGTTCTTGGTCACATAATTTGAGCAAAGGTATCGAGGTTGACAAAGCCAAGGTGGATCTCATTTCTAATCTTCCTCCACTAAAAGCAGATGAGAAGTAAGATCTTTCCTTGGGCATCTTTGGTTTTTATAGGCGTTTCATTAAAGATTTTAGCAAAGTTTCTAGACCTTATGCAATCTACTTGCTAAGGATGTACATTTATCTTTGATGATTTATGTCTTGTAGCATTTGAAAAGCTAAAGCATTTGTTGGCGTCATCACCCATCATTCAGCCACCAAAGCTGGAGCTTACCATTCGAACTCATGTGTGATGCATCGATTATGCGGTAGGAGCGTATTAGGACAAAGAGTAGATCGAATTCCTCATGTTATTTACTATGCTAGTATGACATTAAACGATGCACAGTTGAACTATTCAACTCTGAAAAAGAAATGCTAGCGGTAGTGTTTGCATTAGAAAAATTTCGGTCTTATCTCATTGGTTGTAAAATAATTGTATTCACGAGATCATCTTTTTCTGAAATATCTTCTCACAAAGAAAGATGCAAAAGCTAGACTAATTCGTTGGGTGTTGCTTTTGCGGGGAGTTTGACTTGGAATTCAAAGATAAGAAAGGACGAGAAAATGTTGTGGTGACCATCTCTCTCGTCTCCACTTTGACATCAACACAGAACCCTTAACATTGAATGAGTCATTTCAGGATGAACAATTAATGAGTGTGGAAGTATTACCTTGGTATCTTGATATAGTTAATTATCTTGTTACGGGTAAACTTCGAGCATTGGACCAAGCAAGGCAGGGCCAAATTCTTTGCGGAAATAAAGAATTTTTTTAGGATGACCCTATCTATTTAAGTATTGTGCGGATCAAATTATTCGACGATGTGTCCCGAGAGAATGAAGTTCATAACATCCTTTCGTTACTGCCATGAACAAGCTTGTGGAGGCCATTTTGGCGCTAAGAAAACGAGGGACTAAAGTTCTACAATGTGGTTTTTATTGGCCAACTATATTTCGAGATGCTTACACCTTTTGTTCTTCATGTGATAGGTGTCAACGAATGGGGAGCATTACGAAGGAACATGATGCCACTAAATCCAATTTTAGTGGTTGAGATTTTTGATGTATGGGGTATCGACTTCATGGGACCCTTTCCCCATCTTTTGGCCATCAATACATATTGGTTCTTTGTTGACTATGTTTGAAATGGGTAGAGGCAATTCCATGCGAGAACCAATGATCATAAAGTGGTGATAGGGTTTTTGAAGAGCAACGTTGTTTCACGCTTTGGATTCCTCGAACAATAATTAGTGATGGTGGTACCCACTTTTGCAACAAATCATTCAAAGCACTTTTGACAAAGTACTCCATCACTCGTAAAGTGGCGACCCGTATCATCCATGAAGCCGGTGGCCAAGTTGAGATCTCGATCGAGAAATAAAGCACATCTTAGAAAAGACCGTGAGGCGAGACGAGAAAAGATTGGTCATTAAGACTTGATGACGCATTATGGGCATATAGAGCGGCTTTCAAAACCCCGATTGGGATGTCACCTACGAGGCTAGTGTATGGAAAAGCTTGCCACCTACTGTGGAACTCGAGCATCGTGCGTCTTGGGCCATCAAGAAATTCAATTTTGACATGCGGCAAGGTGGCTCGAAAGCGATTACTGGTGGCGAGAACTTGAAGAAATTCGTAATGATGCATACGAAAATGCCAAGGTTTACAAGCGGCGAATGAAAGTCTTTCATGATAAGCGATTATGAGAAAATCTTTCACTCCAGTCAGAAAGTACTTTTATTCAATTCGTTTGCACTTATTCCCGGGTAAGTTGCGTTCTCGATGGTCAGCCCCTTCATTGTTCATCTTGTTTTCACGTGGGGCAATTGAAATTAAGGACCCAAAAAGCGGTGTCACGTTTAAAGTTAATGGTCAAAGATTAAAGCCATATCTAGAGTACCAACCACATGGAGAGGACAGAAAGTAAATTTAAGTGACCCCATGAGATTTGAATTAAGATTTTTGTGTCTTTTCGGTTATTTGATTTTTTTCTTTATTTTTATTATTCTTTTGCTAATTGAAATTATTTATGCATAAGTGTGTTTGTTTAACCATTAAGTCTTCTTTTATCACTTTTAATCATGAGGCAGTTCTCTTGAACATCTTGAGGCGACTTCAAGCGTGTCAATCTCATCTCGAGAGGCGGATACGATTTTGTAAAACACATCGTATTTGGAAGCTACAACCAGGAGTTAATATCCACGTTGAGGATTTAGAAAGCCAACTCGGAGACATTGAGAGCGTGTCTACAACATCGATTGGAGCTTGAGGTAAATTCCATAAGAGGGCGATTGTGATTTTCTTTGTGTGTTTTTTGTTTGTTACTTTGTTTGTGTGTTTTAGTTTGTGTGTTTTAGTTTGTCACCCGGTCAAGTGGCGGATAACGGTACTCGTGACAATCAAGTCGGTTACTTGAGTTTCCCATAATGCACTGATCTTCGAGGCGAAGGTATGGATAGAAAGCGAGATCTTAGCAAAGCTTCATAGTCGATTCCCTTCACTTCCTCGAGAATGCCCTCCTCACAATCTATAAAGCTCGATCGACGCATGCGATTGCTCATGAGGAATAACATACCTGCTTTGATATTATTTGGTTAATTGAGGCTAAAATACGCTTAGCGGGTGAGTTGCCTCTAAATTTATTGCATACATGCCTGGTTGTGGTAAAGGAAATTATGCAAGAAAGCGAAGAGCTCGAAAGATTTCGGTTGCTTGTCATAAGTGTGCGAGAATGATATGCAATAAAAAGCGATGTTCTTTAGGAATGGTGTCGATACTTGAGAGAAGATAAGATTCAATTCATTAGGGATGGCTTGAATAAGGAGTCATTGGATGATATCCTTTTGTCTCTTGAAACGCATCCCGGTGGATATGTGCAAGGGCGATTCTCGATTATGGCCATCATTCGAAAGAGCATGCGATCTGATCTCGGGAATCGACTATAAACGACCTGTTTGCGGTTTATAAGAAAAGCTGGATGGGAAGCCTATCCTCGACCCATAGAGGGCGTTGAAGCCGTTACGGACGTAAAACCGAGAGGAAGATGTGAGCCACGATCGCAACTACTGTAAATATCCTTTCACTTTATTGTTGTTTTATTTCTTTGTTGTTTTACCATTTGCATTATTGTCTTTAATAATTTTATATTTGTCATTACTTGCTTTTCCTTTTTCTTTGTTTCCTTTTTGACTCTCAAGCCATGTGCATTACGATTAATTGACATAGACATGACACCTCATTCATTTTGTGACCCATTGCCAAGATCCTTAAATATGATTCTTTTCGTTTACACTCACAAATTATTTTTGAGAAGTATCATAATGGCAGCTACTCCCGATAAACAATTCAAGAACATTTGTGTGCTTTAGGATTTAACTATGGCAAATATAAAGAGTTCTTTGAGGCGACCATTGATCTTGGCGATGCACAGAGAGAAAATTACACTTAGTATACGGCGGAGGTGACCGAGGGTTATCAAAATTGGTCTCGTAAAGCTGCTTTTGTCGGAGGAAGTCAAGTGTTAGGCATCATACCACAAACCCTAAAACCTTTGGGCTGCTTGTCTAACTTTTTGGAGAAGAGTTAGTTGTCTCGGGTATGCAAGAAAGAATAAGCAGAAATGCTTAATCATCTTTGATGCTTTTATTTTCTTACCGGGAGATCTTGCAACTCTAGAGGCACTTATCACTTTAGCATCTTGGGCCCATCTGCACATTCATGAAACCCATCGGTTTGTTAAATGTCAATAATTTTTATGATGGCTTTATCGCATTTCTTAACCATGCAATAAAAACTACTTCATTCCTCCACGGTGAAAAAGCTTTTTATTTGTGCTCACCTTTGCTAATGAGCTACTTGATACATTACAAGCTTATCGACGAGCGGATCCCAAGACCTTGGTGTTGGAGTGTACAAATAACGATGGTAACAATAGCGGCGAGTAAGAAGTACAAATTAGATTTAAATCTCCTTTGTAAATATTTTATTGTGTTACACCACCCAGGTGATGTCTTCTAAACTCTACTTCTTTCCTTTAAAACATTGAGGACAATGTTTAGTTCTGGTTGGGGGGAGGGGATAGTTGACAATTGTGGAATGTTGGTTAAGTTTTTACTAATTTTTTGTTGTAGAAACTAAGCTTTGCTTATTTGTTTGTGTTGAAGATGGTGAATATGGAGTGTAGTTTCTCTAGAAACCCATTTTTTTAGTAAAAAAAAAAAAAGGAAAAAAAAAAAAAAAAAAAAAAAAAAATTTCTTATTTTTCGTGTGATCTTTCTAACTTTTTGACTTCTCCTTTATAAATATGCATTTTCAAATTTAGAGTCGAAGATGGCTGAATATAGAGTGTAGTGCCTCTAGAAAGCATCTTCTTAGTTAAAAAAAAATCATTTTTCTATCATTTTATTTGTAACATTTTCAATTAGTTTTTGCATCATTTTCCCATTTCTGCATGCATACTTCCCTTTCATGTTTAGAATAGGTTGGGGGGTAGAATGTTGTTTAAAAAAAAAAAAAAAATAGTGTGATTTTGTTTTTGGATGACATGATGATTTTCGAATTTTAGTATTTGTATTATCTTTGGTCTTGAGTGATGTTACACTATGTTTGCTACTCTACATGTTGATGTCGGAGATAAATATGAGTTGCTTGAAAGAATTGACATGTCATAATAAATACCAAGTGAGCTTTTGAGCCTATTATTTTTCTTGGAGAGTAACCCTTTTTGCCCATTCTTCATACGGCTTAGCAGTATTATTATTTTATACATGATCTTTAGATTTCCTTGGAGTCAACCCTTTAAAAAAAAAGTTAAAAAAAAAATGCGTTGCTACATCTAAAGGTCCATTTCACTAGTAGATATGGAGGAGTATTTAGAGCCCTAAAAGATGATGGAAAGGCCGTCTTTGACCCGTTTGAGCCTTTCTAGCTATCCCTTTTTTGAAAAATCCAAAGTTAGCCCTTTTTGGCCTTTTTAAAAAAAAAAAAAAAAAAAAAAACTTTTTTTTGTCAACTTATCGTCTTCACCCACTCCAATTTGGAGTATTACCCGATATCTTACAAGTTCCATCACCCATTCATGTTTGAGAAAAATATAAATAATTGTTTTGTTTAGTAAAGTTGTGCAATACCGAAAAAAAAAAAAAAAAAAAAAAAAAAAATTTTTTAAAAAAAAAAAAAAAAAAAAAAAAAAGAGAGATATAATACAAAAATAAAAAAGTGAAAAGCATTTTTTTTTTTTTTTAGTTTCCAAAAGATATTATTTTTCTCAAACATATATTTTGTTTTCTCTATTTTCCTTTCTTTGTTAGCCATGTCCCTAGCCTACGTTATATCCTAATAAAAGTCCTTCTTGATTTTAGGGAACTATAGTCTGAAGTAGAAGCTAGTTATATGGGCTATAAAGATGTAGTAATGCATAAAAAAAAATTAAAAAAAAAAAAATACATTGGGTTGACTAATATTCTGTTTGACTTAAGATCGTGTTATTTCTAAGCTATGGGCATATTTCCTTCATCTTGGTGAGAGTGTGTGATATTATTTCTTTACTATCTTCACTCCATTTATCATTCATTGAAGTGACAAATTTTATTGGGTTTAATTTCCTTGTGAGAGTATCACTATTACCGGTGAGAATTTTGGGGTTGGACATGTCATTTTTGAAAGTAGCTGTATTTACTTGGTTGATTCATGTGGATGGTTGATGTGGGTGTGATGTTTCTTTAGACTGGAGATAATGCTTATACTTTTATTTGATTGCTATCATTAGTCTGATTGAATAAACAAGTTTGTTTAAAAAAAAAAAATTTTGGTTTTGAATTTTATTTTCGCTTTATTTGCTAGGGACTAGCAATAAGCTGGTTGGGGGGTGTGTTGAGTGTTAGAAAGTGTATATTTATAAAGGAGAAATTCATCATTTTACACTTTAAATCTCACTAACATCTCTAATTTTATTTATTTAAGTCCTTTGTTATTTAATTATATATGTTTTGTTTTTATTAAGTATTTTGTGTATTTTAGGGGTATCATGGTCATTTCACAATGAACGAGATTTCGGATAGCAAAACGGACGTCACTTTTGAACTCAGGACAGTCGAAAACCTTAAGAGGAGCATAAAAGGAAAAACGGCACTATTCACATGTACGGTACTGTTCATGGATACTGTTCACGACACTGTTCAGACCGCGTTACTGTTCAAACCGTGTGCAAACCGTGTTACTGTTCAAACCGCGTGGTCAAACCCGTGGTCAAACCGTATTCTTGTTCGCGATGACGTGGCGCAATCTCGTGCATCCAAACTATTTTTAATCGATGGCCATGATTCACTCAATGTATCTATAAAAAGGGGGCCTCCCCCCCTAATTTGATACCCCTAAATCCATTTTTGAGCTTAGTTTTCTGTAATTCTCTCTCCATCTTGTATTTTCTACGTATTTTAATAAAATTTCCATTTTACCCCTAGTTCAATAATGAGTAGCTAATTTTCTTTCAAGCTTGGGTTGAAGGTGAAGTCTCAACATGTGTCATGGGCTTTATTTGGTAAATTTATTTTCTCTTCCCCTCTAATTTCTGTGGAGGTTTTGACTTTTCGTCGACAAATAATAATAATCTTGTCTAGTTCCGCCCGGGTTTCAGGCACCCTAGTATAAGGTTATTATTATTTGGCACGATAAGCCCTTAACACCATATTGATTAGGCGTGGTTCATGAGGTGTGGATCCCCCTCATGATTTAATTGGTATTAATAAGGAATATTTAGCCCATGTGCATGTTGATCCGGATGTACTTTATCTCAATAGTTGTTTAATTATTTACGCCAATCCAATTTAAATTCCAAAGATCATCCTACACACAAATACACACAATTAAAACACCTCAACACCACCATTAATCTATTCTACAATAATCAGTTGCACAACAACAGTCGATTAGGTACCATATGAGCAATGGTGGGAACAGGAAAGGCCGAGCGTAGAATTAAAACCCAGATGATTAGGTACCATATATAAAACCCTTGTTCTTCGATTTCTCGATAAAGAGAAATATGGCCCACGGTGGTTCGAATGTATATAGAAAGAATTTCTTTTTTTACACTTCGTACTATTAGATAATGCCCATAAATCTCATGAGAGGTACCCAAAGATTCATAGTGAACTTCGATGGGAGCTTCCCTTGAAGCAATAAGTCGTTGATCTAATCGCCACCGAAGCCACAACGGACTATCTAAATTGATTCTTTTCTGTCGATAAGCTCCAATTGCATCATAGGAATTACAAAAAAGGGGTTCTTTCGTATACTTATAGCTATTATCGTCAATTCTTTCATCTGGATAATTTCTTCGATTACAAATAAGAAAGACCCTCTTCAACCATCTTAGAGAACTTCTATGTGTGAAATTTCTTCAAATATCTTAGAGAACTTTTACGTGTGAAATTTCATCTAAGAGGCTTAATACAATTTTGCAATTCACATCCTTTTTGAGATAACTACCAATGTTAGTATCCCATGTTAAGGATATCAAAAGACAACTCTAGGAAGTAGAGAGTGGTATATATGATTTCTAATTGGAACTTGAGATTAACTCAATAAAAGGACGAAGGTGAGTTAAGTATTTAATTATATCTATTTTTTTTACATTTTTGACACAACTCAAAAATGATTTCTAACCCCCAATTATAAGAGTGTCTTGTTATATTATAACTCGGTGAGTTCGAGGTTGATCCATAGAGAAATGATTTAATTTTTTATTTAAGTTTATAAAAAAATTAATAAAAA
The DNA here is from genome assembly GCA_030444775.1 of Atalantia buxifolia. Taxonomy (NCBI): domain Eukaryota; kingdom Viridiplantae; phylum Streptophyta; class Magnoliopsida; order Sapindales; family Rutaceae; genus Atalantia; species Atalantia buxifolia. Next base: position 13,719,541 of record CM059835.1, on the reverse strand, counting down.
TAAATTTAAAAATATGCAATTTAATTTAAGAAAAATTATAAAATTGAATTAGAGAGGGTTATGAATACACTTCTAGTAATAAATACAATTTAATAAATTCTTTTTATTTTTATTTTATTTCCCAAAAGATTGATTGTATAAATTAAAATAATTTTCCCATTAATTTTATTATGGATTAAGAGTTTAATGTGCCAAAACTTAACTTGCCTACAATAAGCCAAAATACTATTTTACCATATTTTATACTAAGATATTAAGAATTCATTGTGCTAAACTCCCATTTTTGTCTACAATAAATCAAAATTTCAAAATATAAAACATGGATAAAATTAAGTAGAAAATAATTCAATTTGTACAATTAAAAATAGAATTTGATTAAATCATATTTTCCTACTAAGAGTTTCACCTCACCCTAACTACTAATATTTAGCTAAACATATTTGAAATAAAGGAAATTATTAAAATTGAAAAATACATAATTGAAAAAATGGTATTTGAAAATTGAAATAAAACTAATTTTATTTATTGAAAATATATTACAAAAAGAGATGAGAAGAAGAATTTGAGAGGAAAGAAGAGAAGAGGAGGTGTGGAGAGGTGTGTTCCCTCCCTCTCTATTTATACTAATGCATGGTTAATCCACACTACACAAATAAATAAAACTAATTGCATCTTAGTCTTATATTTGTTCCACTAATAAAACATAAACCTAACTAAATCCACTCAAGCACATCCAACACATTCCACTAACAATTACCATTCCTAATATAGTAAAAATTTAAAAATTTACAACAAAAGTCTCGGATCCTCCTCGACAATGACATAATTTCTCAGACTTCTGGAATCCAAATTTGACATTTGTATATTGGTTTGGAGCCTAAAATTACATGAAATTATTATTTTTACTTAATAAACACACAAAAATACACAAAATCATTTCTTAGAAAAATAATTAGAAATTCACAATATGTTACACAATTACAAATGTAAATTACATTAATAACACAAAATAATATTTTTACCAATAAACATATAATTTTTAACACTAATCAATTGTGCGTATTTTTTTTTAATTTTGCTCGCCTTCACGTTTGACTTGATTTGTAGAATTGGTTTGTTTATTTCGTGCGTTTTGATTTATTTTCCTATATAAATGGTGATAATAGTACTTTGCGACTTTCTAAGTTGGTATCTTTAGTTTCCCACAATAGCTCCAAAATTAAGCATAAAAGAAATATAATTTCATTCTCCTCCTCAAAATGCCCTTAAAAAGATTTACAAAGCTCATTGTAAATAATTGCATTTGTTAATGATCAATGGCATTCTTTTTTACATTTGTTGGTTAATTGAAGAAAATGTCTGACTAGTAGTGAGTTTTCTTATCCATTTATTTTTCATATGCCTAATTTCGGTAAAAGCATATTTGCTAAAAGATGGAGAGCTAATTGACTTAGCTCTAAATGACCTAACTGTGAATAACTTGATTGTAGTTGACCACATTGTAAAACTTTATGAATGGTTTCTAAAAATTATGAAGATAAAATTAAAATCATTAAGGATGGCCTGAGTAAAAAATCATTAGATCTTATCTTACGATCTCTTGAGACACATTCAAGCAAATATATGCAACATAAAATTTATAATTTATAGAAACCATTCCAAAAAGAAGGTGCACAGTTTAATTTTGGGAATCTAACTCTAAAAGACATGTTTACCAATTTATAAGAAAACTAGATAGAAAGCTTATCCTTGACCCACAGAAGGCGTTCAAGCCTTATTGGACGTGAAAGTAGAGGAAGATGTGAGCCACAATCACAACTACTAGTCTATCCTTTGATTTTAATATTCTTTTATCTTTTGCATTATTGTTTTTAATGATGTGGTTTTATATATAATCACTAGTTGCTTTTTCTTTTTACTGTTTACTTGTGAATTATGAGCCAAAAATTTACGCATCATTTGACAAATTCACCACCCTACATGTATGTGGTTGCCACTTGACTATCAATAATTGTTATAAAACAAAATAAAAAAATTAATAATAATAATAATAATAATAATAATAAATAATATGCGGAAGAGGTAGGAATTGCCTATAAAAGGGATGTAGGAGAAGAGCAAGAGGATGGGAATCGAGGAGTGAGCAGAATCAGAGAGAAGGCGAAGAAGTGCAGAAGAGGGGTGAGCAACGGAAGGCTTAGTTTCTAAAATTTCTTCTCTTTTCTTTTGTATTTAATTTTCTTGTAATTTATTTTGGAAGTTTGAATTTTAATTCATAAATAAATTTATTTTTATTTTTAATTTTAATTTTAGTTATTTTAATTTCAATTATGTGTAATTTAATTTCAATAATTATTATTTTTAATTATGCTTAGTTAAATAACAATAGTTAGGGTAAGGTGAAAATCTTAGTAAAAAATATGATTTAATCAAAATCTATTTTTAATTATATAAATTAAATTATTTTTTATTTAATTTTATCCATATTTTATATTTTAAAATTTCGATTCATTGTAGACAAATAAGGGAGCTTGAAACAATAGGTTCTTAATATCTTAGTATAAAGTATTGTAAAACAGTATCTTGACTTTGTAGACAAATTGAATTTTAGCACATTAAGTACTTAATCCATGATAATATTAATGGAAAAATAATTTTAATTTATTAATTAATTAATCTTTTGCGCAATAAATTTAAATTAAAAGAATTTGTTAAATTATATTTACTACTAATAATGAACCTATAACCCTAACAATTTATTTCGATAGTTTCACTCAAAATAAATAGTGTGTATTTAAATTTTATTTAGTTCTTAGGTAATTCAAAAGAAATTACAAATTAAATATTTTCCGTGTGGATCGACGCCGAACTCAACAAGTTATGTTCTAATTAGACATTCTTATACTTGGGAGTCATCAACATTTTTTTGTCTTGTCACATGTGCCTTTAGTCCAATTCAATAAAATTAAAAGTTCAAAACTCAAGTCCATATTTAATAATAATAATTAATTAATAATAGTAAGAGAATATAATATTAACTACTAATTTAGATCCTATAGTGTTAGAATTCTTTTTTAATAGTTAACAACAACAATAACAATAAATTTTTCTTAAGGGTTAACTTAATTGTTAACTTAGATTTACATATAGTCATAGACCATAGTCTATGATAACATTAATACATGCATTTTATAAAATTATGGTATATATAATTTTATTTATTAAAATCATGGTTTCATTTATTCACTTAATAAATTATAAACATAAAATAATTAGAGTTTTTTTAAACTAAGAATTAAATGAATTTAAAAAAACCTATGCTAATAAAATATATTAAAAGATTCAATTTCAATTTTAAATTTACTTTCATTAAAAAGTGAAATGTGCTTATTACGGGTATTCTCACGTATTGTGTTTTAACTTATCTCTAATCATGCCGTATTTTTAAGGTCTACTTGCCTAAAACGTGCTCATGCCATGCTGTGCTGCACGGACATGCGCCGCCCAACCTGTTGGCCATCTCTATTTGTCAATCGATTCATAACCCTTGGAACACATACAATATCTATTTGAACCCCTTTAATTGTATGAGTACATCGTGGATTTGTCGATTATGTTATGGTCGGAGTCTGACTCAATTTCTCAAGGGAATACAAGTTTACAACATTCACGAGCAATTTGGCATGTACATAAACAAACAATTTGACATATCAAATATGGTTTTCACTTTCTCTCTTAAATTCAAGCTAATCGTGTTGGCAAAACAGAGCATTTGTACATCAATTTGATTTCCATTGAAACATCAATGCTATGCTCAACTGTATTTGTAGGATGTTTTCAAAAGTTTAATTTTTTTTCAAATTTTTGTGATCCATCGTTATGCTAAACAATGAAGGTGGTATTGGTATCGTGACATTTTTTTTATTTTTTAACATTTCAGATGATTTTTATATTGTTGAGGTAGATGCCTTACGATTTAAATTATGGCTTGCTAGTGAGATTTGTTTATCTTTGTTGATTGTTGAGTCGGATTCGTTGCGGATTGTACAGTTTGTACTAGGACATTGTAGTAGTAGCTGTTTTAAGTTACTTCAGTTCTGTAGTGTATGTTATTATCAAAACAAGATTTCAGGATTAGAGATGTGTCAAGAACTTGTAATCACACAGTGGATGTATTGGTTAAATTTTCTTTCTGTTGCTGTGAAAGTAAAAGAAGAGATTCCTTTATTCGTTAATTTGGGTAGAAGAAGAAAAATCTATTGAAGACTACTTTTTGTTTTGCAATGCTTTGCTTTCTCTAATGATGCGTTTACTTCATGAAATGTGAATGAGTTGGAATAAGAATGGGCTGAGAAAGAGAGTGAGTTGGAATGAGAATGAGATTCTAATATTTACTTGGTAAAAATAAATGAATGAGAATGTACTGGAATGCCATTGATGTGTTTACTTGGCAAAATAAATGGGAATGAGAATCAATTTACCAAAATATTCATAGTATTAAATAATGTAATTTTCATATACATGTACAAATATTGTTATAAAAATGATATTAATTAAAATAAAATTAATAATAATAATAATAATAAATGTTAATAATGATAATATTACTAAAAATAATAATAACAATAATTAATAGTAACTAAAATAATAAAGTTAATAAAATAATAATAATAATGTTAATAATGATAATATTAATAAAAATAATAATAATAACAATAATGATAATATCGTTAATAATGATAAATTAATTATTTTTATTAATTATTATTTTTATCATTATTTTTATTGTTAATAATGATAATATTAATAAAAATATAATAAAAATAATTAATAATAACTAAAATAATAAAGTTAATAAAATTTAATAATAGTAATAATAATATTATTATTAATAAATTTAAAATAATAAATTAATTCTGATTTGAACGAGAGTAATTCGAAAAATATAAAAAAATAGATGATATAAAAGTAAATATAAGTTTCATTCTCACTATCTCATTTTCATTCCCAACCTCCCATGGTAATGGGATTCCCATTCCTTATTCCCAAATTATGTGGGATCCACACATTTTATTCTCATTCTCAAATTACATTTTACTAAGTAAACAAATGTTTCATTCTTATTCCTTCATTCTCATTCTTTAAACCCTCAAGTAAACACATCATAAGATTATCTGTTATTTTTTAGTGCATCTCAAGGAATAAAAAAGCAGCCTTAGCTGAGATAACTGCTGTCAAGAACGGTTCTATAAGTTGTATGTCATGCACATAGATTGCTTTTGGCTTGCTCTAACATGGATTCCTTCTAGTGAGCTTAAAAATTCCACCCTTTTTTGTCTCATAGGTCAAGGGATTTGGGTGCCGGGCTGACACCATTTAGGGCCTAGCCAGGGCAGACCCATGGTCGGGTCGGTATGGGAATCTGGGTTATCAAAAGGGAAAAAAAATGGATGACATTTTATCGATCATATTCGAGAGGTCCTTTTTGGCCCTCTGTTTTGTGGTATTTATTTTGTCCTCTCAAGTCTCTTGAATTTTAACCTCTTTGGCTTTGTTTATTCTAACTTTTAAGCATTCTGAAAATGATCCTAATTTTCTGATGGATCAAATTATTCTGGGTTTGTGGCAAATCAAACTAGCAAGCAAATAGCATCTTACCTACAATTCTTATCCTACATTGTATTTCAAAATTATCTGCTTAGATTTTAAGAATTGGTAGGGGTTGCCCTTCAACTCTTTTGAATTTCTGGCTATGAAATTATAGACTCAATTTATTAGGAGGATAATCTGGCTGTGATGAACTAAAACTATATTTTAAGAAAGTAGTCGTTTGCAGTTTCTTTAATTGTCTTATGTTCCTTTTTTATTAAAAGAGTTTATCTCAATTAACATAATTTATCCGAGTAGGGAAGTCGGTGTAGGGAGGGAGAAACTTGTTTAGAGGAATATATTGACATTTGTAATATTATGGACTTCTGTTCTATTGTCACTGCCTTTTTTAAAAAAATTGGTTGCTAGAGTGGCCATGAAGTGCGAGAAACATCTTTCTTACGTTAAGGGAATATTGGATGTGATTAAATTCGTGCTTTTATTCAGCGTCTTCTGTACTCTGTACTGCTTTAGATGATCCTATATTCCTATGAGGTCTATGGTGTTCTGTTTTTCCATTTAAAAGAATTTTTGTGGAATAGTAGTAAATTTTAAAGGAAAGAATTTTGTTGGTCATTTTGAAACTTAGAACTTGAGGCTTGACTGTTGTTTTTATGCCAGATAGAGCCTCTATTAGAGCTTTGTAAACTGATTAATATGCCTGCATTTATCACCTTTGTTGTTACTATCACTGTTTTATTTTTGTGGAGATTTGGGATAGTGATAGATGGGAGTTTAAGGTTCAGTCTGAGATGGTTGTTTTTCATGCAATTGATGCATTGTTGTGACCCATGAAGCAGTGGAACTGAATGTAGTCCTTTATTGTAATATCATATATTGGCCCTAAATTCATTGCTACGTTCAGAAAAGAGCTGCTATTGTAATATTACTATGTATTTCAAAACTTGTGAAATAAATTGTTAGATTCAGACATGATGCAATTAGAATAATGATAAATATCTTATCGTCTGTTTGAAAATTTCACCCCAAGACACTTTTTTTTCACCTGCCCGTAATTTATTTAAAGTGAACATTCGGTCTTGTCTAATTTATTTTTTGGATGTCACATACGCGCATTGGTTTTTGGAGAGACAAGCCACGTGTGCGTTCGCTTCTTCTTCGTTTAGATATCCTATATAAGAAAACCACAGGGTACATCGAAAGTAAGAAAACCACCAATATATAAGATGGTAACCATGATTTTAGCAACGCCAGCTACCTTGACTCTAGCAACGCAACTCAATCTCATCAAGACTGACAAAGATGTGAAGATGTATGGGTTAGAATAGGGCGCCTTCACATATAGATGAGTAGATGACAGTGAAAATAGAGCATACGGCACTTAGAAGACCGATCCACTGGGCAACTAAGCGGAATGCGCGGGTTAAAGCATCAATCGAGCTTGGAGTTTCTTAGGGAGCAAGCATTTCGATCTACACTATAATGCACATTGCCGTTGTACCTTCTGGACTTTGCTAAGTATCATCCCTCTCGTAATTCTCACTCTCTAGCTTCTGATATGGTACTGTAATTGTTTCATTATCTCCCAAAATCTCATAAACCCTTAGAACTACCTCCTGAATTTCCTCAATCTCCTGAACCTCATCACCCTGAATCCTCAGAATCTCATCATCCACTTGAACTTCAACACTGCTAGTAGCCATTGATGAAGAGTATGAAAGGATTAAAAAAAAAAGAGGAAAAAAATGAGAGTACTACACTCTGATGAACATAACCCTTGGGTTATAAAAAGCATTACTATTATTTGTGTAGAGAAAATGAAACTACTATTATAGGCACAGGCTGATGAAGAATGAAAGCACTATTATACTATGTTTATTTTCTGGAGTAGGAGTGAGGAGTGCGGATTCCTCCCACTCCAATGTTTACTTGCAAGTTTTAAAGGGAGAGTGGGATTCCCACTTCATGGGACCTACTCAATTGTGGAGTGGGGAATGGGATTCCCACTCCCATGGAGAGAGGTGGGAGTCCCACTCTCACTCATTTAAATGCCAAAAGTGCCCTTAAGCAATATAAAAAATTACAATCGTACCATATATAAAAAGGACCTAATGGTATTGAATTCCAAGTTCACGAACCCTAACCAGTGAAATCCCAAAATCATTGCTCGATTTCTTCGTGTGGAAGAGGTCACTGGTGCCGGCGAAAAGAGAATACATGAACTAGCCTCACTCACGACTCTTCGGAATCACTACCCATGCTGCTAAATTCTCTTTGGTCGATTTCAAATCATCTAAGGTAATGTTTTTTGTTCTTTTTTTTTTTGAAAATTAAATACTAATATTATTCATACCGCTGATCTAGTTTTTGTTAAGTCATACATGCAACGATCTGTCATTAATCAATAACATTGATTAACTTTTGGTGGTGTTATTTGTTATTTGTGTATTAAAAATGCTTATACAATGAATTAGGTATGATGATTTCGATTGGTTGGCTTAGATTTGCTTAGGAGCTTGTTTGATCGAATCGGTTTTGGTTGACAAATTGAGTTTAATGAGGTGAGATTTTAAATCACAATAATTTATCTTTGTGTTACCTGTGTTGCTTATTAAATTGTTTGATCGAACCGATTTGTTTATTTTCTTTGTCAATAAGTGAAATAAGAGAGGAAGTTTTCTTTTCCAGTAGTTGAAGTTTTTATTAGGCCTTAAACTTTTTGCAGTAGTTACCAACACAGGGAACTCAACAAGTGTAAACTTTTTGCAATTTTTGTTTGGAGATAATGATTAGATATTGACTCTTTAATGCACATGTTTGACTTATGATGCTGGGAAAGATAAGTCATGATAATCACATAGTCTACTATATCCTTGTTTTTTTATTTAATCTATCATTTCCTCTTGCTACGACTGTTGAGAAAACACTTGATCAATAACAAGTTGAAAAATTGTTAGACTTATTATTATTTTGGTACGTATAGGGAATTTTTTTTGTTTCTCTAGTTTTTGTTAATGCAAGATTATAATTTGGAAAATGAAATACTACATTTTTTAGCATATAGGTTAATGTCTTCAAATAAGAAGAAAAGAAGAACCAAGGACAAGACATTTGAACATATGTCTTCAAATATGGGGGCAATGGCAGAGTCTATTTCAGCCATGGTACCCAAGCTAGATGGGTTGATTAGCGTACTTTTTACTGCTGACAAAGAATTATCTGATTTACAAGCTAAGTTGTATGGTGAAATATGTAAGATTGAAGGCTTAAGCGAGCAAGAAATATTAGATGCGATTGATGTTTTGGCAACCAAACATGATATGCTACGTGTGTTCTTCAACTTGCCCAATGAGCTGAAAAAGGAGTATATCCTTTGAAAGATTAGTCATGGTTAGTGAGATGCAGTCCTTCTATTATTTGGGAAATTTGGATTGTGTTTTGTCAAATGAACACACCATTTTGGAACTTTAGAGATGTGTTCTTATATAATATTATTTTGGAACCTTGGACTTAAGGTGCTATGTAATATATTTTGGCCTTGGAAATTATATCGAACTAATGAACTATATTTAATTTTGTTTTCATGGCTATATTGATTTACTTTACGCTTCAGTCCAATGATTTTTTTGGACTATAGTGGTGGGGACTTGATTCCACCAAGTATTGCCTATTGGCAAAATGGACTATAACTCCAGGCATCAAAACTGATGGCTGCTCTATGCCTTGATATGTTCATATTTAGAACAAGTTGTTTATGTACATAAAAATTGAAAAAAAAAAATCAACAGGATGGAGAAATTAAAGTTGTGAAAAATAATTTCCTTGACGATGGCACAATGTAATAATATAATCCAACATTTTAAATTGTCTTTTGTTTATACAGATAAATATTACCAATAATTTTTAGTTTTAAAAAATTAAAATAAATTTCATAAAAAAATTTATTTTACATCATTAAAAATATTAAAATTATTATTATTTTATATAATTAAAATTAATAATAAAATAAATAAGTTATTGTACAAATATATTTTTTATTCATTTTTAATAAAGAAACTATAAATTCTTTACATAAGGATAAAACTGTAATTTAAAATAATTTACTCCTAATCCAAGACAAAGTAAACAAATAATTGGGATTCTGATTGACAATCTTTAATTTCATTTAGTCTAAGTAAACACTCTACTCCCACTCCTACTCCACACTCTTAATCCAAGGATTCCTACTCCAATATGAAAAGTAAACGATACCTTAGTTTTGTTTAATTATTTAGGACAGTGTAGTTGTTACTTGAGTTCTCTCTTCTCACAAAAACTAACAAGCTAAGCTATATCCTCATTGAGAAAATCGAAAAATTAAGAATCAAACTGTTAGTATGTCATTTTACGGGACACTTGTCTAGTTGTTTTATTACACTTTTCATGTGATTTTTGATCTTTTAGGGTATGTTTAGCACGCATGATTGGAGTAGATTGAATTAAATTAGGTTGGATTATATGTAATGTTGTCATCAATCTATTTTGTACATATCAGAATGGATTATATTAAATTAAATTTAAATGAAGGTAAATAATATTTAAGTTGATATTGAATTAAATATGAACTAGTGTTTATCAATATTTAACAAGAAAATTAAAATAATTAAAATAATAATAATAAATTAAATATATATTAAATTAGTTATGGTAGTCATAATTATAATTAAGAATTATAAATAATCTAAATTATCGGTTATTTTATATGAACCGTATCATTTCATATTAGATAAAATAAATGAAACTATTTAAATAATAAATTAATTAATAATTTTTGAGTTATAAATAAAAATAGTGTAATAAATTATTTTTCTATTGATTATCTCAGCTAAATTCACATAAAAATTTAAGATTGTTAATCCCATAAATTTAGGATTAAAATATAAATTTAGTCTATTAATCTAAGTTAAGTGTGCCAAACATGTGAATTTAGGATTGAAAAATTTAAACCACTTGGGCTTAGCTCAAGTGTCTAGAGCTCTTCCCTCACAAATGTGAGGGAAGAGGTTCGAACCCCCCCAGACGCATTGTAGGGATATAATTTAAATTTCCTTCCTTGGAGTTTCAGAGCTTAAGTGAAAGCAGTCTTTTTCCCATAACGAGAGTTTGACATCCCTCAAATATTTGAAAGTGTTAAAATTTGACGTCTCTTGAATATTTGAGAGTGTTAAAATTTAGGTGGTACCATATCAGAATTAATGTAAACGAGTCTCAGTATATGTATGATTGTCAATATCATGAGTTTTCCCATAAGGAGAATTTGACGTCCCTCGAATATTTAAAGGGTTAAAATCTGGGTGGTGTTATATCAAAATTAATATAAACGAGTCTCAGTATATGTATGATTGTAAATATCATAAGTAATAATTTTCTTTAAAAAAAAATTAAAAAATTTAATTCAATCTTGCACTTAATGTAAGCTTGAAACGAAACCTCATATTCCTTATCCAAAAAAAAAAACTCATATTCAAAGCCCACGCTGATCAGAGTCCGATTATGGATTTGCTAAACCGGACCCCGGCGAGGACTATTTTAATTTTAATTTTTAAAGATTAATTAATTTAAAATTTTTATTAACATTTTGTTTGTTGTTTGTATGAAAAAAAAAAAAGTAAAATTAAAATAAACCCTAATGTCGAGCAGAGTTGCCCCCATCCCATTTCCTACTTGCGCCACAACAACCACTTCACTTTCACTGAGTTCGCCGCCGCCGATCACCTATCTCCCACTGTTTTTCTCTCACTTTCTTGGAGGGTAAAGTAAAGCAATGAATGAAATTTAAGAGGTAATTCAGAGATACCCTTTGTCTTATTCGACTATTTGAAGTTTCTCGTATCAAATTAATCTGATTTGAATCGATTTTTTTCTTTTGTGGTTGCATTGTTCCAGTAATCAAGAACAATTTTGTGTTCTTCTCCATTATTATTATGGGGCGTTTCTCGATATTGGTAATTTGGTATTAAGTATTATTTATGCTTGCTTGATTATTGACATAGTTTTGGAGATTGGTTAAACTCAAATGCCACTTTAAAAGGGGAAAAAAAAGAAAGAAAACACCATTAGGGGCTATAATTGTCTTAGATTTCTGTCCATAGTGTTTATGATGCCTTTTTTTTTTTTTTTTGGCCCTTTTCATGTGTGGGGGTTTGAATGGAGTTTAACATGATTGTAACTTTTACGTTTATTACAATTACATTTGGTCTGTAGCTGCTGTGTTGCAATCGCCATTACAATTGGCGTGTAATTGGATGTCTGCAGTTATTCTTTCAGTTAGAGCGACGCCTTCACCGTAACTGAAGTTGAAAATATGCAGACCATTTCACATATTCATTCGATCTCTCACCTCTTCAACAGGTTTCATTCTCTACTATCATTGTCACTTTATTGTGGTTACAAATACCAAGTAAAAAGAATTTAATCACAGCTTTTTAATGGATATTTATGCAGAAGGAGCTGTTTAAAAATCAATGGATTTGTCAAAACGAAAATGTCTAGTTCAAGTTCATTTAACTTCACTGCTAGAGTTCCTACTTGTAAATTTCTAGTTCCTGCTCGACATACCAGATTGTTTGTGACGCCCAACACAGATGACGGCCACCCATCTGTCTCCATGATGGAAGAAAACACAATTACAAACCATGCACCCGGTTCTGAAGCAGAGTCCTTTTTGAGCAAATGGTCGCCTCCTCAGTATCTTTGGAGGGGATTATCAGTTCCTGTCTTGGCGGGTCAAGTAATTATTAGGGTTATAAAGGGAAAAATACATTGGAGGAACACTCTCCAACAGCTGGAGAGAGTTGGACCAAGATCTGTTGGGGTTTGTCTTTTGACATCAGCATTCGTCGGCATGGCGTTTACTATTCAATTTGTTAGGGAATTCACCAGGTTGGGTTTGAATAGATCTGTTGGAGGGGTCTTAGCCCTTGCCTTTTCAAGGGAGCTGAGTCCTGTTGTTACATCAATTGTGGTTGCTGGCCGAATTGGAAGTGCATTTGCAGCTGAGTTGGGAACAATGCAGGTCTCTGAGCAAACTGACACATTGAGAGTTCTTGGTACCGATCCTGTTGATTACTTGGTGACACCTAGAGTAATTGCTTCCTGTATCGCTCTACCATTTTTGACTTTGATGTGTTTCACTTTGGGGATGGCTTCCAGCGCCATACTTTCTGATGGTGTTTATGGCATTAGCATCAACATAATATTGGATTCAGCTCAGAGAGCACTTAGATCATGGGATATAATCAGTGCAATGATAAAATCTCAGGTCTTTGGTGCCATCATCTCTATAGTGAGTTGTGCATGGGGTGTTACCACAATCGGAGGTGCAAAAGGTGTTGGGGAGTCAACAACTTCAGCTGTGGTTATCTCCCTTGTTGGTATATTTATTGCTGATTTTGCTCTTTCTTATTGCTTCTTCCAGGGAGCTGGAGATTCCCTGAAGAACTGTGTTTAATTGGTTATATGCCACTGTTTATGGACACATCCTGATGTTTCATTAGGTATCTCTGATGCTAGTCGTTTCCCAAATATATATATTGCAATAGTATTACCATGAGTCAGAAATGTAAGTAATACACTTTCAAACTTATCAAATATTGAACACTTGAGCCAGGTGTGCGGGTTGGTGGGATCTGTTGCTGTAGCACGTACTTGTTCGCCATAGTATTATTGCTTACAGGTTGGCGAATGAAAAAACACGTTGTCCATTATGTGAATTGAAGATGTTTAATAGTGAATTGTTTGGTTGCTGCTTTAGACTTGGCATTTATTTAACTTTTGTATTGCTGCAATGTTTGTATATAATTTGCCTGTTCAGGATAATCACATGCACCTTATTTGGCATATTTATTAAATAAAAGCTATGACACATCCAGAGTTTATCCACATTTTTCAGAAAGTGTGATGTATATTACTCTATATACACGAAAAGCTATGCTGTTAGCATGTTTCATCTTTCTTTATATGACATAATTGGTAAGCATGACTGCGTTCTTAAAGTGAGAATTACAATTTTTCCTCTTGCACACACATAAAAGCACTTAAAGAAATAGAATTAATCATGACTTCTTTTTCTAGGGTTATTTTGTTGCTAGTACTCCTTGTTTCATCTATGTACAATAGGGATGCCTCTATATTTGGTCCTAAACTTCGTATAAGTAGTTAGGAAATGGCTTGGATCTTACCCTTCATTGTAAGTCCAAGGCTGATGATCTTGATGAACATGTGCTACATCAAGATAATAGCTTTTCAATTACTTTCCATCCTAAGTTCTTTGAAAGAACTCTTGTTCAACTGTAGTTTTAAATGGAGTGGGCAGATTCATTGGTTCTGACATATATGATTATCGCGGGAATGGGCTTTATGTGTGTGTATATGCATGCGTGCGTGTGTGTGTGCGCGTGTGCGTGTGTGTGTGCGCGCGCGCGTGTGTGTATACATTAATTTAGATTTTGAAACTTTGTTCAGCTTTCCTTAATGATTTTGAAATAGTGATACATTAATTTAGATCGTGTATATTAAAATAATTGAGAAGATCTATTTGGTTTACCAGCCCTTTATTTTTTATTAACAACGATTTGACGGGTGAACTTAAAAACTCAAAATCATTTAAAACAACCTAACAATTTTTATCATTTAAACTAATTGATGCCTACCCACAGACATAAAAAATGTGTCACATTTATTAATTTGTCATGAAATTGATAAAGAAGCCACAGTTGGACCGTGGATATTGTTAATTAAGAAAAATATTTTGGAACTCTTTATACAAAATGAAAAATTACTCGTCAACCATGTAAATTGAAGTTGTTTAATGAGTGAATTGTTTGCTACTTTACTTTAGACTTGAAATTTATTTAATTTTGGTATTGCTGAAATGTTTGTAGGGATGAGAGGAGATAATTTGCACGTGTAGGATAATCATATGCACTTGATTTATACTCATTAGATAAAAGCTACAACATATAACCAAAATTCATCCACATTTTTTGGACATATATGATTACTTCAGGGATGAGTTTCCACTCATCTTGATTGGGATATATCACAACCTAAAGCTTTGCTGGTATTATGACAACAAACCTCATTGTCATGAGTATCGTTAGGAATCAATAATGCTTGCTAAAGTTTTTACTCCTTTCTATTTACATTACATTGCATATCTGTTTATATTGAAATCTATTTAATTATTCCACTATACTCAGCATGGATGCTTCATTAGGTTGATTTGGGATTGTCAACCTTGTGTAATTGGGCTGGAGTTTAGTGGTCTTTGGGTTAACATTTATCAATTTATAATTGGGTTATCAAATCTAACCATTTCTACCGTTTGGTATCTGTCACTTTATTCTACAAAAATTTTCTTGTTGCGTTGAATTTGCGGTTGGCATAAAACCTAATTTGAGAGAATGTGGGTGACTTAACCACGGGGTCAAAGGAAATTGCATATATTTTATTCCATTGGATTATAGATGGTGACTTTTCCCAATGTATTTGTCAAATTAACACAATATAAAATAATTTAGAAGATAAAATGCACATGTAATGTCATGCTAAATATATAATATTGTTCTGCTTCTAAATGATTTTGAATTAGTGATACAATCGATTAGACCCTATACATTAAAAAAAATTGGCTGATTTATTTGGTTTACCAACTCTTTTTGATATATATTTTTTTTTTGGGTAACAAAAATTTGGTCAAGCTACATACAATAGTCCAAAAAAATGTCTCATTCTCAAATTTTAATGAGAGATGAATTAAAAACTCGAAATCTCTGAAAACAACCAAACAAAATCATATTATTTAGACTAGTTGAGACCCACAAACGCAAAACATGTGGCACATTTATTAATTTGCCGTAAAATTAGATTATATATCATACATGATATCACTTAATAATTGTTTGATTGAATCATATTTAAAGTCAAATTTAATTGGATTAAAATTTTCACAAATTGATTAACTACTCAACATAATTATGAACGAACTCCATAAATTGAGAACAAAACAATTATATGCTTGCATGATATACCACAATTTAGGCTGTGGATGTTGGTTAAAAAAATTAAAATTAAAACCCTTTATAGTTCAAAAAACATTCTCTCTTGAAATTTAATTACACCTTCTCCAATCTTTAAGGATAAAAACACTATCATTGCTGTGCCTTCATTTTTCTTTCCATTAGAAATGGTGTGTTAGATAATGTCTCCTCTTGGTATCATAATTAAGGATGCAAAAAAATAATATCTATCATTTATTTTATGCAAATAACAATTCCTCAACCTTTATAAAATATTAGTACTTAATCGTAATGAATTAAATTCTAAAAAATAATTCAACAAATTAATCAAAATATAACTCAGTAAGTCAGAGATAAAACAATATTCTTAATTTTTTTTATGAAATCTCTGACAATTAAAAATGAATTACGATGGTACATATAAATACTGTGTGATTAAATTAGTCCAATACACAATATTTGCACAATCCTTTAGGGGCATTACTCCGACTCATATTTGATGTTAGCATATTTGACAATTTTTTTTTAATTTTGATATTAAATTAAAAACATTTAATTCAATATTTTCTTTATATAAATTAGCAATAATAGCAATTCGTATACAATAAATAATAAAATAAGAATTTAAATAATAAGTGAAAATCTAACCGGGAAAAAAAAACGAAAAGAGAATGAGCAAAATTCAAGCAAACCCAAAGAAAGAGAAACGGTTTTTTTTTTTTTTGAGTAAATGACGAACGGAGAAGAAGAGCTCTCCTCCATTCACAAAGAAGAAGAAGAAGAAGAAGAAGAAGAAGAAGAAGAAGCAGAAGAAGAAGAAAGCGAAGGCATCTCCTTTTCGTTTCATCGTCTTTAGGTACAATTTACGCGTATAGTATGCGCGTAGACCTACGAACACGTTTGTTTCATCAGTAGCGATGTAGATCAATGATCCGATCGGCGTTGACTCCTCGGATTTCAATCTCATTTTACTCATTTCCTACTAATAACAATAATAATTATTTCGTTTAATTTGACCGGTTAAATGATAATAAATTTAATTAACTGATTTAATTTTACGCGCAGATGATGCGCGTTTAGGCGTCTGATGGTGGTAGGGTTTGGGGGAGGGAGGCAGAGACAGACAGAGGGAGGCAGAGACAGAGACAGAGACAGAGAGAGGATAGTGTGAATTATGATGTATTGTGTCGGAGGAGGAGGAAGAGGAAGCGGAGGAGGGGGAGGGAGACAAGAGCAATGGGATTGTGGGAAATCGGGGACGTTGAATTTCCAAAGAGTTGGTTCTATCGTTCGAGATATCGGAGATCCTTGTCTTTCTCATTCGCATATAAAGGTTGTTTCTTGTTATAGCTGTAAGCCTCTTTCTAATCTTAACTTCTTTTTTCTATTTTTATTTATTATTATTATCATTTTTTTTCTTTTTATCATTCGTTTTCATTTGCTTTGTTGCTTTCAATGTGTATCGGCTTTTACTTCATTGCTGTGTTTAAATTTAGATTAGTCAGTAGTGAGTAGCATGCTTGCATGCGTGTTTATAGCAGAAATTAGACAACAGATTGACCTGGAGAAACTTTCAGGAGGTATCGTTAAGGTGAAACTAGATGCTATTTTTGCATGTTTTGTCATAAAGTTTTGGTGGAGATTGTCATAACCTTTCTGCATTTGGAAACAGTGGTATTAAAAGGATAGTTGTGATGTGTTTAAGCTGTGTAGGTATAGGAAAGCATGGGATAGAAGCTGCAGACCAAAAATAGTATACAAGTCAGTATTGTTAATGTATTTTTTGAGCATAAACTGTGGTCTTGCTTTTGGTACATGGATCCTTTGGACTTGAATGATGTTTACCTTCTCGATAGGTCTAGTAATGGAGCTTGGAGAAGGTTATATTAGGAAACCCCCATCTTAATTTGCATCTGCTAATAGTTTTTGGGAACTCGTGTCACTTTCTCATGTTGGTATGATATGTCAGTTATTTTCATTTCTAATAGAATTTGATGACTGAGGTTAAAATGCAAACTTGTATGAGTTGGTATTGAGTCAATCGGTATTTTACAAAAAAAAAGGGCTGTTCTTCTGTTTGTTTCTGTTTTCCTTTCTTGAGTGAATTGCGAATTATTAGTCTTTATTTTTTCTTAATTGTTAAAATTTGTCAATAAATTTTGATTATTGTCCGTGTTGCAGGTAAGCAGAATGCTTAAGCCAGAAAAATGGCAGGCATGTTTTGATAGTGATGGGAAGGTTTCAGGTTTTCATAAAGCACTCAAGTTGATTGTTCTCGGGGTATGTTGTTTACTATCATTAACTCATTATATATCTCTAGGTCTCTTAATAGATGCTCTGGGATTTTAATTGCATTTCATATTACTAAATACTAATCATCCTTTGGTGAAGGTCTGTATATTTTTGCTTCCTAGCATAATTGCACTTCAGCAATAGAGAGTATGAATATGATAGGAATTTTAAGGACTGTATAAACCAATTTATATATAACCATATCATAAGTATATGCACCATTTCTGTCTATGTGCCCAAATAATTCATATCCTATCATGATATTTAAATCCTTGTCAAATGTAATCTGGTAATTACAGGAAATCAAGCATATACGAGCAATTTACAATTGTAAACTTTCAATGGACATGCTGTGGATCTTGGCCTCTCTCTCTCTTCTAATATGTTTGTAGTATCTGTCAAAACTGTACATATAGCTCTTTCTGGGGGAGGTCAGGGAGGTGTTAGGATTGTACTATCCTTTTGGTTTACTTTAGTTTCACATATGTATTTTTGGAAGTGTTTAAACATCATCTGCCAGAGGTCAAATATTAACATAAGATGTTTGCATATATATTCGCAGTGTCATAGTGAATATCAACATTCCTTGGCTGCTATATTTGTATCAGTTCTGGGTCGACTCATAGGTTAGACAGTTATAGTTCCATATGGAACTTTGAATTGGCCAATTGGTTTTTTTCTGATACTTGGCAATATCTTATTGTTTCAAGGTGTATGTTTCCTGTTACATTAAACTCTTATTTTTTGAGATTTTGGTTGCTTATTTTCTTTAGTTTATGTACTTGATGAATGTCTTATCAAAAGTTTTTAAGTATAATTAGTTAGTTCCCGTGCTAGTTACCATGATTCGTTGATTGAATGAAAAATTTTTACTTATTTTTCTTCTTATGGTGGCGCTTACCTCTGACATTTGATCATTGTTATGCAAAATTATTTGTAACATGGTAGGGTGTAGATCCATCTATCAGGCCAGAAGTTTGGGAATTTTTACTGGGTTGTTATGCACCAGGAAGTACAGCTGAGTACCGAAAGCAACTGAGAATAGCTCGAAGGTATTGAGTTGCTGTTGCTGTTACTTTCAATTGCTGATTTCTGTGGCTACTTTGCTTGCAAAGAATAGTTAAATACTCTTGGTTAATTGAAGGCACAAATGACTACAGTTACTATATTCAGACAGCTCTCAAATTATCATTTTCTTACGTACTCATCTTATTGCTTCTTAGATTGCAAAATAGACGCTTAATGTCCTAGTCAAATGTGTTCAATTTTCTCATCATTCATCTGTCTTTGGTTTATTCTGTCTGAAGTTTTTGTTTAATTAAGAAAGCCTCAATATAGTGGCAACGGACTAGTTTGTCTGATAATTGTTTTTGCAGGAAACTGTTATGTTTTTCAGATGGGTTTAGTCTTATCACTTGCATTTCGTTGAGTGATGTTAGCTCTGAAAATCGTATTATTTTGATGTAGTTAATTTAATAACCAATTATTGCTTAACTTAATAAGTAGACTTTGGGTTATTGTAATGAGAAAACGGCTTTGTAAATGAAGTATGGTATGCTGAGGGAGGCTATAACTTGCATACGCATCAGCAATCCGGCATTTCCTTGAACTCATTTGAATACCTTGGTTGGAATTCTCTTTAAAAATATCCGTAGAAAATCTGTGCTAATTCAATCATGCTTATGGACATGGTTAAATCTATGAATTTTAATTATTGAAAAGTTTGATGAAACCTCTAATTTTGGCTACAAAATGTAGGTATTTGTGTATGTTGGAATGTAAATATTTTACATCTTTGAAATCGTGACCACGATTAATTGTTAGCTAAGCGCAGCCTTATGAGACTTATTTTTCAGGGAACGCTACAAGGACCTGATCAAGCAATGTCAGGTGATGCATTCAAGCATAGGAACTGGTTCACTTGCTTATGTTGTGGGGTCCAAGGTTATGGACATGAGGACGTCATCCAAAGATGATGGACCAAGGGAAGCTAAAGTTGAGAGTGGAGAGCCTTCTGTTGATAATACTAATCAATCAAAGAGTTTTTATGATTCAAGTAATAATTGTACAGATATATCACATGCATGCCAAAAAGAAAGTTCTATTGATTCGGCTGACCTTGTCAGCGTTCGCGAAAGTGCAGATAGTGCAGCATATGACTCTTCTTGTTTTATACCTGCTTCTGGTCCATGCAACTGCAGTTCCCTTAAACGAGGGAGAGAAGCTCATGGATCACCTTATGTAACTGAAAGTTATTTTGATTTTCCTCCTTTAACCGTCGCAGATTTGTTTGAGAAGAATAGAAAATATGAGAAAAATAATGGGGTTTGTGAAGAAAAACCTTCTACACGACATAAATTGAGATTAGAGGATGATAGAATGCATAGTTTTCGAATTGCTAATAACGCTGATTTAATTATGGAGTCAAATGGTTCACCATCTAACAGCATTTCTCACCACATGAAGTCAGAAATTGAAATGGCTTCTCCCGGTTCCCATGAACCAGAATTGTGGTCAAACAGTCAGGATTTCAAAACAGAAATAACCGACAGATTGAGAATATCAGATGCTCCAGATGTGCCACTGAATACAAATACATCCCCGGGAGAGGCTGTCAATGAAGAAAGGGTATCTGAATGGCTTTGGACTTTGCACCGAATAGGTAACTTAGTTATGAGTCTCTTACTTTATCTTAACCTAATGTCAGTGAATGCCTGCTTAAGTCACTTACTATTCTTTTGTCTGACATGGTTTTTTCTATTGTAGTTGTTGATGTGGTAAGAACAGATAGTCATCTTGAATTCTATGAGGATACAAAAAATTTAGCAAGGATGTCAGATATCCTTGCTGTTTACGCTTGGGTAGATCCTGCAACTGGTTATTGTCAAGGTTGTAGCCTTTTTATTCTCTGTTGTAGCTTTAGTTGAACGCACATGTTATGTGATTACTATATTCTTAAATTCAAACTTCAAAGAAGTCAACTTTCTACTTATATTTCACTATGCTGTTTATATTTCTGATTGTAGGTATGAGCGATTTGCTATCTCCTTTTGTTGTTCTATTTGAAGACAATGCTGATGCATTTTGGTGCTTTGAGATGCTCTTAAGGAGAATGGTATTTCTAATTTTGACAATTATGTTTAGCTAGATTATAATATGACTTTCAATAATGATTAATTTTCACTTCTTTCAGCGCAACAATTTCCAGATGGAAGGACCAACGGGAGTTATGAAGCAGTTGGAAGAATTGTGGCATATTTTGGAACTCACAGATAGGGAAATGTATAAACATCTGTCAAATATAGGTGCTGAAAGCCTACATTTTGCATTTCGGATGCTGCTGGTACTGTTTCGCCGGGAGTTATCTTTCGATGAAGCTCTTTGTATGTGGGAGGTTTGTATGCCTTAAGTTCTCTCTTGCCGAATACATTGAAAAAAGTATGAAAAAAATATGGCGTCTACTACAATATTGTATAATTAGGATGTAAATGAAAAACCACTAAAGAAAAACTGACTAAATAACAGATCAATACCGACTTCTCCCTAAGTGGCAGGGTGGTCAATATTGATCTGTCATAGAACAAGGAATTGTGTTTTCCAGGGTTTGTATGGGCCACGTTTATGAGTAGGTTGGTTATATGCAAGTCAAGTCTCTAGATAGAAAATTAATGTTATTGACTGGTTACCTACTGCCATCTTTTCCTGTTGCAAGTTGCACATACCCTGTTAAAGAAGCATTAAATTGTTATTATATTCAACCACTTCAATAGGTAGTTGAGTGGAAATATGCTTCTCAGTATATATTTGGGTTTCAGTCATGGCAATCATTCATATTGTGGTAGGGCCATCTTCATTTAATGGGTTTGCAAACCGAGGAAGGTTTGCTGCGTTAGGGGTGCCACTGACATTTTTTTTTTTTGGACAAAAAACGTGTCACTCTGCCTATAAGATTATATATGCCAATAATTTGGTATGACATCTCTACTGACAGCATAAACATCAACTTGATTAGCTTCTGTTTCTGTGGTTAATTTGAGTTTGTCAAGTTTTGAGGGATCTAATCAATACAATTTATTGGCCATGTTACTGGAGATTGTAATTGGGGCCTGTGTACCTATGTTAGTAGTAGGTTTATATCCTGGGGAAAATCTTGTGTTATTTTGGTATTTAGTTATGATTTTATTTACATACTGGTTTTTCATTGGCGAAATTGTTTGCATGATTGGATTTCTTAATAGGTCTGATCTGGCCCCTCAAAATAGTCTCTGATATTTTTCACTGAGAATAATCATCCTTGATGCAGATGATGTGGGCTGCTGATTATGATGAAGCTTCGGCAAGCACTTTAGAGGAGAAGTGTCTGGAACAGTTGGTTGTACAGCTTTCAAGGGAATCTGGAGTAGTAATAAGAGAAGAAAGCACAGAAAATAGTGGTGGTGATTTAAAGGGTGGCTTACAACCAAAAAATGGAAACATAGAGTGTTCCGTCTCTGGCGATGATGGGATAAAATCAGCATCAGCTCATCCCTTTTGTGGTTTGACCAGGACTTTTTGGTCAAGAAATGGTCACTCACAGAATTGTACCGTAGTCTCATCAACCCGGAATGTGAATGAAGAATTACCTGTCTTTTGTGTGGCAGCTATTCTTATAATGAACCGTCATAAAGTTATGAAAG
Source organism: Atalantia buxifolia (assembly GCA_030444775.1). NCBI lineage: Eukaryota > Viridiplantae > Streptophyta > Magnoliopsida > Sapindales > Rutaceae > Atalantia > Atalantia buxifolia. The sequence continues at coordinate 13,696,905 of CM059835.1, read as the reverse complement.
AAACCCGTTCAATTGATGATATGATAAAGGCAGGTGTATTACTGAACTTTTATGATACAATTTTTCCTTCTGCCAACTATTAAGTGCTTGATTGTGAACCGTTCTTCTTTGATGCCACACCCATGAGAATATGCAAATGCATGTCTATGTGCATTTATGTATGCCTCACAGAAAACAGACTGATGGACATTAACGTGTAAATCGAATAAAGGGTAAAATTTGGCAGCTATATACAATGGAAAATGATAAGCTTCAATGAAATAGGTTTGTTCACAGCTACGTCTATGAACAATCTAAAGGACCTTTTATCACAAATTTCTTGTTTGTGCATGTATGATCTGTTCACTTGGAATGGAGTTCTTTTTTCCTTTCCACCTTTGGATTATGATTTCATTTCACAAGGTTGGATTGTGATTTTTAAATCTTGAAAGTTAGATTTTTGGGATCTTTGACAATCTGCTATATTTAAGTTTATGCTCAAATTTTTCACATTGCAGATTTTCAATGATAACCTGCTGAAGATCCATGTAAGAAGATGTGTCCGTGCAGCAATCAAAACTCGAAAGAAATATTTTTACAAGGCAAGATGACCATAATCTTTGTTTTCTCAACCTTAGGAGCAGCAGCTGATTTTTTATTTGTCCTCTATGAAAGTGAATTTGAGCATCTTTGTTTGTATAGTTCCAATCTTATATTTGATTATTGCACTCGGTGACTGGAAAAGAAAATGCTGTTTTCCTTGGATATGCAAGGCCCACCACTTTTAGGGCATGCTATATTTTTCTTGCATATTGTTGTTACATTTATCTAAATTGTTATTTTATTTGAATCAGCTAATAAAAAGCAAGAGCCACAGAGCTGGGAATGGTGAATAGAACTACACTATTTGCTGTTTACTTCCATGGCCCAAGCATAGAATGATAGAAACGGAACTCTGAGTTCATACTGATAGACTTGGATTTCAAGATTGTGTGGCATGATGAAATTCGTTATTTAGATCTCTTACCATGGAGAAGTTTAAGGTTGGGCTTTTGCGGTCTGAAGATAATGCTGATTGTTTGTACATCATTATCTTTCACGTTTTCTGAAAGGTAGTTACTGTCTGGATCTGCTTTCATGCCTATATTGCATCTATCATGTCTGCTGCAAGTAAATATATAGAATATACGTGTATGTAACTTTTTGCTGAGCTGAATTGGAATTGCTTGTCAGATATAGTAAATTTAAATGTTGCTGCAAAAGGGGCTATACAGCAAAGTTTCCTATGGACTAAAAGAGTGTTTTGAACTTGAACTATTGATCTTGCATGTTGTGTAGACTTGTTTCAAACTGTAAATATTGACATAGTGATTCATCCTTTAAACAAAAATTAATCCCTTGTAACTAGAGTTAGCCTAGTAACAAATTGGCCATTGTCTGGGAATCTGAAAGATTTCAAGTTTTATTTATGATGGAAAGAATAAAAGTTGATAATATAGCTCTGATGTTAAGCTAGTAACAAATTTTTAAAAATAATTGGGATAAAGATATCAAGTTACAGATGATCCTTAAATGATTATTCTTATATGCTTGAATAAAATTTTTAGGTTATTATTATTATAAGCAATTATCTAATATGTAGACATTCTTTTACACCACCAATTTATCTAACTAAACAAAATTTCTCATTTCAAGCTGAACATAGCATACGGTCATACATTCGGATTTTCTCTTCTGTCTCTTTTTCTGAAATTAAACCAAATAGGGGAACCTCAAGTTATCTACTCTTTTTTTAAGGTTCAAAAATTCAATTTCTAATTTATTCATTTTTCTATTCTTCGTGGATAGGTAATTTTCCTTGACCGTCAGTTGAACAAGATTACGTCACACAGTTGACTTTGAAAATTCAGTCAGCTGGTATTATTTTGAAATGACTCGATTGTTTTTTCCCTTTTTGATCTCGTTATTCTTTCTTGTGCAGCTTTTTCTTGTTCCTTTGACATCATATGAGGATTGACACCTTTCATTCTCCTATTTATTGTTTCTTATTCAACAGAGCACCTCTTTGTTTTTAGCATTTTGAGATGTGAAAGCTAGTATCAGACTATCAGTTAAACAATAGGTCATGGCTTTCAAGGATGATTTTGATTTGCTGAATTTACTTAAAGAGGGCTTAAACACTTATCAGAATGAGAATGAATTATTTGTTCTCTCCACTGCCATCATTTTAAGTTTTAGACCATGCTTTAATGAAATTATATTTATGCCACCATTTCAAAAACCAATGTGCCTGAAAATGTTACAAAATGCATGCTTCTTATTTTCATTTTTAATATTCCATTTTTGCATTAGCTAACACTGTTTTCTAATTTTTGGCCCTCATCTTCAACTCAGTGACAAGCTTGACAAGAGGGAAGAAGTTTCTTGGTGGGGGCATCCAGGTCCTGATCATTTAGCAATCGTGTACATCTCTACAGGTTAGCGGAACACAATTTTTTTGTTTTTCATTTTTAAATTTACTGTAGCATATATCTGGAAAGCAAATTGTTTACAGATAGTTTTTGATTGCTTATCCTCTTGGGTATGTGAATTTGAGAAAGCGTCAATTAGATCAAGAAATCATTAGATAAATACAAGAAAAGAAATGTTGGTGATCACAATTGAAGTTTCCTGTCATAAAAATTTATTTGTGAATAGATAAATAGATTTCTTCTTCTTTTCTTTTTTTATTTTCCCCTCATCTTTTTATTTATGGAATATTAATTCTATGTAGCACAAAACAATTCCACTTAAATAAAAATACACTCTTAGCTTTATGATGACAAATTTTTATCTTCATCTGCAAATCATCATAACCCTCCCTATTACCTTTTGCAATTGGTATCTGCATTTGTGCATCGGCAATTTCTGCGTATCTCCCCCTGCTTCCCAGTCAAAACATTAATGCTGCCCATCCGACTCATTGACAGAGCAAATGCTTTCCTAAAATCTTCAAAACCAGCAGCAAATTCATCAACAATTTGAAGCGTGTTGTTATCACCATTGGATAACTGCTGATCAACTCCAAGAACTGATTCATGTGCCTTAACTCTGGAGTAGTAGGACTCAGAAAATCTGTAACTGGAGCCAGTTTCTGGGTTTAGATAAACAAGTGGATCAGACTGACCCTTTCTTGTTCTGGGTGGACACTCCTTTCTCAGTTGATTTAAAAGTGTCATGTTCATACTTGGGTCTGGCTTTCCAGTATTTTTGTAATTGTAGAGCCGGTCAACAATGTAGCGGCATCGAGTTTGGCCCATTGTGTGTGCTCCTGAAATAGAGGAAGAAAAGTTATTTTCAGTGAAGAGCGGTACGGTGTGAAATGGAAAGAATTCACTGAATTAACAAAGTGATGAATTGTAGCTTATACAGAGAATTTTAGAATTTTTTTTTTTCTCCCTGAGATGGAGAATGTGAGTTCAGGCATACATATTTGGAACTACCGTTTCAAATTTTCTGCTTAGGAAATATTTTTCTGATTTTCTCCATCAGCAAATGCGACTGATATTCATAGTGTCTGTACTGGTAAATCTCTGATTTTTTTTTTGGGGGGTTTTAGCTTTTCTTACTTTCGCCGGTTTTATTGGTTCGTTTAATAGATTCTTTTGAGGTATTAGAGAACCTTACCTAGGAGGGTTACCATGTCCTGCACATCTAAACCTTTGGATTGGAAGCGTGCCAAAGATTCTTTCCATGAGATGGACGGTGATGGGAGGTCTACAGATTCTTTGGTTGATGTCATACCGTCCCTTCTTCCTGTAAACACAGGATAAGATGGTGCGCCTGCCTGTTGATTCATCAAAATATGAATTAGTGACTTAGTTATCAACTCATAAATGGTCGCAATTCCTCAATATGCCCTTACGGCATAAACGGTCGCAATTCCTCAATATGCCCTTACGGTGCCTGCATTTTTTTAAATTTTATGCCTTTTTAATTAATTATTTATTTTTCTAAGGAGAAATTTTAGAATATATTTGTTGTATTATAACTAATTAATGCATGCATGATATATGTAATTGAGTTTAATACAATCACCACTTGCATGATAGTTTACAAAATAAATGTACACATGTCGTGACATTATTGATTGCTTGTAAGACTGATATAGTACAAAGGATATATTTTAGAATCTCTTTTCTCTAACATGTAGGGGTGGGCGAAATCCGAATTGACTTTTTTAAACCCCCAATATCCCTGGGATTCGAGCTTGGTGTGGCCGGTCAAAAATGGTTACTTGAAAACCTAGTCGTGACCGTTTGAGCGTTAAATTACCAGGAAACGAGTTTGTAATTTTTAGTAGTATACAAAATGTTACATAAAATATAAGGGAAGTAAAATAAAAACGCATACCATATGAACGGCATCCCTGGTGGCAAGGTTGAGTATATCGGAACAAGAGACGGCACCTCGGCAGCGTTGTTCAAGAACAACTTTGATCTTGTCGATGAGAACCAACGCCCCAAGTCCCCAGTTTTGTGGTGCTGTTTTTTCTGAGTTCGGTCCATCAAGCAGAATTGATGCATCGCATCCCTGGATTTAGCAAATCACGATATAAACGTAAAATCACCACAAATTTAACATTCAATTGCATATGTAAAATTTTTGTGATACCGCGAAACATAAGATAATGGAGCACATTAACCTAACCATAGTTACGTTATTAAAGAGAAACATAGAAATTGCAGGCCATGTTAGTGAAATTAAAATTTTTGAAAAATGAGGTAGCTTATGCCAGTAGCATTAATTGTTTGCTCTAGCATTAAACCAGGTTCAGAGCGCCTGCTTTTGGTAGAATCCGGAGAAAATGATCAAAACCCGAAATTAATCATTTTTTCTCATGTTTTAAAGTATTTTTTAAAAAAAATTATTGTCTTTTGAAATTTTCATCAGTTAATTTTTGTCTTTAGAAGTTTTTGTCAATAGATTGTGGGTTTTATCAATTCAGAGATAAAATAGTAGAAATAAATAATTGAAAGTTGACCTTTTTTTTTTTAAACGGCAGGAAAATTTTGATGAGTTTTGAAAAGTGGGGAGAGAAATGACTAATTTACTAAAAGAGTTTGCATCATTTTCCCGTAAAATCAGCTTACAATAAGACGATAGCAAGTTCCTATGCAGCCGAGCATCAATGAAAATACACATATCATGTTCTTTTTCAAGAAGCTATTGCTTCGAATAGAGAAGCATTTCAGTATTTCCTTAAAGAGCTTCTCCCGGAAAAACTGCCAAGTTCTTCTGAAGAAAGAACCAAGCTGGTAAAAAGCAATTTCTAATCAAAATTCTCTAAGAGTTAAAACAAAATGATGAGTAAAAGATCAGAAAAAATAAAAGGCAAAATCTAGAAAGAAAAAATTGATAAGGAGACCTACAGTTACAAAGCAGTCAGAGTAGAGCAAACGGAGGAGTTTAGGGGCGATGGTTTTATCGTGTTTGTAGAACAACTCCACTTGGTGCCTGATATATGCCTCTGCATCATCGCATGTATTATGAACCTTGTAATAATGCCATTCCAATTTCACCGGCTGCGGCAGCGACACCGCCGCCTCGGCATTGGCCACAAACAAGCTCAGTGCCAGAGCCACCAGTGGGAGAATCATCACGAACCTTGGATGGCTACCCATTTTTCCTTTTCTTTTATCAAATTCTCTCCCACTAGGAAACCCTAATTGCACTAAGCTTGTAATATATGTATGTGTATATACTGAGCTTGTTTGTATGGTTCTCGAGCTAATATTGGCAAGTACGTCTTATACTCGTGCCCATGTAAGGCTTTATATAGACTAGGGTTTTAGCCTCGAGCCACGTGGCATAACCGATCGACACAGCTGAGATGATAAATTTTGAAATATTATTAGATTAATAAGCTTGGATATAGAAATATTTATGCTGAAGGCACCGTGTGACGGGGGAAGAAGGCAAGAAGCTGTTCACATCACATGCAACCAAGGTGTTTTCAACATTCTTCTACGCCATATTGTACTCGAAATGTAAATTGCAAGGAACATGCATGCATGTGATTACATTGGCTTCAGGGCTTTTCAATTTTAGAATGAAAAAAGATTTTGGCGATCCAAAAAAAAGGTTTTTTTGTATCCAACGTTCATGTATATTGTAACTCGATTATCAAGATCTGAAAAAGGTATCAGCATGATTTAATTATTATGAGCTTTGTATTTTGTTCATAAAAGTTGGTAAATCATAAGATAATCATATGTTTATTATGATGTAGACTCTTTTACCAGACAAATTTAACAAACTGCAGCGACTTCATCGGTGTCAAAAGGTGGGCTTTGAATTATTTAGTCATTTGCTTGTGCTATCATTCTATCAACTGAATTTTCTGATTAAGGTAAGCTAATTACACTTTCGATCGAGTTCAAGCTAAGATTCACGTTAACATGTAGTTTTAGGAAGACTTTTGAAATGGTTAAAAGATTTAATTCTATATAAATTAGCAGTCAAAGAAATCCACAGATTTTATACACTTTTAAGGTTATTAATAAAAGATTTGTTTGCAATAGTTTTGCTTAAAAGCAGTTGTAGGTAAGAGCCTTAGATGTTTATAAAAGTAATCCGCCATTCCTCACAAGACTGACTAATAATTATACTCCATCTTAGACTCATGTAAAGTATATGTATATCATTTGTTTTTGCATTTCTAGGAACAACTTTACTTCCTCGTATGTATTTGACGTTTTAAAATTAGTAAGGATAGGGATACAAATTCTTGTAGAAATTTTTTTATGTACAATAATGAGCTAGAAATTCAATGTAATTTTTGAAGTGGGCATACGCGAAAATCATCCAACCAATAATACATTGACACATATTTTTGTAAATATATATATATATATATATATATATATATATATATATATATATATATATATATTTATATAAGAGCTTTATCTCTATTGAGTATATTTTTATAATATACTCAATGACGAGAGGCCAAAATATGAAAATAGTAAACTGAACCCAGCTACAGAGCTTAATCGCAAAGAAGATAGATACACAACAAATTGATATGCTAATCACCTGGTTAAAAAAATACGCACGTAGTAAGATTATTGAAGTTCAGGTAGGAAACTTGATTTCCCATCACAATGGTACACGTTCATAACAATTTAAGCATCAATGGAGATTCAACTTAAGCTCATTTAGATAACCAATCGTTTATTATTAGTGTTGGTTCTTCCAATTTTAAAAGCCAGAATTTCCTGAATATGAAATTGAAAAGCTTCAATTATGATAGAAATGGAATCGAACTATCAAGCATGACAATTTTGTATCACTCTTAATTGGTTTTTACCAATTGGAACTAAACGCATGAGGTATTTTGCGTAGCGTACGGTCAGCTTGAATATCTTGTAACATCTTACTTGCAATTGAATTCGATCCTCAGGCTGCATGTGTTGTCATTTCGTATTTATCTAACAATTAATGAACTACTTTCAACTCTTTGTTGGTCCATCGTGTTTTTGTCATTCAATATTAATTGATTTTTCCAAGTTGCCAATTTTCAATAGCATTACAACTGGAAAGCTAATGGGAACTGTAGGGTTAGCTTAATATGAAAAATATGCTAAATTAATGGTCAAGTTCAAAACATTCAGCACGAAAGTAATAAATGAAGCAATCATGTTGCTTAACCACCAACCTTGGGATTTATTATGAGTATCATTTAATTAAGTTGCTATTTTATTGACAGCAAAATACTTGCCAAAAAAAAGAAAAAAAAAGTATAAAATGTACTAATAATTAATTATACAGTTATATAGGTTACATAGATTTTATGGTTATCAATGTAAGTAATTAAACATCTATTTTTTGTATACATATTTAATGTTTTAAGGTTATTTCATCACAAGATTTAAGAAATAAATATGGACATGTGATGTAATCTTTTGGGTAAGGAGAAAAATTTAAAGACGGTCAATTCACAAAGAGGATAATTTGAAATTTATCCTTTGGGTAAAAATAAGAGGTATGAGATTAAAATCTCACTCCCATATGTGGAGAAGATTATACATAAAATGGTAGAGAGACGGATAAACTTGGGTAGTCAGTCAAATAGAACTACATGCTACAAACTATTTAACCAGACTCGGACAATGACACTTTTTTCCTTTTACTATTAAGGTCTCAAATAAGAAAAGCGAACAAAATAGAAGTGGATTGTTATATTTTTCTAAAACTTAGTTGTGTATTGTTACAAGTCTATATTAAAGTTATGTATATCGATGATGAATATATATATATATATACACACACACATACATACACCTTTCACTTCAGACATTTCGATCATAATTTTGTAAAAAAATAGATTTGAATGTTATTGGGTAAAGTAGAGGCGTTTTATGTGTATGATCACTAATTTGTAAATTCACAGTATTCATGTCAAAGGGTTGTTTGGTTTTATGTCTGAAATCTTAATTTGATTTAATTTAAGATGTTTTGATATTTTAGAATGTTTGTTTTTGTATCTAAAGTCTTATTGTAAGACACTTTTATATGAATGAAAAAAGTAAAATTTGTTGACTTTTTCTGAATGATAAAACGTCTGAATTGAAAATCAATTTTTTTCCCTATAAATACTTTCATTAAAAGTATTTATTTCCTACTTATCTATTAGATTTTATATTAGAATTTCTCTTGCTCTCAAACTTTACTTTTTATTAAATACTTAACATACATTCAATTTGAATTTTAAACAAATTCTTTTACTATTAGATAACAATTCTTTTATGTATAAATATTATTTTAAATTGTAAAAAGTAATTTCATAAAAATTATTTTTCATTAATTATTTATCAAATGCTTACTTATAAATATCTATAACATAAAAATTGTTGTACTAGACAACACTATAAATATATACCTATTTAAACTTCAAGTACTTATAGCACCTTCAAGTATAAGTGTAAAAATATTAGATTTAAAATGCTTTGAGTTCATAAAAACAAACAACTTACTACTTATATTAAGACATCAAAAAAAAAAAAAACTGACATATTATTTTTGACATAGATCATTCAGACCATTCAAACTCATTCAAATTTCAGAATTTTAAAAAAACAAATAAACGCTACCTAGAATTCATTAACGATTGCATGAAACTTATATTATTAATTTTCAATATATGTTGAAGTTATTAGATAAATAACATCATCAATTAATATATGAAAACAATGTGTGTGTGTGTGTGTGCGCGCGCGCGGGGGCGTGGGCGTCTGCGTGTGGGTGTGTGTGTGTGCGCGCGCATGCGTGCGTGCATGTGTTTGTTTAAAACGTTTTGTAGCAAAAATATTTGGATTGCATTTTTCATACAATATATAAAATTACCATAATATAAAAATCATACATTTTCTTTTTTGTAGAAGATAGGCTTCCAAATTACGATTTGTCACTAACAATCTTTCAAGTTATGACTTAAGTTTTATCTGCACTAGATGTGTGGGTGCATTTATCACTGTTGAAAGCAACTAGCAAGAGAAAATTTTTCCTCTCAAAGTTAGAGAGAAAAACTCTTTTTCCTCTTATCTATATATTGTGGCTCTTGTGTCTCTTTTGTAGAGAAAACAAGTTCTTTTTATATCTCGAAACCCCAAACTCCTTATATATTTCCTTTTTTAATTCTATTAAATTAAATTTGATTTAAATTAAAAAGGATAAAACCAAAAGTGGCGTTTCACTCATGCTTGCTATAGGGGCCTATATTGTAAAAAGAACACAAGGCCTTTCATACACAATCATATTAAATGCAACTTCCCACCAAATAATATATTTAGGCTTTTAACTTAAATAGTTAGTTATTTCGCTTATTAATTCAATAATGGTGCAGTCAATTAAATGAATAACCCGAGGATCATATGGGTACATACAATAGTGGCTACAATAATTAGAGGTAATTAAATTAGCCCGATTATTTAATTCTAAATCCACTCCATTGAAAGATTGAAACTGACCTCTATAATTGTATGTTATCTAAGATAGTGTTTTCGAATAATAATTCGACCCATGTCATATTGATTTCTTTACTGAACGATCATTTGTACCACATCGCTAATTAAATTGATATCGCAAATGTTCAATCAATTTAATTATATCTTATTCTTTGACACTCATCGTATTTCTCTAATAATTATTTTTAATATATTAATTATATTGACACACTCTGGCTAGAGAATTCTATGATCAAGTATCAAAAACCCGCCGAGAGATGTGTAGTACCAATTCTGTATTGTTAATCTATAATCTCATTGCTTATAATTGCTTTCACCAAGATACTGGATAAACTTGACTACAAATGTATGTCACGTTCATTGGTAACTCAAATAAAATGACAATCACAAACAAAGAACTATAATTAACCCAAGATTGAGATTGCAATAAAATCAATTCTTATGAAATTTAATAAGTTTGACAATCCTTTTAAGGTTGATTAAAACTCATATATGATCAAGTTCAATTAAGTCAAACTACATCAGTAAATTCATATATGATTAAGACAAATCATTCAATAAATTTACTACAGTCTAAACATAAATAGAGCGTTCAACTATATTTATCAACTGCGAATTCAATTTATTTAATCATAAGATATCTTATATTTTATATCTTTTGTGAATCCATATAAAGATCACATAAAATACATATAATATAGTTAAATGGACCTCATTGAAAATATTTATACAATTAAGATATCTGAACAAATATCTCAAATATTTTGTGAATCAGAAATTAAATAATCAATATGCTTTAAAGAGCACATAATCCCAATAGTTTATAGATTATATAGCAACAAGCTAATTACAATGTACCCAAATTTGGTTTGCCCTAGACATTGCTTCGGTTCGATTAATTATTATTTATTAATTACTTCAGGGCTTATCTGAAAATCAAATTCTACAGTGAGGTCAAAGCACCCATCTCCCTCATCCACAATTGGCTGGCAACATTCTTTAGAGAGCTCTGATTCACCTTTTTATTTTTTTTTTAAATTCTTGCTCTTAGACCACATCGAAAATAAGCGAAATCGTGAATTTCTACCGGCAGCGAATTTAGTAAAATCAAATATTCACAAGATCATTATCATAAAGATGATGATAAGTCTCTCGAGAACTACTATGTTTTATTTTGGTGATTTTTATATACTTAGCTTTGTTAGTTATATCTATTTCCCCATGTGATCAAGGTTCAAAGGTGAGACTTCTTATATCTCGAGAAGTTTTACCAATTAAGATAATTAACAAGAACTCGCATTTAGGTTCTATAATTAATATATGTTACACAATTTTAATATTATATTTATGTTTATTATAAAATTTTTACCCTTAAGTGAAAAAGGTAAACCATTTTGATTTAAGGGATGGTGTATTAATTTTGACAATAGAAAAAAGAAAGAAATAAGCAACAACAAAAAAAAAAAAAAGAAGAATGTATTGTGCAGTTAATACCCTGGCTAGGACTATATTTCAGACTTTTGTTTCGATTACTGTAAATTTATAATACTGATCGTGTTTATGAAATCATTTATGATTGCATGAAACTTATATTTTTATTAATTTCCATGTTGAAATTATTTGTTTAATAACATCATCTGTAGATATATGAAAAGCATGCATGATGTATAATTCTTTTAAGCAAAATGACAATCTCTCCAAATTTGTTGTGCCTTAGCATATGCTTTGGTTTCATTTACTTCAGGGTGTCTCCCTATATCAAAAGATGCCCAAATATCATAGCAACCTTTTCCATCACCCAAAAGTTGTTTGCAACATTCGTGAGAGAGCTTATCATCATCAGCAGCAGCATCTCCGTTTTTGTAATTAATGATTTCGGAGAAAGCCTTCTGACAGCTTTCAGCTACTACTGCTGTTCCACACTCACCCAAATGGAAATTGCGAATTTCTGATGGCCGTGGAGGTAAATGTATAAGATCGTTTACTTCAACTTGAACTGCAAGCACCATTGAGAGCATTAATACCACCAATCCGCTAACTAAGAAAAAATTACTGATCTTGATGAAGGAATGGATCTCCATGCCTGCTGCCATGTTAATTTAATCCTCTGTTGTTTTTTGGGAACGAGATCTACTGTTAGACATTTATATGTATGAAAGTAGGGAAACTAATAACATAGATAACCTGTGTGGTTTGTGGTTTGGTGTGTGTGTGTGTGTGTGTATATAGTTATTTATTTATATTTATATTTATATAGTTATTTATTTATATTTTTATATATATTCTAAAATAAAGGAGTTTCCCTAACTATTTCGCTAAATCAGAGGGATGTCATTGTTCTTTCCTTATGAAATTAAAATTTTGTAAGTAAAAACGTACCATGGGATTGACTTTAGGATGATTGTGTTTGATGTTCATTAATTCAAATTTAAATACGCTGAACGTTGTTTTCTTGAAGGATTTACTATCAATGTCGAAAACGTACAAATAATTCTATCAGGAATACAAAGATAATGAACATATATAAAATAGTAGAAATTAGGATTAATTAAAAATCTCTTTTTTTAAGATAAATTACAATTAAAGCATTAAAAAAAACAGCTCATAAAAGTCTCCTAATTAAAGCAAAAACTAACTGTATTGCATTCATATTTGTTATTAAACATAGAAGAAATCAACTAATAAATGCGACACAACTAGCTTGCTATAAAGGCCTAAATTTTTCATCAATACTATTAAAATTTGTTTGAATTACTGATGCACCGTGGTTTTATGAAAGAATGCTCTGCAATGAAACTGATGCAACGAAATGATAAAAGATGTACGATGGTCGATAGATTGGGATATTTTTAGTACTTCATTAATTCTGGAAAATAAAAGAATAAAGAAATAAATTAAATATACGTTCATTTTAAGAATATCTACGAATCTATGTGTTAAATGATTTCACATAATACTGAGTAATAACAAAAATAGAACTTAAACTAAGAGTTTATTCTAAGAAATAATCAATAACAAATAATCAAGGCCTCCACTTGTAAAAACTGCAAAAGCCACTTATTTAAACTAATTAAGACTTATCTTAATTTGACTAAAAAACCTATTTCAATAAAACTTATATCTTAATCAGGAATGCAGCTCAAATAAACAATGCCTGAACGATAAAACTATAAATAGAAAACTAAATTATACTAGAATACAAATTAATTAAAATATTCTTAAATATTATAAATTTCAACCTACCTCATTAGGATTTCTTCAATTTCTTACTCTACATCAAATATTGTCCAAATCACTACTTATTGATAGACCTTTTCCATTTGCTTAATTGAGTTTTTTTTCCCCTCAATTTATATAATAAAAAAATAAGATTTTATGTAAATCCTTCGGTAAATTATTATTATTATTATAAATTAAGCAGAATGAAATTTAACCCTTATTAGGAATTGGGAGGGAAGAAAACTTGATAAATTATCCATTTTTCTTTAACGAGATCGAGCTTTCAATCTCTTTTGTTTTTTTGTTCGACTTTCTTTTCGTTAATATAAACATTTTTTATTTCTCAAAGTTTCTACACAATCAAATCAAAAGACTATTAATCTCGAAAAAAAAGCAGAAATATTTAATTAAATTAAACGACTATTAATCTCGAAAGAAAAAACTAGTAGCAAACCAACACGAAGTCATAATTATTATATTCGAATTATTTTTTTATGATAATATATATAGGTCTTTAGGGAACTACTCATGTTTTGTTTTTGTTGTTTTTTTTTTTTTAACTCTAAACAGACAGTAGCTAAGTTCTCCTTCCACTTATGTGGACAAGGTTCAAAACTCATATATCCTGTACCATCTCAAGAAGCTTTATGGCTTTACCCCAAAAACTACTTGGGTTCTATGGTAATTATCCTTTCAAAGTAATGCGATCACATTTTTTAGTGGATTCTCATTTTGAAACTTGTAATTACAGAGAAAAAAAAAAGAGCAAAAATGTGCGCTTTACTTTTATGTATACTTAGGAACCGATGCAACGATTCCGTAAGTTCTAAGTATTGGCAGAATTTTGTTCAACAATATGGGATTTTATGAGAATGAATATATTTTAGACCTTTCTAAGGACTATGTTTCTACGCTTAATTCCAGCCAAAATTTTGTAAGAACACTTAAAGGTTATTTCAGACATCCCTGTGCACGTTTTAATCTTGAAGGTTCAAAATAATATTGAACATTAGGAAGATTGATAAGTTTTAGTTTAATAAAAGTATTTGAAAACTACTCGATCGATTCTTAAGAACACGTTTAATCTATAAAGTGAGTATTTGCCACCTTTATTTGTAAATTTAAAACTAAAGGGTGGGTAAATACCAGATTCATCTTTTAATCTCCTGACTGTCCCAAGAATTGAATCCGAGTGATTTTATCTGTTAGAAGGCAACTTTTACCTTGAAACAAGTATTTTTACTTCACTGTTTGAACACAAAGGAAAGATAAAATGGATAAAAAATCTATTCAAGGACTAAGACTAAAAGGAACTAACTAAAGGGTAAGTCTCCCACAAAAATTATCGTAAATTATACTCATGCTAATCGAAATGATTGATTGCGTAAAACAAATTTTAATTAACATTATTCCGTAAGGTTTTAATTTGTTTTGAAATTAATTAAACAACAGCCTCACATTTCTTCCGAAGTTGAATACTGCGGATGTCTTAGGGTGGTGATAAGCACAAAGAGATCATGGCAAGCTCGGCCTCCAATCCATTAGTAAGTTGCCTATAGCAATCATCAGAGAGGTCTTCGTTCTTGAAAAAAGCAAAAATAATAGGGTATTGAAATTAAAGTAAATTAATCAAGGGGAGATATGGGTATTAAAAGATAAATTTGGTCTTGGGAGATAAGGGGAGATAAGATTTCACTTGACGATACAAGACTTACATAAATAAAAGTCACTCGAGTTCGATTCTCACTTAAAACCATAAAATGAATTGTCATAAGTGACCAAATTCATTTTTTTCATAAAGATTTAATGAATCGAACTCGTTGTAGCATATGTAATTTTACCAAATATCATTCCAAATCAACAGGATGATGCTATAATCAAGAAGACGACTTGACAATGAGTATATAATTAAAGCTTTTCTTTTTCTGTATAAAACTCAAGTAGGTTTTTTTTGTCATTGCAGGGATGTCCTCTATAGGCTGTAGAATACATGTAGATTCCATGAGAATTGACTTTTCATTGCACCAAAGACCAATTCTAAGTCCAGTATTTTTATTAACTGAAGAGCATTTCAATAATCAATGCACACGATATTCCCCAAGTGATCTTAGATACCTTTGGTATATCTTACAGTGAAGACAATTAATAATACAAACATCTAAAAAACGAATTTATCAAGCATCATTTAAGCACAAACACGCAAACAAAATTTGTATTTCTGTCACCAAAATTGGTATTAGTTTTCAAGAAATTTGTTGATCCAACAAAGAAGATATACTTCATATAATATAAAATGTTTAAGCATCAAGTCTCACTTTAGCTTTTTTTAATTGAAAAATAATAACAACAATAATATGGAAAGTAGCGATGACTTTCTCAAGCCTTTACATCTCAAATAACACGGAAAGCATCCTTTTTCCATTCACTGCCTGCAGATTCCAACCTCTCTCAACTTCAATCAAAGGTTCTCTTAATTTTCTCAACTTCCATGCATATTGATTCTTTCAATAAATTTAAATTATTTTAATAAATTTAAAATTAATGTAGCTTTGTGCAATGTGATTTGTAAATATTATCACGCACTTTTTGTTTCCTTATGTATATATCTTTTACTCACTTTTCAAGTTTTAAAATTGAGACATTATTATTTGTTTTTGTTTCTTCATCTATAAGGGTTTTGCAGAGCTAGGTAAGTCTTGTGAGTTTGCTTTGTTTTGAAGCTGAAATTTAAGAATTGAATCTTTTGAATATTTCCATTTATTTGATTCTTGGAATAATCTATTAGAGCCTCTTCCTTTAACTCAATTGTTTGCATTAAAATTATGGCTTAATTTTTCATCCATTATATTCTTCATTTTTGTTAGGACTATTATGTAATGGTTGATTGAGAATCTATATCCAATTGATTACCTTTATATACGATGCCTCTTTACCCAATGCCACCCAATCAATTTTTTTTTAGGGGGGTAACTTTCAAAGATTCTATTTCTTGATAGTTGAATTTAATCCATTTCTAACTTTGTTATAAATTATTTGGAATTTCCTAAAATAAGAAAATAGTAAATAAACATAATTTCAATTTCACCAAAATCTGGTTTGAATATATAGACTTGGAATCTGATTTGTTTCTTCTACAAACCTAAAGATTCCTAATTGTTACATCAAATAACACTCATTATAAGCGCGGAAGATTTTTGAAGTTTTGGTTAAATGAATGAATTATGTTTTGATGTAATAAAAACATTTCAAAATCATATGATTTATTATTGACTAGACAAATATGAAAGTCATCCACTATAAGACAAGTTGCAAAAAGCCGTCAAGTCACACAAGCAATTTGCGGGGAAAAAGGAAATGCAATGTCATTCACATTAGCTTTATTGAGCCAATTAATTAACAAATTAATTAAAGCTTAGAAAAAGGGAAATCATAAAGTAATAATAATTAAAAAGTTGTGAGGGAAGGCTGCTGCTGACTGCTGAGTAGGGGTGAGACCGATTTTGGTTGATGAAAATAAAATGTAAAAGCAAAAAATAAATTAAATAACTAAATACAATTGTTTCTGAAAATTATAATTACGAAATAAATATTCTATTAGAAGGAATGCATAAAATTGTGCAATGATATGGGCACTAATCTAAAACTTTTAATAATTAATACTTAGGTTCTGTATATAATGCTAAAGTGAATTTTAATTAAATTTAGATTGGTCTTTTGATGATGCTGCATCATTATTATTATTGTTTATGTGCTGTCGGTCAAGATTTATTAAAATGAAAAAAATTGGTAACGATTCATTTAAAATTTATTTAAAATGTATAAATAATATTTACATATTGAATTCAGGTATAATAAAGATGCTCTAATGTAAAACAGTTTTAAAAATCATTAAATATACGTTGTTACAATTATTTCAAATTTAATTACATTTATTCAATAGTTTTAGAGGCTGCTGTACATTGCTCGCATCTCTAATGTAGCGTCTGCCTTGTATATTTAATATGGTCAAAGGAAAGCTATAAATTGAACTTAAATAAATGTTAGGTCAAACATTGAAGAAATGATTAACATCGTGCAATGATTTTTTTTTTTTTTGGTTAGGGGGAGAGTACAAAGTACAGTGACTTAATAAACTATTAGAATGTGACATTTTAATTTAAGATGCCGGAGTATAAATAAACAAATAGAAACGACAATTTAAAAAAAAATTCATGAAATCGCGCGAATGAATTTCTCATTCGAACTTATGGTTGCTATTGATTTATGCAGATTAAATTTGATATTTGCATGAAAGAAAATATTGTTTGTTAGAATTGAGTTTGATTTTTGAATTCCTGATGGAAGATTATGAAGATGGGTAAGTAAAAAGGAAAAAAAAAAAAAACAAGAACACAGTCTTATTATTATTATTATTTAATTCTATTCATTTATCATCATTAACTGAGACTGAGAGGGCAAACAGAATGGGGTGTTGTGATAACTTACAAAAATAGTGGACTAAATTAATAATTCTTAATTAATAATGGGAGTAAACTGAATTTAACCTAAATTTGTATTCTTAGTTCTAGATTTTTGGCAAGTGTGGCATCAAATCTTGGATATTCTTTAGTATTGCTCATTATTTCAATTATACATCTAAATCACCAACAAAAATATATTTGAGGACCAATTTGCCTATTTTTAAAATTAGTCAATATTATGATCTTTGAAATAAAAGATTACAATAACCATAATTGAGCATAGCATTATTTTTAAAAAATTATTAAAATTTTGATGTGCCGACATGAGGATGTGACATGGCAATATTAGCGTTGTTGAAAATTTCCCTTTCTAAGAGATCGCTAACAAAATGACAATTTGAGTTTCTTCATTGGTGATTATTAGATTAAATAATTAAAAAAATCAATTCTACATATTTTATATATATATTTTGCAAATAATTTTTTAAGACAAATTATTCGCTATTTATATCTTTTTTTTTTTACAAGCAATTAAGTAAGCGCCAAATGTTGTGAATTTAGCGCCAAATTAATAATATTCTAAAAGCAACAGTAAAAGCAAATACATAAAAAGTTAAAGAAGAAAAAAACAAAAAGCTTTTTATTTAAACAACAAATAAAAACAATTAAGAGAAATATAAATGCTTTCATCATCTTGAGTTTGCTTCCAATTCCCCTTCATTTTCAGTTCCGTACATCTCTGTCTCTCTCGCTCGACGATTCTCAGTAGCCAGTTGCCTCACTGCATCACACACGCCGTGTTGTTGTAAATAATATTTATTGTTATTAAAAAAAAATTCTTCCTTTTTTTTTATTTCAATTTATTTTTTGTTAGTACGTAATAAAAATTCACCATCTGATGAACTCATTGATTCGCGGGAATCACTTTATCAAAATCTTTAAACGCGGCGTTGCAAAGCAATTTTAAACAAAGGAAAGATATATATATTTTTTCCTTTTATTTTTGGGAATCACATGGCGAATTCATCTGGTAATCATCATCAAGAACATAGTCACGGTCATGGTCACGGTCACGGTCACGGTCACGGACACGGACGCCATCCGTCGTCGTTTAATGCTACGACAGCGAATCAGAGTAACGGCAATTCGATAACGCTGGCGGAGAGATGGAGTGCGATTTTGAAGCATAACCCGGGAATCTCCTCTGAGTGGACGCTAGAGGAGCAAGCGATTCTTGAAGATAGGCTTCAGACGTGAGTTTTCTTTTATCTTTTTCATTTATTTGAGGGTTTTGTTACTTGGGTTCATTCTGGTTTTACTAAATATTTGACGGGTTTGAGTTCTTTTCCTTGAATTTTGAGTCTTTATTGAGTGTTTTATTTTTTTTTTATTAATTTCTGTCATAATAATTGTTTTATTTATTTATTTTTGGTTGTTTGTGTTTTTGTTTTGGGGTCTCCGAGTAAAATGGAGTGTGCGAGTGATTTTTTATTTTCTTTGAGTAAAGACTCTGACTTTTGTTTTATATAAGTTGATTTGGATTTTCAAATTTTAAGTAGAAACTTGAGTTCTTGGTACATTTTCTTTTGTTGGGCACCAGTTGCTTGGTTCTTAGGAAATCTTAATAGTCTCTTGGCTTGTACACATGCCTGCGGTATTAACTTATGGTAATAATGATCTGGATAGGTTTGTAAATTATTAAGTATGCATTACTAATTGACAACTTAGGATTTAAAATTTAGTGATGTCTGTTAGAATTTGGTGCAGGGTTAAAAAATTTTCAGTCATTGAGGGATTGGTGACATCCCAGATCTTTGTATCAACTCCATGATAGATGAGAAACTACAAATAGGGAAACTTCTGATGAGCCAAAAAAGTGATAGGATTTTCTTTTGTCAAGTTTTTATGGCTCTTTCATGTTCCTCTTGGCTAGGGCAGGATCAATTGGGCAGAAGTTGTATTTGATTAACTTAGGAGGATGAAAAGATAGGGAACATAAGCGTAATCGATATGGTTTCATGTCATATGTACTGCATTGTCATCGTTTCCAGATAAGAAAAGTCGGATTATCTGCTGAACCTTGTTAGAATCGCCCACCACCCTGTTTTCTGAAAGTTCTATGGCTCCATTTGAACCTTTCTTGTGTGTACGGTAGATGCAGAAACATCTTTTTTGTTTTGCTTCCTTGCTTTTGTCATTTTCTTTTTCCCTCTATTTGACTTTGTCAAATTATATTTTAAGTGCCAAGTAGCTGAGGTGTCTCAGCTTCATGAAGACATAAACTGGTAAAATATATAGGATAATTACTAATATTGTATTAAGATTCTTCATGATAATAGTCCCTGTTGAATGTTCTAACGTTTTGAGGAATACAAGTTGTGAAAATCTAGGGTTAGCAAGAGCGTGAGAAGAATGCTTGTTTCCGCTTTTGTTGCCATCAACCAACCTACAATTAGTGAGATATTTCATCTTGTGTCCAACCAATATCATTTCATTATCATCTTTCACTTACTTTAGTTACAAGATGGATCAATGTATGATGTTGTCTCATGAACTGAAGTAAGCCACAAAAATGTATGCAGATGGTTCCCATGGTAGCAGGATGAGCGAGATAATCTGCTGTTTTTTTTTCCTTTTCTTTTATAAATGAAAATACATTGGGAAAAATGAGGTCTAATTCCTGTTTTCTCCACTAACCTAGGATAATTTGCTGCTCGGCAGCTCTTATAGCATTTTTTTTTTCTCAGGTATAGTATAATTGGAAACTAAATGTTCACCCATCCCCAGTGAAGGGGGTTTTAAAGACCCTAAATCTCTTCAATCAACTCAAGAGATTTTACCAGTTGAAGCCAACTAGCACTCTTATAGACTCACTTTTTCTTGATTGAGGAAGTGTTTGTTCTATGTAATAACTGCATTGTATAAACAGGATACCTGTATAAGTAAATTGCAACTTGATTACATGTGCCATGCATGTAATATAATCTCTAGGTGATTCTTTTATGACTTATATTTTTGCATAGTTTTCACGTCACTCTTTGTTGCCCATTGAACTATTAGATTAAAGAAGCTGTAGTGTGCAAACAAATTAGAAACCTGCAAGTGGTGCTATAAAGAAAAATGCTTTATTTACTTATTAATTATCATGTCTCCATGTGTTCAATAATGGAATTCTACTCAGAAAAGAAAGGCCTTAAACCCCTCCTGATTTCCTTGCAGTAGCAAGGTTATGACTCTCAGGCAGTACATATTCAAGCTCACTTCTATGCTATGCTTGTCCAGATTTTTACACAAAAGAAAAAGCCACATCACTCACACAAGGGTGACACCAATTTGGACTCAAAATTTTTCCCCTCACATCATTCTTTTGTCTCATTATTTGCTTACTCTCTTTTACAAGCCTTCAACTGCACCTATATGCTATTGCGTTTGTCACACTCATTCCTCTCATGAAAAGAAAGCCAGGCCTACCTTTATTGGTTTCGTACGAGGCTAAGCACACTGAAATAATTTGATATTGTGAG
This sequence comes from Atalantia buxifolia, assembly GCA_030444775.1. Taxonomy (NCBI): domain Eukaryota; kingdom Viridiplantae; phylum Streptophyta; class Magnoliopsida; order Sapindales; family Rutaceae; genus Atalantia; species Atalantia buxifolia. Next base: position 13,675,713 of record CM059835.1, on the reverse strand, counting down.
CTTCTCAAGATTTTTGCGGAGTCTTCTAGAATAGTGGTGTAAGCTTATAAATATATATACAGAAATAGAAAGAGAGTTGAAGAGGATTCTATGGTGGCAGTGTCACGTTCAAACAGTTGTCCTGAATGTTAAACACATCAAAATACAATACATTGTTTCTGTTAAAAGTTGTGACAAAAATATTGGCTGATGCCTTGGTTTAAATTCATTTTAGTTGTTTAGAATCTATCCTTTCGGCTGTTCTTTGTAATCTTAATTGCATAAGCTTCAGTTTAAATATTAGGCTGTGCTGATTTTGTTTCATTCAACAGTAGTTTGTCTAATAGAAGTGGTCATTTTTTCCCTGTAGATATGCATCAGACAGAACATTAACTCGCTATGCAAAGATAGCTATGCATCTCAATAATAAAACAGTGCGGGATGTAGCATTGCGCTGCAGATGGATGACTGTAAGATCCGTAGTTCTTGTTTGCGTGTATATTCTGTATATTTCTTATTTGCAAATGAATTAAAATCTTGTCCCTGAACCTGCAAACTGTATGGTTAATAACCACTGAGATATTTTTGCTTCAGTTGAGTGGCTTTAAGCATGTTAGTGAAATAACATCGTTATAAATTTTTGGACTGGCCGTTTGTTGGTTCTTGCTGCTCTGTTAGAGCAGTGCTTAGAATATCCATCGAGTATTTGGGGTTGGAAAATATATCTATATAATAGCTGGAAGAGATCTAAAGTAGTGCTATTTGATGTTATAGTTTAATTTTTCTAACTAATTATATAATATCTTTGTTCAGAAGAAAGAAAATAGCAAGAGAAGGAAAGAAGAATTATCAAGGAAGAGCAAAGATAAAAAGGTACAATCTAGCAAAATGTTGTAGCTATTGCATTTGTGTTAATATCTTTAATCTTTAAATTCATGTTTTAGTTTGGTCAACATATTTTAGTTGCCATCTTAGGACTATTTGGGTTCATGTATGTGCTCCAATGAAAGAGATGCATCTTTTCTTAAAACGAAGAAAAAATTATCTTAAATTTAGCCACAATTGAAAATTGATCAAACCATTACGTATTCACTAACAATAAGGAAAAAAAAAAGTGTGCAAGATAATAAGCACCTATAATATTGAGCTCCACTGTAGAAATTTCCTTGGCTCTTTAACAACAATCTCCACAGCCATAGTTGGTTCTCCCAACTGGTGCAAAAGTTTTGTTTTGGGTGGGGGGGAGGGAAGAACTTTTACCATGAGTTACTAAATTTGATCGTGAATCTCGAATCCAGTTGTTGCATAAACCTTTTCTATTTATAATTAAATTTTATGTCAGTTAACGGTGAAACTTGAGTTTCTTGTCTTAGCTTTTGTTTAATTTAGTTGCTAAAGTTCCACATGCTTTGTTTATGGGAATGGACATCAAAACTTACATTAGATATTCTTCAAATAAATAAGGTCACCTATATTAGTTACACAATTCAGAAATCATAATACCATGTGATGATAATAGCTATACCTCACATTCTTCGTTGTTGAAATTAAATGTAACTATATAGTTTCTTCGTATGTAGAAATTTTTTTCTGAAACTAAAATTGGTCTTATCATTGTGTTTGGTGTTAGTATTATTGCATTTGTTCGCCTTAAGATTAGAGATTAATTTTTTAAAATATTAAAAATTGGAAAATAATTTAATATGAAATTGAAGCTTCATTCATTTAATATAATAAATGCAGTCAAATAAAACCCTCGAATAATTAAACATGTTTAAATTAAACATACTAATGAATGTGAGAACCGGATTACATTTAGGTGATCTTGCCAGTAGATAGTATATACCTTAAACTCGATTTAATGTACATTAAAATTACATGGACTGTATGTTAAAAGTTTACACATGAATTTATTAGAAACTGCCCTTTTTTTTTTTGGGCGGGGGGAATTTTTCTTCCATATCAACTGAACTGCATTGGCTTCAGTTTTCAGACAAAAAGACTCTGTTGTCACTTATTTTTGCTAATATCTCTCAAAATCGTTGAAAGTTGGTACTTTCTGCTACATTCATCATTTTCCTTTCAAGTCTTATGATTCTTTTCAATGAAACCGAAAGTTTCGTCAGCTAATCTTCTTAGTCACATTGTCAATTTTACTGCTATATATTCTTGAAACAATGTCTGATGCTATTAACTTCAACTGTTACATCACAATTGTATCAAAATTCTTTATTGCTTGTTGCAGTTGTATCTAACCAATTCTGTGGCTTTAACTAGAAGGTTGAGATGCTAGAGTAGGGGAAGACTTTTATTGAAATATGTTAATTCACAACAATATTCTTGATGTGGAGCATGTAGGCTTGATGCCGTAAATTTTTCTGTGAACATGTTAAGAATTGTCGTTATGATTTATAGATTATCGATGCTTAGGAACATCTTTTGATTTTGATTTATAGGAAAGAGTTATTGATCCTTCAGTAAAGCCAGCTCACTTTGCAGCCCGGTCCAATGTTCTTCCATATGCATCAACAATTATTCCTCCAAACTATGATGATGGCTTTTCTCTCAAAGGTTAGCTCTTCCTTGCTTGTTTGCCGTTCTGTTTCATAGGTCTGTAATATAATTTTAGTATCGAAGAACAACTCTTTTCTATTTGTGTGTGAGCTTTTCATCTCCTAAGCTTACAACTTATTTTTTGGCATCTCCTAAGCTTAGAACTTCTTTTTTGGGCTAGATTTTATTATATCATGCACTTCTCATTTTGTATCTGATATTTTCCATTAACAACCTGAAATTAGAATTTCCACTTTATCAAAAAAAAAAAAAAAAAAAAAATTTCTATGTTACTTCAGATGAATCAAGATCTCACTGTTTAGCTGTTGAGGAAACAGTGCAGCATTCATTGAGAATGATACTGTTACATCTTGATGCTTGAATATATAACATACTTAAAAATGGTTTTTGAAGTAATCTATGAGTTCAGGAAGATAAATTGTGTTACAGGATAGAGGGAAATTTTAACAATTAAATGAGGTCATATTCAATCAGGTCTGTCTTGTCCAGCTGTTTCACTGTTATGTTGCTGAGCTTGAATGCTATAGAACATGTTGTGCATTTTTGGTTTAAGAATTAATATGATTCATCCTTCTGTGGATTCTATGCATTTATGGTTGACATGGTGATGGCACTTCTGTTAAAGGCATTTTTTGCTTGAGAGATAATTTTCTTAATAGGATGAAACATTACTTTCTCGATTGGTAGATCCTCCCCCAGCTCAACTATTGCCCCACTTCTCTCTTCTTCCCTTTCTTTCAGGTCCCATGAAACATTTATGGCAACATAATAATGGCAATCTGCTTTGTGGTGGTTGCAGCCATTGGCGGTAATATAGGAGATACTCTTGAGAAGAATGCACGGGCCTTGAATCAAATTTCTGCAAACCTTGCAGCTTTTCAGGTTAAGTGCTTCTGTTGTAAAATATACGATTTCATTTCAATCTGGTTATTTCATTATCTGCCTCAGTAATTTTCTTCTGTACTTTCATGTTGAATATCAACTCTTGTCTGATAGATCTCAGTTGTATTTTGTTCATATGTGTGAAAAGTAATGTTTACATATAACACTTGATTTGTTTACAATTGGAACATCTCAAAAAATACTAGGAATGTGATCAGCAGTTATGTCTCCTGGTTGTAATTTGGATAACTGGAAGGAAGAGAAAAATTCATTGAAATGAATTCCTTTTTATTAATTGGAAGATGGTGTTATTTTTCCTTTTTTTGATAGAAGATATAGAAATCATTGTGAGATTCTGAACAGCTTTATTTATTGTTGAATGACATTTTTACTTTCATAAAAAATTTCCTATTTTGTTTCACTTTATGCTTTTTGGAGACATTTTGAATAAGTCATCTTGTTTTATTCATATTTCTTATCCTTGTTGGCCGTCACTGCTTACTTTTATAACTTTTTTTCTTTGCAGATTCAGGACAATATCAGTCTCTTATGCCAAACTCGCGATAATATTCTTCGAATATTAAATGAGTATGTTTGCCTGCCTTTATCTACTACTCTTTCATTATAATTTCTTCAGGTGCTTAAAGACAGTATTCTCTTGAACCGTTATGGTAAGTACAACTTTTCAAAACTGAAACTAAATATCAAATCCATGGCCACTGTACGGAACTGAAATTAGGCATTAAACTGCCAAAGTATGTAAGGGAAACTAAACTGTAGGAAGTTGTAGCTTATTAGTGTGCTGCTGATTCTATATGTTCTACAAAATTTGCCAACTATCAAAATTGGAAACCCCCCCCCCCCCCCCTTCAGGTTCTTTCTTCCACAATCATTTAAGCTCATTTCTGTTTTCTTGTTTTCCTTACGTTACATGAATCTTCATTGCAGAATGAATAACACATCTGCCATAATGAGGCAGATGCCGCCTCTTCCAGTGCATTTGAACGAAGAACTGGCTAACACCATCCTTCCCCCACCAAACATCCAAAGGCATTCATGATTCTGCCTGAGACATCAGTTTGACGTGATAAACTCCCAATGTGATCACGATCCTGCCTCAAATTCCAATCACGGAGGAAATAACTCGCGAATCGCAATCAAGCTGCTCATCTTCTCCTCCAACTTGAACTGACTGTCCTTCCAGTTTCATCTCCGCCCGTATATAGTTGAAATTTTATGCAATAGTCTGTGCAGTAGCTGGTGAATTAGATTTTATGTAGAGAGTAGGAAATAAAGAGCAATAATCAGTGATTAATTGTTTTGGTGTGCATGCATTTCTTTTTGGGTTTTATTCTCAACAAACGCTTTTTTATTATGCTTATTCTATTAGCTGGGTAAAATTTATCATTGCAGGTGTATATATAGATTACATATCCCCGATAATCAATTTCTAATCACAGAGCTTTCCATTAATTCTGAGATTTTCATCTCGTAAGCCTCATTCTCAAATTTTTTCTTAGCTCTGTTAGCGAATCTCTTTTATATCCATTAGCTTCAGCAAATGCAAAAAGTCTCCCCTCTTGAGTGCCACGCTTCAATTAAATTTGTGTCGTTTTTGTTTTTTCAGTTTTACCCTTTTGTTGATATTTTAAGGATGGTAGATGACTGTAAATTGCTTCTCAAACCTTGGTGATAGCAGGATTCAGTTATTGAAGAGTCTTTATTGGATTACCTTTACAAGATTTTATCATATAAGTATATGGTGCCCATTTCCTGTACCCAGACTCCAGAGTCCAGGCAACATTCATATGGCTATTTGAACAATGAATGGCAAAACTATTCCCCTCAAATGTTAAACTGTTAAGCCTTTACTGATATTTTTTAAAAGTTTGTCTGGTCTGGAAGTGATTCAGTAGCTGCAATCTCTTATTGTATCCACAATGAGTAGTTAATTGGTAAGGGCAAATGCTATCTTATTCAGGGGTCCGGTTATGTTGCGACAGTTGTACCATACAATTGTTGTTTTTAACCGTTGGATCTAATTTATGGTGATAACTGTAGCTGAATTTAATGGTTGGTTATTAAAGAATCAGATTGTATGGTATAATTGCAAATAATTAGTTGTCTACAATCATTGTTGCAATTAATTGATGCAGTGAATAACTGTTGCAACAATTTATTGTTGAATGGCTTTTTGGCTTATTCTTATTCTTATTCAGAAGGGTGGTTGTTTTTGCTCAAAGCAGAACCGAACCGTTTTTGGGTTGAGAATCAGTACAAACTCGGTGTAATAAATATTGGTGTTGAGACTCAACCTGCACCCTAAACTCTGGGGAACAAATTGTGCTACTCAAGATTTTCTCTTTACAAATTCTTCTAGACTCTCTCTCTCTCTCTCTCTCTCTCTCTCTCTCTCTCTCTCTCTCTCTCTATATATATATATATATTCATAATATGTCTTTATTTAGCTATCATTTTAGGGCAATTAAAAGAAAAACAAGAAGCTAGACATTTTTGGGGTTAGACTTATGTTGCGTTTTCCATTTTTAAATTTTTATTTTATTCTTTTCAATAAATTTTCCTCGTCTAGTCGATATTTTTTTAAAAAGAAATTCTCTTTTAACATTTATTTAAAGAACCGTTACAATTACGTATTTACAAGCAAATCAACTGAGAAGGAAAGATGCAAGTTAAATATGAACATTATGTTCCTTATATGATGTAGCTAGAAAGTTGAAATTTACTGAAAAGAATCCGAAAATGATATTTAAAATAATTTTTAACGCCTAAAATTGAAATATCGGTACAAGCAGTTGTTAATAGTTGCACTTAGTTGACAAAATTACAAGTATTTTGCCGTTTGTATTTTCCTTTGAGATAATGTTCATGTCAATATCATTAACCAAGAACTTTCAATTCCAATTAATTTCGTATTTCACATTTAATCTTGATCGTTAACATTTTTTTTTTTTTTTGGCTCATATTGGTCCATCTGTAGAAGATTTCTCGATCATGGTTATTTTTATACTTTCTTTTTAATTATAACATACTGGCACTTGACTTTTTAGTGATTTTGTCCGTCGATGTGATCAGAATTTTGAATCTAAAATTTTGGTTATGTAAATACATACAAGTAGAACTTACTAGCAGCCACGTTGTTACGTAAATACTTGATTTTTTTTCTTTGCAATAATTTAAAAAAAGAAAAGGAAGAGCAGCCGTTTGGTTTTTGAAGTTGACTGTTGTTATTAATGCGGCTTATTTTGACTGAAAAAAGAATTGTAAAATTTTGGTTTACGTTATCGAATAGTCTCATCTCTTGCTTACATTTTGCCTCCTCAATTTGTCAACTGTAAATTGAGGGTCTGCGTTGAAAATTTCTATTCTAAGAAAATGGGGGGAAAAAAAAATCAAGTGATTTTATGCGTTCAACAAATTGTGAAAGCTTTATTTTCTAAGACTAATTTTGAGTATAATTTTTCTTTCATCTTCTCTTCTTTCCTTTCATCAATTCTCCTCTCAAAACCAGCAGGTTCTAAAGTCCTGTTTAGTATTATACTTGAACAATTGTAAATTAAAAGTTACAAATCAAATACTGTTGTTTGAAAGCTGAGTTAATTTTATTTCATGTGATAAAAAAACTATCGATTTTTTTGTTAAAAATATTATTTAAAAGTCATAATTACCCCGTAATATCAATTTTAATTTCATAATTATAGCTTCTTCTTCTTTTTCAGCAATAATAGTTTAAAAGGTGTAGCATCTCAATATTAAAGAGGGCCTAAATCTTATTGTTATGAAGTGAAAAGTTAATATATTATAGCATCCATTATTTGCAAGTGAGAATGATTTTTAGGTTGAGAAAGATTAAAAGATTACACAAATAACTTTTAATTAGAATACAATTCGATTTTATGAGTCGTATCCTAATTTATTAAAATTGTTTATGAATAAAAAAGAAAAAATAGGAGGAGTCCCTGGTTTCTTGTACAAAAGGTAATTTGAAGTAACAAATTAACTGCCGGATTTAGGTTCAACGGGCTAAAATGAAGAAGCCGCAAACTTGATGAGAAATCGATAAAAACTTCGTACATGAAGGTGGCTGTATATGAAAATTTCAATAATGACTCACAGATTCTAATTCTCTGAATTTTTCAGACAAAGGTCGGTCATGCCGACAATAAATAAATAAAAAAGTTAATGAAAATAAAATGTGACGTTCCAATACTTCTAGTAGTTAGTGGTATGTCCAATAACTTCTTCACCAGATGATATTATGACAAAGACGAAGCAGTTAGATCATAATTACCTAATTTTTTTTAAATAATTAAACAGTGGCAACCCTATAAATTTTGTAAATCCACCCTACTTTTAAAAAATAATTTAAAAAATTCACATTATTTTTAAAAATTTTTAAATAAAGAAAAATTCTGAAGAATTAATCAACTAATTTTTTCTTAAATTCTTAAATTTTTTTATGATTTAGTTTTTTAATTATATTTGACTACTAAGATTGTTTTACACTAAATTTAAGTTAACTATTTTTATCCTTAAGAGCTGAAAATACCAAAATAGTTGCTTTAACTTCAACATTTTAATATCTTACGCAAAATTCGTTGTTCTAAATGGTCAATTGTATTTTACTAGTATGATTATTAACTTTTTGTTAAACTAACCTAATGTCTTAATGCATGAGCCGATACTCATGTAAATTAATAGGCTATCAAATTTATGTCATTTACGTGCAAAATATTAAAAATTATTAGACTTCATTTTAAAAGTTAGATTATAAGTCACAAAATTAAATACCTAAAGTATTGGATACAAGAATACATATTTCTTCGAGTAATTAGGTCATTTTATGTCATAAAGATAAAATAATTTAATAAAACTTATATCAAAACAATCTTATTGGTAAAAAATAATAATAAGTAAGAAAAAATATAAAAATAATTTAATTGATTAATTACACAAATATTTTTGTTGATTTGTATTTATTAGAAATAATATGAATTTTTTGTAAATTTTTTTAGAAACGGAGTGGAGATTTCCCCACCCGAAATTAAAACGTTAAAAACGTAACTTGATTTATAAATCATACCTAAGAGTTTGTCAGAATTAATTTTTGAACCAGATTAGTGTATGTTCCAAGAAAAGGATTGAAAACTCCCTTGTCACCCTCGTTGGACCATCAAAATACATTTGAAATTCTAAGTCAACTTGATGGTGTCGACAATCTCCTATTCTTATAAGGGAGATAATTGACACTTTCCCCTGCAATTTTTCAGCTTTACCGCTTTTACAATTTACACTTTCCCCTACAATTTTTCAGCTTGACCCTCCTTACCTCCTTAATATTAAAACTTAAATAAAAAGAAATTTTTCTTTTTTTTACCTATGATAAATTTTTTATGTGCAAATTTTGGCATTATTGATACCAAAAGTACTATAAATTCTGCAGAAGGGTTGGTGGTAAAATTAAAAAACTATCCGAGGAGAGTGATATTATCATATTATCCTTGTCCCAAAATAAAAAATAAAAAAAGAAATAAGTAGAATTAATATATTCGTAATAGATTTATTTTCAACTATAATCACAACTTGCCCAGGCGTAGTAGCCATCATAATAAAAATAGAATTCCAACTTGAATCACCACTTGGCTACAGTAACATAAAATTTGCAAATTGCAATCAAAATCTATACTCTTACCCAAAACCATATAATAAGATTCATTTTTTGTCACCTATGACGATTCATTTTACACCAACTAGTGGTATTTTTTTGACTATATATGCTTTTTCTTTTATTGACAAACTGAAGGAAAATTAAAAGAAAAGGGGGCAAAACACAAAGTTGAGGGCCAACTTTTTGAGGTATAATGTATAACATTTAACTTTCTTTTTGGGGACTATAAGTCGAAATAATAAATAAAATAATATGACGACTATATCCTTGACCGAAAGGGTAGGTAGCGTTGACGAAATGGAACTTTGGTGTTTATTATTGACTATTTAATGGAGGAAAAAAATAAATTGAAAGAGTTTTGGTTGTTCTAAATCAGATATTGCATCAATCTCAGACTAATCCATTAACAAGATAAGTGGATTAAGTTGAATAAAATTCTTTTTCCAGTTTTTTTTTTATATTTTTTATACCTTGAAAAGTGGTTTTTAATTTTTAATTCATGGGCTTAATATTAAATTGTGTATTTGAAAGTTATAAATTTGGAACACGAGCGGTGTTTCCGTTGAGGTTCTTGACTTGAAAAGGTATCATAATTTGAATAGAAAACTGAAGAGTCTCAGCTTCTAGATTTGTGTTGTGTTTATTATATATGCATGTTTTATACATGCATATGCTTCTCTCTTAAATAGATGTTCATGCACATGTTTGGCCCTTTTTGGGGGGGGAAAAAAGCTTTTAATTGCTTATTGAGTTATTGTTCATAAATTGATTGATTTTAAGCCGGAAGCAATTTGGTCATACAGCTGGAGAAAATAAGATTCAATTATCTCAAGGATATGTTTAAGCAATTATTCATCACCATCAAAGTCTCAGAGAGTTGCTAGGTAGCTAGCTGGGGGTACAAGTTGATGCTTTTCTGAGAAGCTGCTTTTTTCAAGAACCTGGTCAAGTTCCAAGTAAGTTGATTATTTTGCTGCATGGATATGGTTTAACTTTTCAGATTCTACGAAAAAATTGTATCCCTAAATTTCCGATTGTGTTTTCTTTGCGGCTAAACATATTGTTCTTTGCTTGCAAAGGAGTGATTCTAGACAAAGCAGCCGGTGGGTTGCTTTTTGAAAAGGGTTTGCATCAATTTGCACTCCAGCTTAAACCCTTTTTGGCTTTTGTCTGTTCGCAATGAAACAAAAGCACTTTTTTTTTTTTCCTTTCTCACGCTTTAAATATGAAGCCTTGTTAGGTTAATCTCCTTCTCTTCAATTAACAAAAACCATGAGCAGTTTCTCTCTCGCTCTAACGTAACTCGTAAAGTTTCTGCTCAGCTTCTTGTTTTTGTTTTGATTCAGTTTTCTTGATGTGTTGAGTTTCTCTCAGCCATGATGCAGTGCTTTTTCAGAAAGGGCTGCCCGTGATGGATTGTTCCAGATGAATAAATTTGGTGAAATTTTGACGAAGCTGATGAAAGTCTAATGAATGCGATATTATTTGTTTGACAGGTCAAAATCAAACATGGAGTCCAAACGCGGCAGCCAACTTGTTGTATACGGAATCTTGACGATGTTGTTTTTTGCACTTCATTTCGAAGAAATTTTAGCTCAATCAAGCTCGGTACCAGGTTAGAATTCTTATTTTGTTTCTTTCTCTTTCTCGGTGTTTTTTTTTTTTAAATTAGTGATAAATGCTCTCATTTTGTAAAAGCTGTACACTTTAATTCTTTCTTTGTCATCGAGTTGGGCTGCAGGATGTGTAAGCACTGATGCTTAAGCAATTTTTGCTTTACTAAAAGTTTGTGTTACACAAACTTAAATTATGGGGTTTGTTAGTGCAATTTGAACGGTTGAGATTTTTCACGTTGTTACAAGTCAATGGTGGGCTCTTACCCACTCCATCCTATATTTAAGATTTAGTGTTAGAGTTAATTTTTTTTGTTAATAATTTAAAAATATATAATTAATAGTTATTGAAAAAAAATATAAAAATTAAATTTTAATCATATATTGGTATGCATATATTTGTGGTAAAAAATTATAAAGAGTTAAGCACGTATCAACTTAACACTGAATCTAAATTTTTTTATATTTAGGAATATGTCTAACAACCTTAGGTCTAAATTTCTGGATTGTAGTACCCATGAGCAATCAGCCATCTACATCAAAACAAATAAATCGTTGAAGCGATTCATAACATTGGTTTAGGCCTTGGGGGAAACTACGAAACTTTTACACTTGTAAAAATTTGTTTTGATATTAAAAAGGAATATTAATATTCTCGATAGTTGTCTTGGTACGCAGGCGATTCAAGTGAAACACATAATAAAGTAAGAAATTTGAATGCGGGATTAGGTTACCTAAAAAGGTTAAAAGAAAGGTTGATTTAGTATAAATCATCTCAGTGATTGACGTCGGCTTTTGTTGGTTCAGGTCATCGGCCCTTGAGCCCATATTGTGTAGTGTGTCAACCCAAGGCCCAACAAATCCCTTGTCCCAATCAACAAGTTTCCATTTCCCATAATGTTTATGTTACTCCATTTTTTTATAAATACATAAGCATTAAGCAACTACTAGACAATAATTTCTTAATCTTAAAGATAATTAATTATTTTCTTTTACAGATTTCTCAAGGAGGAATTTGCTTCAAACAAACAATGAGTCACCACCAATTAGTCAGGAAGATGATGATACCGTGAGGGCAGATCCTTTGAACAAGTTAAAGAAATATAGAGGAGGTTATGACATCACCAACAAGCATTACTGGAGTGTAATTCTCTTTCTCCTTCTCTGGTTTCATATACAAATGTTAAAAGAATACAAAACAAAAATTCATTTGATCAAAATTTACACGAGAAAGTTTTATATGAGGAGTCACTACGTTCAACTGTGTCATAATTTTATTAGATGTCACATCCAAGCATTTTTATAAAAGACTTCCTTAAAAAATAAAGACGACTTATGAATAAATATGAAATTAGTTAGCACTTATATAAATGTAATTTTCCTTTTTTTTGGGTTGCAGTCAACTATATTTACAGGCATTTATGGCTATGCCCTTGGATTGCTGTGGCTTTTGGGTGGAATAATATATGGAAGCTTTCTGCTAGTAAAAATCCTCTGCTGTAAAGGCAGGAGAAAAGCAAAGCTGAAGAAAAAGGCACTCTGTTACAAGCAATGTTACCTCAGGCCAATTCTCCTAGCTATATTCCTCACAATTTTGGCAATGTAATTTCCTAAACTCTGAATATAGGGCTACTTAATAGATTTGATCGAATCAATAATTTTTTTTTTTCTTTTTGTCTTTTAACAACTCTCTTTACTGATCACAATATTTATGCAGACTTGGATCTGGGCTGGTTCTTGGAGGAAATGCAAGATTCAATTCGCGTGCAAAAACCGTGGTGGGGATAATCATAGATACTGCTGATCAAGCATCAGAAACTATATATAGCACTACAGGAGCAATAAAAGAATTGGATGGTAGCTTGGAAAACACTGATACAAGAGGTGTGCCTCGTGGCTTCCTTTCTTCAGCATCAAGAAAACTTGATTCTGAAGCAGGAAATATAAAGAGGCAGGCCAGGAAGAACCGGCGCCTCATCGATAAGGGCCTTCAGATAGCGTAAATTTCCTCTCTCTCTCTTAAAGATCTGCATACAGTCATAACAGTGGCATAATGATGAAATTGTATGTTTATTCTTGCAGGTATGCGGTAACCACTGCAGCAATTTCCCTAAATCTGGTTGCAGTGATTGCTCTTTCCAGTAAGTGTCTTTTGTTTGTAACTTTACAAAGTACAAACATTGTATTGCATGCTTGTTGTTAACTGTTAAGTGGTAGTTAACAGCTTTAAGTGTTGATTCTTTTTTTATGCAGTTTTTGGTGTTTTAAGATTTCAAAGGGCACTTCACCTGTAAGTAAACTGAATCATTTTGCCGCAAACAGATTGGTATTTGTTATGTAGATATAGCATTTGATCTTTTTTTTTTTTTTAATTTTCTTTTACAGGCTGATTGCACTCTGCTGGATCTTGACCTTTTTGTGCTGGGTACTCTTTGGAGTGTATTTCTTCCTAGAAAAGTAAGTGAATCTTTTAATTTCAAGAACAAACTTTTTCAGTAATTTCTTGCGTGCCAAGAAAGTGACAGAAATTGATCCAGAACCTTTCAGTTTTGCTAGTGATACATGTACAGCTCTAGAAAACTTCCAAGAAGATCCAAGCAACAGCACCTTAGGTGCAATCCTTCCCTGTGATGAATTGCAATCGGCAGAATCTGTCCTGTCCGATTTTGGTGCAGGAGTCTATGATATTGTTAATCAGGTATATATACTTTCATAACCTTTTGCCGCAAATTAACGCGTTGAAGCTTGATAATTATATTTTGTTGTTGGTGTATAATATTCCAGGTGAATGCAAACCTATCAGTCCTGCAAAAGACCATGTATCCGAACATTCCTAGCATATGCAATCCTTTTTCGGGACCACCAGATTATCAGTACCGGACAGAATTATGCCCAGAAAATACAGTTCGCATCGGAGACATCCCAAAGGTATGGCCATTTTTTAAAAACCGACGTTAATCAAACATTTTTATTTTTGAAATTTTGTGTTTGAACATTTCTGTTATAAATTGCTCCAGGTACTGAAGGTATACACTTGTTCTAATGGGAACTGTGAAAATGGAGCATTCATCACAGTGTCAAACGATGTACTTAACTCAGTAGAGTCATACACAAGCTCGATTCAGAATCTGCTTAATGTGTATCCCGAACTGGAAAGTCTAGTAGAATGCCAATCCGTAAAGAATGCATTTTCTGAGATTCTTAACAATCACTGCAAGCCATTGAAGAGATACGTTCACATGGTGTGGGCATCACTTGTTTTTCTCTCAGTGGTCATGGTGCTTTTGGTCATTTTATGGGCAGGCCTAGCTCATCATCATAAGCAACTCCCTCACTCTTTAGATGGTTCTGTAAAACCTGAAGATCATTCAGCAACAGCTGCAAATTTTTCGGAATTTGATAAGTCTAAAGTAGCAGATGATCACCCAAATATTAGTTCAGTTTAGCAGTTAAATTAGGAGCTAAGTTCAATAGATTACATACAGAGCCAAACAAGATATTGGCTTACACAAGTATTAATCATAGGATTAAGTCAGCTATAAGTTGCTTAGGAAAAATATTTACTGAAATTAAAAGATTCAGAAAGATCAAGGAAAAAATATACGTTGTGCGCAGGAGGTGAAATATGTTGTAACACAATTTTTTGTTACAATTGTACATAATGGTTTATCTAATAATATTTACGAAACCCAAATTCGGGACAAACCCGAAAATGGGATTTGAGCACTTATAATTTACTCCATTTACTTCAAATTTTCATTAATACATCTCTTATCTGAGAATCTATACATAACTAAATAGTCCCATTCATTTTTTATTCACCTTTTGGAAGTGTTGATAGAAAGAAACGTAATATTAGGTGACAAATGCAATTATAAGTCTATTGAAACCTTGATAAGATCATATAGAGATTCCACTCCTCATGAATTTATCTTAAATCACGAATTTTTGGTTAATTTTGTCTAAGTTTTTGCTGAAAGAGTAACCCATTTTCTAGCTTGAATTAGTCAAAAAAATGCAGAATTTTCTAGCTTGAAAGAGTAACCCATTTTCTGCCATGAATTAGTAAAAAATATGCAGAATTTCTTACTTTTCGTGGTGGATCAATTCCAATAATTTGGAAGTTTATGAATGATTGATATTGCACACTTTATGTTACCGCAATTCGAATATAGGTGTAAAATAGACTGAATAAACCATTACCATAACAATAAGGCGAAAAGGTTTCCAATCACTGAATTAAAGAATGGTTTAGGATATTTCAATCTTTTAATTAGCTTTATTGAGGGCATGCAACTTTCTTAAAGTATTATTGATAAAATCATAAAATTAAGGTAAAATACGAAACTTACAAACAGAACCTTCAGGAGTCCAGGAATCATGAAAATTTTCAAAGACTAGGACTTAATTATAAACTCTGCCAAACAATTAATCCCCTCAGTATATCACAAAAATCAGGTACCTGACTGATAATTTACCATAACTGTGATTCCACTTAAGCTGAGTCATTTGACCAGGAGTTGACTTTCGGAGCGGAGTGAGGTAAAAACGGAGAAAATGGAGCAACCATCATCACCAGGAAGAAGCCCAGTTGATTACAGAAAATGCATAGAAGAAGCATTGAAGTTCATCTTGGAATCTCACATCAACCAAACACTCGAACTCGACCTTGGTCTCTCCAAAGACTTATGTTCCGTTCTTCTTACTCATGATGTTCCTCTCACTGCAGGCAAGCAACTGAGAAAAAGAACTTCAAATTTTTTCATGTTATTACTACATCTTTATTTCGATAGTTTCTCTTCTTCTAATGAGTGCAATATTAGAGAAAAAAAATGGGATTTTTTTTCTTTTTGGTGCTTTTTCTGAATTAAAAGTGTGAAATTTACTCTTTCAGTTGAATGCTTGCTGTAAAACTAATATGAGAAAAAAAAAAACGGAAGAGGAGAAAACAATTTAGTTTCTTGTTGGCTTTTTAATATGAATTTTAATGACTTGACTGAGGAATCAACTAGTTCAAAATCATTTTTTTTTAATAAATGGTTCACATAAGAATTAATTTAGACAAAGTTTCAGTTTGAATATTTAACAGGGCTATGCTTCAGTTGAATTGGGTATCTGACATCAATCTTATTGTTTTGGAGGAAGGCATCATTTCTTTGTACTCTATGTGGCAGATTCTAGTGATACAGAGTCTCAGTATCCTTTATACAAACGATTAGCATCAGTTTTTCATGAATCGGTAACTTCTACTGCCTCCTGTGGGGCATTTAGCAATATTGCATCATTCAACGAGGACGATGACCTGAAGAAGCGGGAAGATTGGGGTAAATTGGTTCTGGAAGAAGGATCTGAAATGATAGAAGTATGTAGAACTGTTGATTTTTATTGTTCCCAGCTTAGTGTTCTCGTATCCATGTATAAATGGTGAGCTTACAAAAACAAATTGCTGTCTTTGCACCAGCTTCTGAAGACAGTAAACTTTGAACTTCATGTTCAGGAGCCGTACTTTACCCAATTAAAAGGTAGTTATTTGATTTTGCGATATGAATGTTTTTATTTCTTCTTGATATCATGAGTAATCATGTCAATTCACTTGAAGGCCATTGATATCAATTTAATGTTGTTTGTAGATGGATTGAAAACTGTTGAAGGAAGGTGTGCTGTTGGTGAATACAATAGGTATATCCCAATTTCATGCTCACACATGTTATGTTACATGTTTATTGGACCTGGATTCCTGCAGACCCTGCTTAGTATCGATTTTCACAACATACTGATCTATTCTGACCTAGTTCTTCATTCATAATTGATAGTGAACTAAGGCTGGTTTAAACACTTTCGATTTGGAGTTCCTGAGTTGTTTTATCTAGATCAATTTGGTATAAGGTTTTGCCTCAGTATATTATTAAATTCCCTTGTTTTAATTTTGTCTCTTTTTTCTAATCTCAGAATAGGCTGTGGATCTTTGATTCTATGCAACAAATGTTTGGTGCTCAAGGTTCAGGTAAAAGCAATTAGTTCAAATTTACAGGCACCCTTCTAAAACTTTCTGTGTTGTAATTATAATTGATTGTAGGGTGTCCACCGGTATCTGTCATTTTCTGAGATGCTCCAAGCTGAGAGCCTCGCAAAAGTCCTTCCTGGCATAAAAACCATTGATGAAGGTAACAATCTTGTAGTTTCTTGGTGGCCCAATTCATTCTTGGAAATTGAAAAAGTTATGCAAACAGAGCCAACATGTCTTGCAAGTGCAATAAGAAAATTTATATGGTCACTTATAAGAATCAGAACTCTTAACAATAAAATGATTTATTAATTACAATCAATATTTCTCCCCAAATTGGATGTTACATTTTCAGGTGTCCAGGTTTACAGGAGGTTTTACACAGAAGAGAAGGAAAAGACCAATGGTGTCATTGCAATTTGTGTTACAAAACCAGCAGCCCAGCCATTCCTTTGTTTGGCTAGAATTCTTTCAGTGAGTTTGCTAATCACTTCCGTGTTTCCTTTCTATTGGACCTTAAAGTTCTTTAGGAGGTGTCAGATTTATTTTTCATATGAGTTATGTTCAAAAGCATAAATGTGCTTAGGATACACATTGATATGTGCTGAACCTTCGTATTCCAAAATAATTATTAATATACAGTGGTCAATTTATCATATCCATATCATATTTCCTCACATTATACCCTCTGGATCTGTGTGATGTTCTGCTGAAGCTGATCTGATTCTTTAATGTTTGGTCCAGGGATTAAGCTATGGAGGTCTTCAAAGTCTTTTAGGTCTTACCGATCGAACCACAGCAACTACAGAGTAACCACTCTGAGCAAGAACTTTTCTTCTCTTTTCACCTGTGTCACAAACTCAGCCAAATATGAGACAATGATTTGATATGAATTGTTCATTTTCTAGTGCATTTGCAAAGTTGACTTCTGGCTCATTAACGAATTCTTTCACATCCAATTACTAATATTGTGAAAGACACTAAAAGTTTTAATGCATGAGTTTGTGATAAAATTGAAGCCGAGTTCGCATTTGTAAAACCAAGTTAAAAATACTCACCCAATCTAGCGTGCACCTTTTGCAACTGAGTCTAGTCTTCATGCCCTTAGAATTTTGATGAAGACAGTTCTCAAATAATTGCAATTTGCAAAGTGATTGAAAATTTCAGAGTTGATAGGAAATTTAGATAATTTTCTGCCGAAGGGATAGAGCATCTATGCTATTTGAACTTCTTCCTTCTTTATGCTGTCATTATCTGTTCAAAAGATTGGCTGAATATGATTTCTGTTGCACTCGATTAATGCCTATTTCTGCATTACAAAGTGTGTATCGCAGATTTTGGATGGAATATGATACAATAATTTAAAGCATAGTTGAAATTATTGTACCATCACGTAGGATTTGAGAATTATGTGATGCATTGTTTTATGTTGTACATGTAATGCCACTTATATTTGTTCGACAAATTTGAGTACTTTCTTTTTCTTTTAAAGCTTTGAATTTATCTGAAGCTTTCCCTTCTGTTGTGCTCGTAAAGTATGCATTTGTGGTTTCTCTAAGCCTCCAGCCAGTGAAATTGGTAGAAGATGTAGCAATATGATATTTCTGCAGATACTGGACAACAATGTTTCGATATTCTAAGCTTGGTGGCTTTGAAAATTCTTCAACGTTTTGAAAATTTAACAGGTTTCTTGTGATGATAGGGAACGCGTTAAACATTTTATTGACATGAAGTAATTGCTTTTGAATTTTATCATACATCATATATGTTCTTCGCTGCTTTAAAGCACACTATTATCGAAAGGCTTTATGAAGCCTTAAACCTACCGCACATCCACGCCAGTGTGTAGAAATTGATCTCCTTAAAATCATTTTTCTTTCAAAAACATTCCGTATGGTGTTTGATAGTATAATAAATAAAAATGAAAAGGTGACAAACACTAAAGAGATGATAGATTACATATGGAGAATGTGAAATAGGGCTGAACTCTTCATGCATATTCTCTCCACCCCATCTGCTAGATTTTTTTGTCACATGTAAATTGATTGTATTCGATCAATTGCGTATGAATAATTACACAGGTAACAAGAATTTAAGGATGACATAATATACACGGAGAGCGCCCAAAACTTTTTTAAGATTTCAAATCTTGCTCCTCTCTATAGGATTGAAAAGGCATAAGCAAGGATTCCAAGATCTTGCCCAAATTTAGGCATGTGGTTGTTTGGCAATCCAGTTCGTGCATCAATTCCCTCAGTATCACTAGTGTCAACAATAAGTGGCAGTATTACTAAGTCTCATGACACCAGTTACCATTATCTCTTCGCAGATTCCTGAATGGTTATTGCTAAATCTTTATAATGGTTGGGCTTGTCTACAGGCCAATTTGCTAGAACTGCATCAAAGACATTCCCAATGCATGTAACACTCCGGCAAGGGTGGATTCACTCGATTTCGCAGATTCACAGGAATTGTTGTTGTATTTGCAGGAACGTCACGCATAGCTATCAAAGCACCCCAGATAAGAGCGCACGCGACCTCAAAGCGTGTAGGACGATATTAGTTACCTGATTCTCTATATATTCTCTCTCTTAGGACAGCTATCTTTTTTTTTTTTTGAAAAGAAAGTACGCCTTTCATTACTCAAGAAGCGAGTAGACACAGAACATCAGCTGGAATTTCATCCAGCCATACAAAGGTCTATTGAACGTTGTATCTTCTAAATGCACCGCCGGATGCTAGGAATCAAATGGTCTGGAGGAAATACAGAACAGCATGCTTAATATTATGATCACTGGAAGTTACCATAATTAGTAGTAGCTAGTAGTAACAGTAGCCCAGTTTATGAGAAAATATATAGCCGCTATTGCAAGCATCCTGTGACGGGCCGCTCAAATTTGAAGGGACTATGCTTATAACAAACAGCAACTGCTACTCCACCACAGTCAAAGTAATTGATCTGAACACCGAGGTTCACTTGATTACTTAACTTTTGGTCATGGGGTTTGAATGTCAGTATCTGGTCAAGTGTATCCATTTCTGGGGTTTAATGAACCTTGGACATGTCACTGGCTCCTAGGGTTTCAATAAATGGGAAGTCATTATCTTCACAACCAACAGAAAAACATCTTCGACTCGTCCCGCCAAAGAGTAGCAGTGGGTTAGTGTTTTTGTGAGAGATTCTTTAGAGGAGATGAGAAATTTTTGCGATAGTATTTTTGTCTGATACGACTTTATAAAAGAAAATAAGTAGGAAGTAAATGTCAGGAGCTAATTGATCAAGAAGTGACATTTTATGAGTTTCTAGGTGCTGAGGAGTTGGTAAAGATTCATGGTTTGATCGTTTCTCTTGATATGATATAGACTTCTATGACTGGTTGGTTGTATTGCTTTGGATGTACAGAAGATTTTTCTTTTTCCACTTTAATTTGCATGGTTCAGGTCTCTGAATGTTACTACAAAATCAAATCCTTGCACTTGAAGAAGGATTCTAGATGTAACTCAAGCTGAAATGATATCCCACCGTATCTATTGGCCTAAAAAATCCATACCATAAATTTAGATATTATTTTCTAAATGATGTGGGTAACACAATTCATTATCGTTCGGATCCTTTGTCTGTTTCTTGCAGGATCCGGCTGTGTATACAATCACAGAGTCAATGCTTATCTTCTACTTAGTTTAGATTCAGTGTTGAGTAAGAAGAATTAAGACCAGTGGTGGATCTACGCAGCCCGGTACAGCCCAGAAAAAATCGATTATACCCGTTGCCTATTCATCAATTTAGTACAATAATGTAGTTTTTATTTTATTTTTATATATGTTCCTAACTCAATTACTCTTATGTTTTCATTAATTTAGGGTAACAATAGACTTTTTATTTTATATTTAAACTAGAAAATATAACCATGTTTCACGCGGTTTTGAAAAAATAATTTAGTATTATCCTTTTTTCTTACTTTATACTTGATAAAACTGATAAAAAATATGAATTGATTTTTTTAAGATGAGACAGCCTTGTAAAAAATAAAAGAAAAGCTATTAGCCAACAATACAAATAAAGAAGTAACGCAAGATAAAGATATATTATAGAGTGATTTTATTCATTCCAATTATGTGTGTACAAAATAAAAAGATAAGCTCTCCTTTTATAGTTACATAATCACTCTATGAAATTAATGAAAAATTATGGATCATAATTCCTTGTGAGATAGTGGGAGTTATAGAGAAGTTAAAGGTTGCTAATGAGAGATATTAGGGAGACTAAAAGATATATGTTATGAACATCTACATTTATTTTAATAAATGTATAACATTCCTCCTTAGATGTTCATTACAAAGAATATTAAAGAAAATATTTAATGTTCAAATTCTAATATTACCTTACAACATCCCAATAAATTATTTTTGTTTGAGGGTGCCCTGCAACCATAACCCCCATCAAACTTTGATTTTTGAAATTTTAATCTAAATTATAAACCTCACACAGTATTACTTATATGCTTTATTTACATGACGCCATGCAATTGTAACCCCATCATTGGATATTAATTTTTGAAAATTTTATTATTAATTACAGGATTTTTTTTTAGCCCCTACTTACTTCAAATCAATTGACTTGTCAAAAAACTTTGCTTGAAGATCACTCAATCAAGCCTCTAATTAATTACTTATTTAGTTACAAGATCTTAAAAGTGAAGAGATTATATAATGATGTAAGAAATATTTTGCTAAAGTTTCGAAAAAATATTAGTAGAAAGTTTGTTAAAAGTGAGGAAATTAAATGTCTACGGGAGAGCAAATCTGAAAAACTCCCAAATTTTTCTATAGATTTTTAACGTGGTTAAAAAATTAATAAATAAGGATAAAATGGTTAATTTATTCCTAAAAGATATTTCAAGTGGCTCTTGCAGTAGATGCAAGAGGTCGCCGGTTTAAGCCTAACAGCATACATTTAATTATTATTAATAGTTATATATTGTTGGATTTAAAGACACTAAACAAAATGGTGCATAATTAAATATGAGATTATGACATTAAAATTAAGCCCTAGTGACATTGTTGAGGGAAGATGAAAGAACATTTCTTCCTATGTTAATTAATTGATGCATTTTAAGTCACTAAAGTTTAATTGCTATCATAATAAAAGAAATGAATGTTTCAAAACACTTATAATTAATTATTATTAATGATTATATATCATTGGATTTAAATAGGAAGAGGAAGAGATATATACAAAGAATTAGACCCTAGTGGCATTATCCTTCTTCAATTGCTCTGTTAAAGGCCAAGCTATTTCCCCATATCCATGCACAAACTTTCGATAATAACCGGTAAGACCGAGGAACCCCCTAAGCTCTTTTAAGGAATTTGGCACCGGCCAATCTAACATAGCTTGAATTTTAGAGTTATCTACTGCAACTCCAGCCCCCGAAATCACATGCCCCAAATAATCAATTTGTTTGCAAGCAAATGAACATTTTTTGCGATTGGCGTAAAGTTTGTGCTTAGCCAATACTCCAAGGACCGTAGCAAGATGCCCAACATGATCCTGTAAATTTCGACTATAAACTAGGATATCATCAAAAAACACCAAAACAAATTGACGTAAATACGGTCGAAATATATCATTCATCAATGATTGGAAGGTTGCCGGGGCGTTAGTAAGCCCAAATGGCATTACTAAGAACTCGTAATGGCCATCATGGGTTCTAAAAGCAGTCTTGTGAACATCCTCCGGTCGCACTCTAATTTGGTGGTATCCTGATTTAAGATCAAGTTTAGAGAAGACAGTCGCCCCATGTAACTCATCAAGTAACTCATCAATAACCGGAATGGGAAACTTATCAGGAACAGTCTCTTTATTTAAAGCCCGATAATCAATACAAAAACGCCAACTTCCATCCTTTTTCTTCACTAATAGGACGGGGCTAGAAAATGGGCCAAACTTGGCTGTACAATTCCTGCTTCTATCATTTCAGCCACGAGCTTCTCAATAGAATTTGAGGGTACCGGTAAGGTCGTACACTAATCGGTGATGCACCATCTTTAAGCACAATGGCATGTTCTCTACCCCTTAAAGGTGGTAACTCCAGCGGCATTTCAAATACGCATTTGGCTTCCTCTAAAGCCGATTGCACTTCCTTTGGGAGTTGTTGTTCCATACTTTCCTTTACTGTAGTCATCCCCTGCATCTCTGCCCAATACCCCTGCCCTTCATGTCTAATAGCTCTTACCATGGCGTTAAGGGATACCAACGTCTTTTGAACAAATGGATCACCTTGTAATACAATTTGAGATTTCCTAAGAGTGAACTTCATTACATGAGTTTTCCAATTGATATGGGTAACTCCCAAAGTTTCCAACCACTGTATTCCTAATATCATATCAGTGCTTCAGGGTAAGAAATCTGCCACAACTTCCACGCCTTGTACTGATAAGCTTACATTCCTACATACACCTTGAGTTTTCTTAGACTTTCCTGTGCCCAAAATCACTCCATATGCCTCAGTTTCTGAAATGGGCAGTTTCAATTCTTCAACCAATTCTGCAGAGATGCTCCACTATCAATTAAAATAGTTATTCTCTGTTCACCAACAAACCCCAGCACTTTAAAAGTTTTGGGTGAAGTCAATCCCGCTACTGAATTTAGTGGGACTTCGACATTTTGAATTTCCTCAAGTTTGTCTAAATCTTCTTCCTTGTCTCCGTCATCTTCTTCTTCATCGTCTTGCAGAAGGAACACCTGTAGCTCTTTATTCTTGCATCGATGGCCTGGTGAAAACTTGTCATCGCATCTATAGCATAACCCCTTTGCTCTCCTAGCCTTAATTTCAGCTTCTGTTAATCTACGGAAATTTCCACTATGCCGGATAAAATTGGACGATTCAGCCACGAAAGTCCCAGGAGTTCTGATCATCATGCCTCGTTGATCCGGATTCAAACCTGAATTTCTAAATTGTCCAAACCCAGGCCCGCTACGTGTGGGCTTTAATTCTCTATTTTTGGCTTCTATTTTATGGGCTAGTTCCATAGCTTTATCCAGTCCATCAGGTTCCAAGATCTTCAATTCTGCCCGAATTTCAGCCTTCAACCCATTAATGAATGTTGACTCCAGCACCTAGTCTGAAAGGTTATCTAGAGATGACGTCAATTGCTCAAATCTTTGCCTGTATACCCCCACAGACCCTTCTTGTTTGATCGACAAGAATTCTTCATACATGGACGACTCCGGTGACGGCCGAAATCGACAAATCATTTGTGAACGTAGCTCTTCCCAGTTAAGAAACTGTCGTCTCCTATTTTCATATTTAAACCAAACAAGTGCTTCTCCTTCGAAACTAATTATGGCAGTTTCAAGTTTTTCTACATTTGTCATCCTATGTAGGGCAAAATAGCGTTCCACCTTTAACACCCACCCTTCTAGATTGTCACCATCAAATGTAGAGAGTTCGATCCTTCGAGGTCGCACGTCCCACCGTGGTGCATTGGATTCGCGAACCCCAGGAATCTCTGGTGACACGCCCAATTCCATTTGCATTATTTACCGGTGGAGAATCTATCTGATTTTTGGAATTTGGTTCTCGTGCTTGATTCCCTTGAGCCCGTAAAAGTTGTTCCATTGTGTTCATCAGGTTAGTAATTCCTTGTTCTATCGCTGGAATTTTTTTAATCTCTTCTCTCAATAACCCAATCTCTTCTTGAACTGAACCAACCGTTTCCTCCATATTATCAACCCTCGCTTTCATGTCTCTGCAAAACCTCGCTCTGATACCAAATGTTACACTTGGTAAATTTATGAAATCTGGAAATATACTCCAGATTAATTCTTATTGTGAAAAACAGTGGATAAAACACCTTACAACACTTCCAGGAATTTCGAGAGTCCTAGATTCCCTCCCAAGTTCATGACTTTCAACAACTTGATACCCCCTTTCTTCTAACACTCTTTATCTTATAGAAATCCTTTAGGATGCCCCCATAACTGAACACAAATAACTGAATACACACACATCAGTAACTGACCCCAAATAACTGAATACAGACACACATCAAGAATCGACTAACCCATCAAATCAATACAGACATACATCAATAACTAACTAATCCCCTTATTAATTATTACTTAAATATCCTTTTATAACTGACCCACTAATCCCTCACATAATTCCCATCTTTCTTCTAGAATAAGTAAAACGAATAGGTGGTCTAACATGATGCCACATCACATAATATAAAATGAGAGAATATATTATAGAGTGATTTTATTAATTCCAATTGTGTGTGTACAAAACAAAAAGATGAGCTCTCATTTTATAGTTACATAATCACTCCATGAAATTAATGAAATATTATGGATCATAATTCCTTGTGAGATAGTGGGAGTTATGGGGAAGCTAAAAATTGTTAAATGGAGATAGTGAGGAAACTAAGAGATATATGTTATGAATATCCACATTTATTTTAATAAATTTATAACACAGGATGTTCATTATAAAGAATATGCCTCATTAAAATATTTACATAATTGTTATTGTGTAATAACAATCAAATTAATTATGAGAAGATGAAAAGCCAAATTTGAAATAAATTTTTTTTATTTATTAGATAATAAAAAATATACAAAGATAAGAAATGGTGATGGCACATTACCTCCTCAAGTCCCAGCTTTATATATATATATATATATATATATATATATATATATATATCTCTAACTCAATTAACCTCATATTTTCATCAGTTTAGTATAACAATAGAGTATTTATTTTATATTCAAATATTTCCCTAACTCAATTATCCTTATGTTTTCATCAATTTTACATAACAGTAGAGTTTTTATTTTATTTACAAATATGTCCTTAATTTAATTATATTATTTTCAATTGAAATTAGTGACTTATTTTATAAAAAGATTAAATCATATATTTATTGAATAGACTGAAAACATTATGGAGCTAAATTTTTAATTATTGCTTTAATTTATTTTAAAAAAATTCTAATTGAAAAAAAATGCCAACGTAATATAACATCGTCACTGATAATAAAAGTACTTACAAAAACAGTATGTATTAACAATTATTAATATTTTTATAAAATTTTTATGTGAATTTTCAGATTTTATTTATTAATTATATTAACTAAGAGGTCAAGTTAGAAAATAAAATTTAAATATTTTAATGAGCTTTTGATTGAAGAATCATCAACATCCAGTTCTTTAAAGAGAGTCTGAGCAACTGACAAAGAAGCAACTACATCAATTACCTTTTTGCTGATTTGAGTTTAATTTAATTATTGAAACTTTTGACTAATAATACTTTTACAATTTGAAAGAATGAATAAATTTTAATTTTTTATTTTATTAAGTCTGATAATTTAGTACTTCACTTCAAATATAAAAGTTTTACTTGTAATTTTTAATTAATTATAATTATATGTATCGTTCTATTTTAATTTAAAATATTTAATTAATTTTTTAATACTTATATAATTATATGTTATTATAGGTTGTAATATTAAATTTTATAATTAAAAAATAACGTTTTCATATTTGAGTTGTTTTTTATTTTTTTATAATTATTTTTGTGTATAGTAAATATTTAGAATGATAAGATTTTTCATGTTTATCCTCATTTAACATACTTTTTCTACTTAATATTATCTCACACTAAGTTTTAAAACTTAGTGTGGGATAATATTAAGTATTGGATCCCGATTTTTTTTTAGTGTTTAATTTTGATGGAGCCCAATGCCAAGTAGCACTTCTTTCCACGTCAAAACTGCGATTAATGACAGAGATTCACAGTTTTTACTTTCAGAACAAGAAAAACATCAATCACATGAAAATTAATTTATCCATTGGATTAATTCAATTTAGCGGTAGTTAAACGATGACTTAAGCGCCAAGTAGCATCATCAATTTGATGATGATTTAGTGATCGTTTGTCTAATATGCAATTTGAGAGAAAAAAATTTATAAAAAAAAAAATCAACCAAATGATATTAATTATTGCCAATAACGTTGAACATTTATTTATTTTGATGGTTACATCAACATGCTTGATGTAACATCAACAATAACAGTGACATTCAAAATGATTTTTGTAAACTTCCTTGCAGAAGCCTCCCTTTTCACAATCTGAAACACAATAAGTCCAGCATTTGCCACCTTCATCAGGATTGTCATCCACACCATGCTTACAACCCCCAAGCTCTGGATGATTATTGCAGCATTTTGATTTGCTCGCCACTTCCTTGCTATCTGTAAATTTGAAAAAAAAAATTCAAAAATCAAAACCCAACAAAATTAAAAAAAAAAAACCCTTAAATAAATAAAATATAATTGAAAAAACTACATACTTATGCATAGCATGATTGCCACAATGAGCACATATGTGAGAACCTTCACTTGAGCCATTCTTTCTAAACAAAATATGTTTAACTTTTTTTTTTCTTTCTTTCTTTTATTTACTTTTTAATAAAAATATGTTTTGCTATTTATAGTGTGGTGACATATACATTTTTGGTAAAACAATTTTGGCGTTAAAAATTAGTATAATTACAGACAATCTCCAGTCATGAGTCATCGTGTACAAAAGGAATATTTAGACCAGGAAAGAAACAAAATCCCAAAAATCTACAAACTTCATTCCAAGTATCCTTTTCTGGTCTTATTTTCTTCTTTTATTTGAGATTCTAAATTGTGTCTTCCTTTTTTGTTTATTGCAAAATTAAATTATTGCTCAATTTTAGTTTCTTTCCTTGCCAATAATATTTTAGAATGGATTCGCCTAACAAAGAAATTTTAAAATATATCAGAAATACCATATCAATCATACAACAAGTAAATGAAATCATGACGTGTGTGTATTTATTTTGAAAAACTATCATACAAGTGGTGGTTATATTAAATTTAATTACACATATCATGCATGCATTAATTAATTATAATATATCATACGTATTCTAAAATTTCTCTACCGAACATATACGGAAAAAGTCTTGAATATTCATAGAGTACCAACAATGCTCCAGATACTCTCACAGTCTAACCCAATTACAAATTGACACGTATTATGGGAGAAAAAAGTGATGAAATTTTGTTCGCGGTGCCACACAACTGATTCTCCCATTCGTACTTCCGTATCTGTTAATATATTATCAAACATTTTAATAAATGTCAAAAGTATATTAATGTGAGGATACACTAATTAAAGTTGCATAATATCATCGTCTAATTTTTCTTAAATTTTTATTTACGAATCGAACATGTGAAATTTAAAACATTTCTGGTTCGTTTAAAACATTGTTGTTAAAATAATAATAATAATAATAATAATAATTATTATTATTATTATTAACAATAATAAAATAGTAATAATGATAATTATAATTATAATAAACAATAATAACAACAACAACAATTAACTAAGGACATTTTAATAACTTAAAATAGTTCACTCCGATTCCAAGATTAAATAAACATATTATTGGGAAAAACGGCGCTATTGGCACCCCTCTATATCTCTTATGAAACTCCTCTTGTTCTTTATTTATAAATTTTCACTTTATATTTAAATTATATTAAAAATAAAACTTAACTAATTAAACCCACCTATGTTTTCTTATTTTTTTGTCCATTATAAACTCATTAAATCTGTAAAATTTGAAAAAATAATGAATTGTCATAGAATAAGAATTTAATCTAAATATAAACAAAGTTTTTGTGGGAAAGATAATTTTGTGAAATTTGTTTACTTAGGCCAATGTTTTTTTTTTAAAAAAAAATTATACTCATGTCTTTATGTATATACCAAAGTTATTACCTATTAAGAAAAACAAAAACAGATAGAGATAAAAATCATAAATTCATAAATGTTATAATCAAGAGATTGAAAGTGGTTTGGAATGGAAGAACGCTAGAGAAAATGTCTAACAATTTTTTTTTTAAGTATCGAGGGTTTATTAAGAAAGTACAACAAATGAGAGTTAGTTTAGGAATTAAGAAGAGTATGCAGAGAAAAAGAGTTTAAAAAGAATGTTAGAGGTGTGCCAATAGTCCAACTCTAATGACAATTCATCTCATTCCGATTACAATTCCTACCATCCAAGTATTCCGATTACAATTTCTACCATCCAAGTAAACAACTTATTATAATTTTTATTCCCTATTCTTGTTCCAACCCATTCTGATTTTTGCCCATTTTGATTCTTATTTAGTAAATGCATCATTCATTAAATAAACATGTTCCAAATTAAATAAAAATCTTAGAGCTTGAAATTGAAAGACCCTTCAATATAAACAACTATGAAGAAACATGAGTGATGATAGAGATACGAACTCTTATACAAATTATTGTGTCATAAGTTTATTAGTTAGGTGAAAATATAAAATAGTAAAAGTAAATTATATGGGTCAAGAGTTATTTAATCTAACCAATTCATTATGCTGAATTAATTTTTATAAAATAAGTTAATATAAGAGTTTGTACCTATATCTTTACTCTTACTACATATATCCATGACTAATCATAAAACAAGGCACCAACAAAGACATTGGATCCGGGGAGAGTTTACATTGCCATATAACAATGTAGTCAATCATATTTTCTCATATTGGAGGAATGAAATCTGTGATTTTATTGTCAATATATTTAGTTATTATATATAATTGCACAAGTAAAATTAGAAATCTCAATAATCAAGTTATATTCATATATTAAACAGTCGAATATTAATATTTGTCAGCTACGAAAGATGTTATCCAACGAGAGAGCAACACATAACGGTGGGGTAAAAATAGCCAAAAAGTAAAAAGCGATACATAATGGGTGGGTTCAAAAATGGAGGATAAATTCACTTGCTCATTTTAAGGATATTTTGGACTTTTCAGTAAAAGAATTGTCATTTTTGCAGAATTACCGAGTGCGGTGCCAGTGGTGCCGTATTTGGAGGAAGTAAGCCGCTCGTTTTCGAATAAAAGAAACTGGGAAAGCTTGAGAGAGACGATTGAAGAAGAAATTACCTCAAAGCCATTAACAAATGGAACGATTGAAAGACTGTATGGAAGAGCTACTGAAGTTCACGCTGAGTTCGCACATCGACGAAACCCTGGATTTTGACCTCGGCATCTCCAGTAAATTCTGCTCCAATCTCCTTCAAGACGATCCAAACGACGCCGTTTCACCCTCCACCGGTAATCCTCATAATACACACTTCATACTCCATTTGTTTGTATCTTATTTGCGCGCGCGCGTATGGGAAAGTAACCTTATGTTATTTATTTTTTATTGGTTCGATATAATCTGGGTTTTGATTTTGATTCTGATGAAGATTCTCTTCAAGGAGTTCCTTTGTATCCTTTGTATAAGCGTTTAGCGTTAGCATTGTGTCGTTCTGTGAATTGCGGGGCATTTTGTCGGACGTATAAGAAGGTTGCTTTGATGAATGAAGAATGTTTCTTGGGACAGAAGGAAGAGGAGTGGAGTCAATTGATTTTAAATAAGGGGTCGTCTGATTTGGTCGATGTAAGTTTTCAAGTTAAAATCACTTTTTATAAAAGCTCTTTGTTGGTTAAACATTACAAAATAGATGCAGAAGCACTTTGAGTGATTCTAAAAGTTCTCCTGTGATGGTTTTGTGGTAGATTTTGAAGGCTGTAGAGTGTGAACTTCATGTTCAGGAGCCCTTCTTTTCATTTATAAAAGGTATAATTATTTATTTACTATAGCACCTTAGATAATTTTTCATTGATTTCTTTGTAATTTGTTTTTATCTGTGTTGTTTATTATTTAACATTGACATGTGTGTAGATGGCCTCAAAACTGTAGAGGGAAGATGCGCAATCGGTGATTACAACAGGTGTGGCTTATGCTTAGTTGTTTATGAATTGAATTTTCATAAGTACGTTTTCTTTTTTCCAAGGATCATTTCATATTATATTTGGTAGTGTAAAGTACTGGTTTGCTGGTCAACAAGGAATCTATGAATGGTTGTTGGAGTCTATCACGGATACAAGACATGTAGTTTCTACATCTAGAGGCTGGGAATTGTTAAGGGACTCTGACTACGTGACATTGAGTATGTTCTAGATTTAATGATTAATTTCACAAATAATTGTTGTAGTGTCAATTTTGAAGCTTTGACTATTAATTTATGGGTTGTTATGATCACCATAGAGGGTAGTCTCTTTTTGCTATCTATAATTTGTGTGCAGTTTTGGTGGCCATTGTTACTCTTTCTTATTTATCTAACTATTTGCTCACAGCATAGGGCCAGGTTCAGTGATTCTCTTAAATAAGTGCATGATGCTTGAAGTTCAGGTGAG
This sequence comes from Atalantia buxifolia, assembly GCA_030444775.1. Taxonomy (NCBI): domain Eukaryota; kingdom Viridiplantae; phylum Streptophyta; class Magnoliopsida; order Sapindales; family Rutaceae; genus Atalantia; species Atalantia buxifolia. Next base: position 13,644,649 of record CM059835.1, on the reverse strand, counting down.
ACATGTTCATTTTACATATTTGTTACTATCGTATTTCTAGTTGAGTTGCACATTCATAGTCTTATCAATTGGCAGTCTGTTTGCCACTATGATTCATTTTCAGAGATGTTGGAAGCAGAAAGTCTTGTGAAAGTCCTTCCTGGGGTTAAAACTATTGAAGAAGGTATTACATCTGTGATACGATCTGATACTGCATCACGTTTTACTTAAGTATCAAGAAGACCCTTTAGCTCTTTGCAGTAATGTCTGGTTTTGTACAAGTGCCATCAATGTTGGCAACACCTGCAAGTTGCCACCATAAATTTGAAATGAGTGTTCGGGTGTTGTATATTTGTTTAAGGGTGACCAGGTGGGTTTAAGATGTAGAAGTAGAGTTTTAGGGCCGTTTTATTGTATTAGCAAGTACCACTTGGAGCAAACCATCCTATCTTCTGTTTCTCTATGGGACTTTTGTGTTGGTTGCATATATGAAATAGCAAATGGCAAGCAACTGTTAACAGTTCAGTGAAACTAAGAAGACAGAATGCACAAATCCATAAATTTTTAGGAAATTCATAGCTAGATCAGAGCTGCAAGAGGGTGAAAAATAATGCTTCTACTGAGGTTTTATTGAGCATTTAGTTATAATTGGTAACCCTTAAGAATACTTCTGATGGAGTAAAATCACTCAGAATACCAAATATTCCCTTTCGTGTTGGCATGCTGCTACAAATATAGCCAATGAGCAATATCCAGATGCAGGGGATTGTCAAAAACTTTAAAAGCAAGTCACAATTGGTATGGCTTTTGTTGCAAATATGCGTCTCTTTATGAGTTTTGGACAGAAAATTAGAACTTTCAGTAGGTTGGCTATTGGGCAATGTTTTTGACCTTTGATGTCTAACTAATTGGAGGTAATGGGTGTAAGTTTTGCAGGTGTGCAAATTTGTAGGAAATTTTACATAGAGGAGAAGGAAAGTTCCAATGGTGTCCTTGCAATATGTGTTTCCAAAATGGCTACTCAGCCCAATGTTACATTGGCCAGCATACTGTCTGTGAGTTGCTTATCTGCACCTTGACTTGCATTTTTCATTTTTAGTTCATAAGTTTTATGTTTTGAAATTCCTTTTTATTGCTTGAACTCAAATTTGTCTGGTTCGGACAAAGTTTAATTTGTCAGTTATAACTTTTGGTTTGGGCTAATTAAAGTACTGTAGAAGGTTATAAGGTCCACATTTAATTAGTATGTGAGTTGTTATTAAAATTATATCATGTCCTACATTTAATATACATATTTTGTTTCTGAGCAAAAAAATATTCTAAGCCAAAAAGAAAAAAATTTAAGTTATTAAAATAGATATTGCACAGCTTCAAATTCTTTTAGCAATCAATGCAAAATGGCTGAAGAAAATCAAAAAAAGGTGCTCTTGAATTTGTTGAGCTTTCACAAATTGATAGGTTGTAGCTATTAATTAATTTCCCAGTTTAGTGGATCTTGCATGATAACCTTCAATTATCATTATCAAATGCAAACATTTGATCCTATGAGGCAAATGATTTTTGTTGTATGCATCATGATCATATGTTAACAATTTATGTTATGACTGATATGAGATTGGAATTCTCTATTTGGTCAACAGCTGAAAGTGATTTAGAATTTATAATGGTCCACCTTACTGAGAAACAGTTTATTTTTATTTTTTGAATCATTTTGAACCTTTGCTATTACATTGTAATAAATTTCTGTTGAAAATGACATGGATCTATACATGATGAATGGTTAACTTAGAGTCTTTTTAAATTCAAATGCTATCCGTAATTGATATTGGAAAGTTAAATAAAATTCTGACGAATGACCCAGTTGAGGTTTTGACCATTTAAAGTGTTGTTCATCTAGAATATCCTCTGCTGCATGAATCAAACTCTGAGTAGAGCAGTAAAGAGTGAATTAGATTTTTGAAGGATATCAGGTGCATGTTTTAGCATCAGTTGTAGTGCATTTGAATGATACTTTCTCTCTCATTTGAAACTATTACTTTCCATATGCGTGCACTGTGTGCAGACTTGCATAGATATACATGTGTTTGCTTGTGATTCTGGGTGTGGATCTGTGCCATTAGCATTTAGCCCACGGCATGGCTGTAAAGTGTTTTCATTTATAATTAGCCATGTGAAATGTCCATAAACAAACCTTTGTCTGACAAAATTGCAAAGTCTTAATTGTAGTGCTGACTGCTTGAAGTTCCTAATTTAGGGACTCAGTTACGTGGGCATTCAAAGCCTTTTGGGTCTTGCGCATACTGCTGGAACGATTTCAGATGTACTCCCACCACCAAGATCAGCTCTTCTCTCATCATTCATGTTGCCTTTTAAGCCAAATGTAAGATAATGGCTAGTTCTGAAATGCCATTTTTATCTTATTTTATTTTATTTTTGTAATTCATGCTATGCTAGGTTTTGCCCTGATTGGTTTGTTTTTTATCCCGTCAACAAAATATTTTGTGTTTGTTTTTGAAATTTTATAGTATTTGAATGAGAGAATTTTTTTTAAAAAGGAAAAAAACCTAGTGCACAGAGGACTAGTCTGATCAGGCAGCATTTGAGAAGAAGATATTCTGTTTTATCCGTCCCTAAAGGGATAACCCATTGGATTTAGCCTTTTGCCGCATGAGTAATAGATTGATGGTTTGATCCCCCACACATTAGTTTAATTTGGTTGGGTGGGGTGCATGGTAACTAAAACAAAAAATAAATAATAAAAAATGCAACTAGACACCCAGAAGAGAAGATTATCTCTTAGAAACGAAATTGTTTATGATCATCAAGTATTGGTGGTCAATTGGACCCATTAGATAGATTTTGGGAACAAAGAGCTTGGATATTCCATTCTGCCTATCTGCAAATGACTGTCCATGTTTTGATCTCAAATTGGTACAAGAAAAAGAATGTTATTCGTTCAAAATCTAAGAGTTTGTATATGCTTTAGTTGTAGGCTTGAACCTTCAAAAATTTAAATGCTTATTTATCAAATTCTGTCTCTTTTTTGGAGGTCAAAGGTAGTTCCTTAACTTGTGGAGCCAGGGCCTTGGCAAAACATGCTACTAGGAGTAGCAACAGATACTGGGGTAGATATGATGGAAGTGGTTAGTATCTTGTTTATGCCTTTGTTGTTTTTGTTTCTTGTTTTGTTGATATTTGTTATGTTTTTAACATACATGCGCAGACACATTAAACCATCCCCTGAACCTTCATGATTGGCTTGTGCTGCTTTGGTTGAACAAATGAGTCAAATTCAAGCTTGTTCACCAGTCTATTAATTGGGGAAAAAAATAAAATAACCTTCAGCTTGTAGTAATTCTTTTAATTTTCCAGCCACTACTTAATGTTGATTTTTTTTCCCCTCCAGATTCTAATAAAAATAGGCTCGCAATGGATGTCATTGGTCCTTTAATTGCTTACTGTTGCTGGCTGAATGTGCATATTGTTCAACCTCATGGAATTGTCTTTGAGATTAGAGTAGCTGATGGTTATGGGGCTCGTTGGTCTAAGGATGGAAGCAAGGTATATGCTTAGTATTGCATATATGCTCACAACGTATATCTACCTAATCAGGTTACTGAGTAGGCGGAAGTATCACTATTACCATGAATGTGAGAGTTTTAATGCATATGTGAGGCCTGTTGTAGAAATGCTAAACTTTGAATTCTTGGGTGGAAGTTCATTTTTATTAATTTGGAAGGTTTGCTCATTTGAATCCCGCTCTGTTATGTGCTCATTTGAATCCCTTCTGTTCTCGGTTGGTTATAGCAAATTGCTCAAATAAATATATGGCTCACCTACTTGGCAATCTTGCATCTTGAATCATTTGACCAAACTAGCAAATTATATGGCTATAACTTGAATAACTGTCAGCTCCTATTTTGACTCTTTTTCTTTTTTTATATAAACCACTGCTGGTATTGGAATCAGTGTTGTAGCTAAAACATTTGTACAGTCTTCTTTTCCTAGCCACTGGACGGTTTAGTTTCTCTGTCTTGCTGTGCAAAACCATTTATATTTCAATGCACTATGAATGCATTTCTAGTTATGTGTTTTGGCTGGCATAATATCTCTTCTTTGGACAGGATTGTTACATGATTTGGTCACGGACCTTTTAGTCAACGAAGCTTTTATCCCTTACATTGTCACTGCCAAGCCAAATCTTTAATTTTTCATGTTCATATTTGTTTAATTTCAGTTCATTGGATTTCTTGAGCCGTACATGGAGGATGGCCACTCAAAGGGATGGAAGCATTGAATTGACTGTAGATATTTTTCCATTTTGTTTACTTGATCAATATTGGTATGTCTACTTAAGATAACTTTCTTTCTCTTTTTATTTTTATTTTTTTAATCCTTTTATCTCTCACATTTGCTTGTGTTTGCATCAGTCCCCATCCTATTATAATGAATGGGAAACATTGGGACAATGTGATGATTAGTATTATCTCCTTGTCTTTTTGGAGATGCAAGAGAGAAGTTGTATTTATCATAGTAGTACAAAGAGTAGGTGATGATTATTATTTGATCTTTTGGATTTGGGATTTTTTAAAAAAAAATTACCTTGGACCCCACCACATCTACCGTAAATTAGACTAATCCCCCTCCAAGTTTGATGTGAGGGCATTCAAACCCTTTGCCTCTTGCTTTCACTAAAAGTGGTCAAACCAATTTCCCTTGGCTTTACTCTCGCAGTGGAAGCAAGAGGTCTCAGATTCGAGTTTTGGGAATACGTTTAATTTGGGGCTGGGGTGGGGAGGGGTGGGGTGTGATGTAATTGAAAAAATAAGTTCCCTTGGGCCTTGCATCTTTGGATATGGGATATGCTTCGCCATGCATGATCATTATGGACCTTCTATTAATACACTCATGAAGCACTAATTGAAGATGAGAGAAGAGAAAAATGACAAAAGGCATGCTTGGTCGCTTGTATTTGTAGATGAAACTGAGGTTGACCTAGGTGATAGAATGACAAATAATCTTGTCCAAAAAGTATTAAAACAAGCTTTTAAAATTAACAAAATAATAATTCTTTATCCTCCCATTTTTGCTATTCATTATAATATCTACCATATTAAGGCCCCATTTGGGACTTCTGTGCTGTCAGTGCAGCTCCACCATACGGTTCTTAAGTTAGGGGATGAAAATTCCATGTGTCACAATTTTCAAGATGGATTTTTGCTGTGACTTTGATATCTTTGCTTCCTATGCTCTCTCTCTCTCTTTGTTGCTTGTTTTGGTTCTCTGATGGGATTTTTAGGTGCTTAGATATTTCACCTTTGTATTGCATGCATGTGATTGCCATATATTAGCAAGGAATCATGTCCGAAAAGAGAAGGGGATAACTTAATACCTAAGGTGATAGTTAATAGTAGTATTGTGGCGGTGATGTTGGCAGTTAAAGTAGGAGACACACAGAAATCATAATTTTGTAGCTTTTAAGAACCATTGAATGTATCATTGGAGCCTTCAGATTCATAAGTGTGGAATCAAGCTGGTTCTTGACCTCATTGTTTGTTTCGATAATAATTGCAATTGTCATGATGACAGGAGCATGATCCCTCGATAATTTATTCATGCTACTGTACCAGATTATAAACTCATGGATACAGGGGAAAAAGTGATTATAAAGGATGGTAAAATGTGTAGCTGACACTGAAATTATGTGGATTGATTTTGATTGACGATGTTGACCACAAGGGAGAGAAACTTTTCTTTTAACATATGACAGCCAAGAATATATATTTGTCGGCCACATCACTACAGAGCTTTCATATGGATCTGCTTGCGACATGATTGCGTCAAACTGCCCCCCAGGTGGACAAGTTTTAATCCCTTTTTTGTATTCGTAAAGTTGGTTTATCTGGTTCATTCTTCAAAATTATATCTGATTGAGCCATCAATGTCAGCGACCTCTTGCAATAGACATTTAGTGTATGTATTATACTGTGGACAATTCATAATGAAATTTAAGGAGTCGTGAAGGCATGCAACATACAGTAGCTAAAGACATTTCCTGTTACCTCTCCATTTTAATAATTATAGACCAATAGAATTATTTGAATATCCTATAGTATGGCGCTAATGCTTTTCAGAATAATTAGTTTTTTAACTTCTTAATAGATCAGCCTCTTACTTCATGTTGTATTTTGAAGAGATTGGAGATAAGAACCTTGTAGTTATTCTATGATGTGATTGTCATTATCAGTATGCCTTTCCTTTTTATGTTACCGTTTTTCTACTTTAAGAATCAGTGATTGAAATCATTAGCTGTTGATTCAAAGCATTGGCCTAAATTTGGAGTTCTAAAGCAGATCATGATATTAAAACCAGGCAAATAACTCATGCCTTCGAAATGTTGCCAGTGAATCATCCCTTTCAACAGTTGCAATAGATTTAGGACTCTGTTTGGTCTTGAAGTGATTGTGGCTGCATTGATTCTTACATTTGTCATAAAGTTTGTGAATTGTGATGTAGTGATATATATTTTAATTCCGGAGAGATCTTTATTTTTTTCCATAACACTTGCATTTGTCTTTGCTAAGTATAATTTTCATTTGGACATTTCCTATGCGAGACCCACATGTGTGCATATACCTTTTTCATGAAAAAAGTGATGTTTGTTGAATTTTGTAGTTCGTACTGTAATCTTGAAATGACTGTGGACCCAAAGCTTTATTGATTTTCCAGATATCAGAGGTTGCCTTCTCAAGATACCCAATGAACCTCTTAATCTTTGGTTTTGATAGGTTATTGTGGTTGAATTAAATCAACTATGAAGTTAACCACCGATAACCCAGCATATGTTGAACACTGTTGTTGTTCCGTTGTTCTTTACTTTTTGTGGCTGTATTATCTTTTTGTTGCTGTATTATCAGAAGTTCTTTGACACCTATTATTGTCAATATTAACATGTAAGTTTATTCTTGTGTGGAAGGTTATGTTTTTTGCTATATTTGTCGTAGTTTATGGTCATTTGCATCTGTTTTTCAAGTCTGTTAGGAACACTTGTCAGTGATTAAAACAAGTTGGCCATGAATATTAGAGCTGTATTCTTTGATTTTGACACAAAATGGAAAAATGAGCGGAGGTGTGTAACATAACCTCTCAGAATTGTACTTCTTTTCTTCTTTTGTAGAAACATATCATGTGGCTCTTACATTTTCACATGTTATTATCAGATCATCTTTGGTACCCGTTCATTGTTTTGATTTTGATACATAGAAGATTGTCCAGGTGTGTGCAGTCGTGCACCAGATAGTACACGACTGTGTGCGTGTCAAGCTTCCATTGGGGGTGTGCCCCACTGCCCTGCCAGATGGGAGGTTGACACGCATCCAGTTGCACGCTTACGGTGCACACCTGATCAGCTCCCTTGATACGTAATCTAATTAGATTTTGCTGTGTTCAATTGAATTTGGCTGTTGTTTGAACTTAAGTAGAGCATAATTTGTGGTCTATGTTGAGTTAATATAACCGCGTGTTGTAGTAGGAGTGCACAAAATTTTGACTGCTAGGTGTAAATTTAAGCTTAGGAGTTTTCTGCGCGGAGGAAATTGTAACAAATTATATGAAACTTTTGAGCTATGTTTTTAATGATTTTACAGGAGGATTATGATCATCTTTAGAATTTCGAATTTCAAAGTGGCCATTGATTTTTGCTACTGGGTCTCAGGTTTTTACAAAGTTTTGCTATGTACGGTTATTATGGTCGGTTTCAGGGCCCTCTGTAGTTTTGTTTGTTTAACCCATAATCGCTTTTCTCTGGTTAGCACTTCTAGCCTTAGATGTGCTTTTCTATTTTAACACCTTTGGTGTCAGCAGAAAGCAGTTCTGTGCAAAAGCCATAACCCATGATGCCTCTCTGAAAACTGGAAAGGGGAGAAGCATAAAGTCAAAAAAGAAGAGATATAGCCTTTTTGTTAAAGCATAATTTCTTTTTCATTTTTAAAATTAAAAGTCAAAAAAGAAGAGATATAACCTTTTTGTTAAAGCATAATTTCTTTTTCATTTTTAAAATTATTTGCCCATATGGTATGGTTTGATCTCAAGATTGCCATTGTCAGAAGTACTTTTTAGCAGTTTAAATGGCTTTTTTTTTTTTATTTACTTTTTGAACAATTATGCTTTCGAAGGATACATTTGTGCACTCATATAACAAAAAGACCTATCATCTTATGTCGGAACAGTTATATGTTACCGATTCTTAAATTTGTTGTTGCACTTCTCAAGTCGAATGTCATATCTTCGAAGCGTTGTGTCCCTCGTTTAAATAAGAAGTTGTCGTGGAAAATTTATAACTAAAATAATTTTAACACATATTTTGATATCAAATATATATTTTCTACATTCCAAACATTCCCATAAGTATGTAAAACTTTTAGTTATTTTTTTTTTCAATCTTAATTGCAATTGTAATATTTATGTTAGGAAGGAACTTGAAGACAAAGTATACTGCAAATTCATGGACCACTTAAATGGAATCATCTTGGAGGCTACTCTTTTTATTATTGTTTTATATATACATACATACATACATACATATATATATATATATATATATATATATATATATAACAATAATAAAAAAAAAAGTACAACTGTGGTACATGACATGTACCACTATGTTGGAATGTAATTAGTGATATTATATTACGGTTGTAACATATATATATGTGTGTGTGTGTGTGTGTGTGTGTGTGTGTGTGTGTGTGTGTGTGTGTGTAATTATGTTACTTTCAGTTATTAGATTCAGGTAATGTAATTATGTAACTGTAAATTCAACGGCTGAAAATAACTGTGATATTATGTTACGGTTGTAACATATATATATATATATATATATATATATATATATACGTGTGTGTGTGTGTGTGTGTATGTTATATATAATATATATATATATATATATATATATATATATATATATATATATATATATATATATATCTGTGTGTGTGTGAAAGATTGGTGATGCAGACACATTTTTCCAATGATTGGATGGAATAAACAGTAGCTCCAACAGTGCAACCTTGTCTTCTTGTCAAATCATCACCAAGGAATAAGCATCATTTTGATACCCAAATAATTTTGGTTACTTCACCTTCCTCTTTCTTGTTTAAATTTTAGTTCTTTTTTCTTTTGTTTCATCTAGTTCTTGCCTCTTTGCCCCCACTTTTAAATTAGACCCCAAATTCGCAATTTTATGGTGTAATAGATGACTTTTAATATTAAAAAACGATGAACGTTATGCGTGTATATATATGTATGAATTTAAATGATGTAAAGCAAAGTTCGTTCATTCATGAGGAATTGTTCTTTTTAGTGTTATTAAGACGTATCAATTAAGAAAAATGTGTTTTTAATTTTTTTTTCTCTAGGAAAAAATGATCATCAACAGCAATACCTTGTTAGATAGTTGTCTAAACCTTCAGAAACAGAAAGCTTGCTTATCGCCATTATGTGTTGATGCAATGTGGTGGTGTCAATTAAAGATATTTCATTGTACTTGACAGCTAGCTAGCTTGAACTATGGAGTAAACTAACAATGAGAAGGATTGAATTGACATGAACATGAAATGATATGAACAAATTAAAAATGGAACAAATACAAAATACGCATTATCAAGTTCAACGGCGTTTTGATTATAATGGAAAGTGATTTGTGTGTAATAAACTAATAAGTGATGGTTATTGGATGATTATTAAAAGACAGCAGCTGAGATGTAGACTCTCCATTTCCTTCTGAGTGCAATAAAAATTAATGTACATGTCAATTTCCAATGGTCATGGTGTAATCCAAAGTCTAATATTTATATTTCTAATGGAAGAATCAGCGATAAATATTTATTATTTTATATGAATAAATGTTGTTAGATCTAAACTTAATACTAACATTGGTTTATTCTCGCTTTTAATTTAAAATGATTTAGTTCAATTAGTGAACATCTATATCTTCGAGAACTGTCATATGTCGTCTCTCATATTTTTTATAATGTAATTTTTTTTTCTCATCCTATCTCCACTTCCTCGTCCGCCCATCCCTTTTTTGATAATTGTAGGGGGAGCGATAACAAACTTATTAATAAGAAAACCAAACGATACGTGTAGTCAGAAGGTGAAATAAACCTTAATCCTCAAAAAATCATAGAGCTAGAACAAGTATCAGCATAAAATTTATGAAAACTACTGAAAATTGTATTAAGGACCGCAACTTATAATTCAGAAAGCCTTTAGCTTCCTGTGACAAACTTAGCCAGACACTGTCAGGCCTTGCCCTTCAAGAGTTGTCATCTTCATAATCATCACCAAAACATATAGAACAAGCTATTGAACAGTGTTATAGAACTCCAACTACAATGTTAATGTCTCCAAAATTATAGAATGATAGAAAATTTATCCGAATTATGTGCTAATAAAGTTGACAAAGTTAGTTATATAGGGAAAATCCAATGACATCAAGCCATAATTATTATGCTATTATTAATATTGCTTTTATAATCATCTCTCTGTCTTCATTTTCTCAGGAAAATATGTAGTTTGTTATTTTTCTGGTGGCAGGATGCAGTTACTATTGAACAATTGGGATTCCACTAACTTATTTTATTAATATTTGGGAATAAATGTTTTATTCCTTGCCAAACCCTCCCAGCTACTCTACCAATGTAGTGATAACATCAACTTGATAAATCATTTAAATTATTAATAAATTTATTTTACTTTCTTAACTCCTGGTGCATTGAAATCCCATACTACCAGACCCAATTCTTTAAAAAAGAAAAAAAAAATTGAGTTAATGGATTGGACTGGTCTATGAATCAGTGCTACATATCTTTTCACTTTCTATTTTTTTTTTTTTTCCTCTCAAAGTGGGTCTTTGAGATTTACTTTAGTATGGCTTCTCAAGTGAAACCATAAGCATGAATTGCTTTTTCCCAAGAAAGCTAGCTAGGAACTTGATTACAATATACAAAGTCCTAGTGATGATCTTTCTATTCTTTCATGCATATATTATTTGTTCAAATAACAAACAAAAACTACAATCCAATTGAATTTCTAAGATCCTAATTTGTGTCACCAAATATCATATAGACGAAGCATTATGGTAGGTCCTTGTTCTCAATATAAGCTTTTATTTAATAGATGTTGGATAGATACAATACTACTTATACATTTAAAAAAGTATAACATGAAAATGACCCTAAAATTTTATAATATATACCATGGCTGTCTCTAAACCATAGTTTTGTACTTGACCATTTCATGAAACTGAAATGAATTGAGTTTTGCAAAGTTTATTGCGGTTGCCTCAAGTCTCAAGGGGGACCTCCCAAATAGTTTATGGACATAACTCTTTTTTCTCCGAAAGGAACACACTCTCATCACTTCTTCTCTTCATCAAACCAGCAGCTGCAGCAAAGCAATGGTGATCAGATAGCTTTAGACATGCAAACCAACAACAACAACAACAATATTCAGCCACAAAACAGCTGCCACACATCTACTAGCCGGTCATCGGACTCCGGTGAGCCGTGTGCAGACACGACGGGTGGCAACAAATGGGCACCAAAGCTTCTTAAGGAGTGTGCTAGAGCCATCTCTGACAAGGACTCTAGCAAAATCCATCATCTTCTATGGATGTTAAATGAGTTGGCTTCCCCTTATGGAGATTGTGATCAGAAATTAGCTTCTTATTTCTTGCAAGCTCTTTTTTGTAAGGCTACTGAATCAGGGCAAAGATGCTACAAAACCCTAACTTCAGTAGCCGAAAAGAGCCACTCCTTTGATTCAGCTAGAAAATTGATTCTCAAATTCCAAGAGGTAAGCCCTTGGACTACTTTTGGTCATGTAGCTTCAAACGGTGCAATTTTGGAAGCCTTGGATGGAGAGACCAAACTTCACATAATTGATATGAGCAACACACTTTGTACTCAATGGCCTACTTTGTTAGAAGCTTTGGCTACCAGAAATGATGAGACACCTCACTTGAAGCTCACTGTTGTGGTAACTGCTAGCCTTGTTAGATTGGTCATGAAGGAAATAGGTCAAAGGATGGAGAAGTTTGCTAGGTTAATGGGTGTGCCCTTTGAATTCAAAGTGATAACTGGATTGAACCGCTTAGTTGAGCTCACAAAGGAGACATTAGGTGTCAAAGAAGATGAAGCTATCGCGGTGAATTGTATCGGTGCCTTGAGAAGAGTTGCTGTAGAGGAAAGAGGTGCTGCGATCCAGATGTTTCAATCCCTTAAGCCAAAAGTTGTGACAATCGTTGAGGAAGAAGCTGATCTTACAAGCTCTAGATATGACTTTGTGAAGTGCTTTGAAGAGTGCCTTAGATTCTATACATTGTATTTTGAGATGCTAGAAGAGAGCTTTGTCCCAACCAGCAATGAAAGATTGATGTTGGAGAGGGAATGTTCAAGAAACATAGTTAGGGTTTTGGCTTGTGATGATGATAATAGTAGTAGTAATAATAGTAATGGTGATAGAGAAGAAGAAGAATGTGAGAGAAGGGAGAGAGGAAGCCAATGGGCTGAGAAGCTGAAAGAAGCTGCTTTTTCACCAGTTGGGTTTAGTGATGATGTTGTTGATGATGTTAAGGCATTGCTTAAGAGATACCGAGCTGGATGGGGACTTGTGCTTCCGCAAGGAGATGATAATTCATCAGGGATTTACTTAACATGGAAAGAAGAACCAGTTGTATGGGCTTCAGCATGGAAACCCTAAAAGCAGCTTGGCCAAAAGCACCATTGATTTTCTCAAAAAGCCCACTTCAAGCTTAGCATGGCATTTATACACAAGTACTTGGAAGCCATATATGAATCATGCATGTATGAGGTTTATTAGCATTCAATGTTTCTACTATCTTCTCCATCGTATTCATATCCAAATAACTTTTAGTTTACATGCTTTGTGGTTGGGAGTTTGTGTTGCCTTTTTTTTTTATTTCTCCTCCTGCTTTTAGATCATTGTTCTTGTTTGAAGGTGTTTTGAAACTTAGTTATTAGTTCCTTTCTATACCATATTTGCCATTTGGATTGCTTGCTCAGTTTCTTTCCTTTCATCCCTTAGTGGGACTTTGTAAGAAATTATTTCAATTGTATGTTTTCAATAAAGATGAAATTTTTATTGATATAAAAAATACCCATTAATCTAGGTTTCACCATGAACACCCCCTGATTGATTTCCTATAGTGCCTGAAAGTTTGATTCAATTCATTTCTCATAATCAAGCAAAGGCATCAATATATAAAATTATATGAAACTTTATAGATTATTACAATTTCGTTCGACAGTGAATAACCAATTACAATCAGGGCTTTAAGTTTATTATCCTATTGAAACAAAATGTTTTTAAAAACTTATGTATTTAAACTAATCTTATGCAACAGTGCAGATTAAGACCTAGAGTTAGTGAAATAGTAGTATAATATGCTAAAGTAAAACTAAAAAGCTAAGGACTTCAGTAAATGAATTAAAGAAATCAAATTGTTGGAAATTGGGGGTCTGGCTAGCCTAGCTAGCTATATATTCTCATGTTTATGGTGCAAAATAGTCTTGATTCTTCAGATAACTAGGCACCTATATCTAGCTTGCTAACTCACATAGCAAACTAACCCTATCATATCCATTATTTTCATTTTCAAACTGCTCTTGAAAGCTGAAGCTTAGGCTTTGAGCTAGCTTTAGGCTTTGAGCTTTAAGGATATCGAATTGATCTTCCAATCATGGTGAATCTCTTTTTCTTTGTTTCTTCGAAACAAAGCAAAAGAAGTATACTACTTTTATCATCATCAGAAGAAGTTGAAAGGGAATAGTGTACAATAAATTGACATAAAGAAAAGAAAAAGAAGGGGCCAAGAAGAGACCTTGGTGGCAAACATAAGAGTACCAACTAGAGATCCCATGTTTGCCTTTATGTCTAAAACGATTTGAATAGCATATATATTTTGCTTTTAATTACTATACCCTTGTACTCGCTTTACTCCAACATTATATAGTGGAACACAACTTTTCTTGATTTAGATAGGACTTTGCTCTATTCAATCCCCATTTCTTTTAAATTCTTGTTTATAATTTTTTACAATTATGGAAATTCTTTTGCATCATCACATGCGTGTGCGTGTATATTTTATATATACTAGTATGGTTATTTACAAATATGTATGTGCACTAAAAGCATGCAAATACAAACAGATAATTACAAGATTTCGAGTAATAATTTATTTCTTTTCAATCTTTGGAAACTCCTCCAATTGATGTGAGATAGGTTTCAAGTCAAAAGTAGCTCATATTTACTTAAAGAACATGATAGCAATTTTTTTTTTCGATACGTGATTGAACAAATAAAACATTTCTTTAGGTCTTATTTGTACATCAAATTGAGAGTTTTGGAAAAGCTTCTTTATCAAAAATTGGATAATGAAAGGGGATTCTTTTATAATGACGTATAAATTTTTATTTTTTTATGATGATGATAATGAGGTTATTATAGGCTTTTAAATTTTTATGTTTTAATCATCACTAGCGATTTAGAGCTAGTTTGCTAATGTTGTAACTTTTAAAATTATTATTATTAGTTGTTCTATGCAAATAATCAATTATGAAAAGAATTAGTTAAATATTTTATTAAAAATTTACTTTTTAAAGTACTATAAATTTTAAAAACAGTCGTATATACTTGACAAATCTTATTATTAAACTAATGTAAGAATATAAATGACTAAAATAAATATAATGACAAATAAAATTTATTTACACGTTTATAAACATGTATATATAATTTTTTTACATTGTATACATAATAATTTATAACTAAAATAAATATTTTTTTGTTAATTTTATTTTTTTATCTCAATATAATTGGTAATAATAATAATCTCCTTAAATTTAATAATTTTATTTCCTAATTGAATAGGGATAATTTTGGATTTTTATATTATATGTGAGTATATATATGAAATTATATTAAATATAAAACAGATTCTCAAAATTAAATTTTGAAAAGTTACTTCTTCACTGCTTTTTAAAATCAACTATATGATGAGGTGATTTTGCCAAAATTAATTTAAAAAAAAATTACCAAACACGAAAATTAACTTTTAACTTTTTAAAATTATTTTTGAGCCTCTTAAAAGCACTTTCAAACGGGGTCTTAAATTATAGATGACTAAGTGGAGTTGTTATGGACCCTTGAATTTTAATGTTTAATCATCACTATTGATTTAATTTAGTAGATAACTAACTAAATGCTAAATAATTATTAGGTAGTATTCAAATTGCTGATAATATATATGTTAATGGATATAATTTTATTTTTAATTAAAATTGATAAATATTTTCTAAATCTCCAACAAAATTAAAACTAAAAATCAAATATGCAAATATACATATTATAATCTTCAGCGACACATATTAATAGAGATCCTTTTTGTCTGGAACAATATGACATTGAATTATTAGTTTTATTCATTGGCTTTTTTTTTTTGGTTGAAATTATTCATTAGCTAAAATTGAGCTGATCCAATTATTGCAACATATTTTAATCTAGCATTTTTTTTTAGAAGAAGAAGAAGGGATAATTATAAGATGACAAACTAACATTCAGTTGCATCATATTAAAATAACTTTTTTTAGAAGACAAATATAGAAGCACATATATACTTATTTTAAATAACATGTAAATTAATTTTTAAATAATTAAAATCAAAATATTATCTTAACTGACTTGATAAAATTTAATAGTACATGTTTTGCGCCACTTTTGATATTGTAATTTATATAACAATGTTATAGAATGACCTTATAAAAGGATTTATTTCTCTAATTTGTAGCTTAGTTTATTTAGTGATTACCAAATATTCCAAAATTGAGCATTTCACTATAAGAACTTTTAAACTATAGCAACTCGATACTGGGGTCCTCTGTATTGGTGGGGGATTGTTGGCTCTCCATAATCTTTAAAAAAAAATTAGGAAAGATGAGGGTTTTAATTAAAATTTATCCTTTTTTCTTTGAATTCTTTAATTTAGATAAAGAGATGTTCATCGCTCAATCATATTTACCTCCATAGTACACACAGGAGGACTCAAACAGTAAATCTCAAAAGTTCGGCAAGGACGTGACCATCACTCAATTAATGAATGGCTTAGGTAGGGGGCCTCGGCCATCCTAAGTTAAATAAATAAAAAAGGGATGAAGTAAAACTATACTAAATTTTTGGCTTATTTTATGTTTGCTCTTTGAAAAATTTTTGTTACAACCCATTAATTTTTATATGTTATAACTAACATAAGTTTATGGAGTCATCATTTTGGAACCCTCGAACCAAAACCTTGGTTTTGTCCTTGTAAACACACATAGGGTCATGATCTGTTGGATGGAGGCGCATCATTTTCAGCATGCTTAACTATGGAGTTCTAAAGTAAATATTGACATATTATTCTGAAAGCCAATTAGTGATCAAAGAATGGACATCAAACCATTTAACTCCATCTCTCTATAGCCTTAAGGGTGATTACTGACCCCCATTAGGCCAACATAATATAATGACTTACATATTTTGAGTTAAATATGAAAAATATGAAAGTTAATTTATCTTAACCTAAATTTTACGTTTTTAACTTTAAATACCTAACGATTGATAAACACAACTGTTGATTGTATTGAATAAGATAGCCAAGCATTTAGGCAATAGTTAAGCTTATCATACCCTTTTAAAATCCTTTTAAAATCCCATTTTTGTAAACATAGTTCTATTACTAGTTAAAATTATATAAAAGAAAAAATTGAATTTAATCAAATTAAATTAAAATGTCTTTAAACCCAAATATGAAGCCTATCTTTATATTTTAATACATAATATAATTAATTTTTATAAACTCGAAATTATTTTGAAATGATGAGGAAATAAATTATCTAATGATTGATTCTTATTATGAAATAAATATAATTTAAATATAATTTATTTATTTTAGACGATGTTTGAATATAATTAAAACTCTATGGGATCTTTTGCCCTTTTCTGTTATTGTGATTAGGAAGAGCTATAAATGTAACAACTTGGGTTTCACAAGAGTTTTCATGGGGTGTTGAAAGTCAACTGTTTAGACAAAAATAAAGCTCTAGCCCGGTATAAAAATAAGCTCAGCCCATTTTAAGGGAAGTACTAAAAGGTAAATATAAAGCTTAATAGGGAGAAAACTGGAAAGTAAGTGCATAGAAATTCTAGGGTTTATTTATAATCAGCACTTAGCTCCACTTAGCTCTAGGGTTTGGGGGGCGTGCTTAAATTCGAAAACTCGAGTAGAACAAAAACCTCAACCAAGAATGGTAAATTTTCTTTAAATTAACTTTGTTATCTTTATGTTTCTGTAATTCTTTTGTGAGAAATGAGCATGACACGTTTTTTGTTCTCTTTGTTATGGATCCGTTACCTGTGTAATTATATGTGTGATGCAAAATTTATAATGTGTACCAATGATTTGTTGTTTCATCTGTTTTATCATCTGGGTTTGGTTTATTTTTCCTTATTTTTTTGGTATTTTTGGTGAAAGTTATTGTCTTTTTGCATCTACAGTGTTGATAAAGTGAATGCTGAATCGACTGTTTGTAATGATTTTGATTTTTTCTGTGTTGGGTGAACGTGTCTGTGTTCAGTATATAGTGTTTTATTTGTGGTTTGCTCATTTCCATGCCATTTGATTAGTTCTCTGGAAGGATTTTGTAGATAAGAGGTTAATAATGCAATAATGAATTAAATTAAAAATATAATTTAGTGGGATTTAAGAAGTTAGTTACTCCTATCATTGTATGTTCAGAAAATGCTTTGGTTTGACCGACCTTGGGAAATTAGACATTTTTCAATGATGGTTATGGGGCAGGAGATTTGCTTTTGTGGTGTTGGTTTGAGCTGATTGTTGGTGAAGGTGGCTAAAGATTTTCTGGTACTTCTTGATGTGCATTAGATTTGATTTTTGGGGGAAAAAATGTCTGCTTCTTCTGTTTAAATGGTTGAATGGCTTGAAGTTAGCACAAGTCCGTATCAGTTAACAAATTGAACCACATTACTCATTTATGTATATATTCAATTAGCCAATGCTTGCTTGTTGTACTTTTGTAATTAATTCTCACGATTGTTTTGAATGTTTTCTAATCTGTCTTTCTTGTCCAGTGTTCCCTGCTGCTTCGCTTTTATGCATTAGCTTGTGTTTTGCTTGTTGATTTTTTTATTTTTATTTTTATTTATTTATTTATTTATTTTTGGTGTTTTCACTTCAATTTGAATTGTGATTGAGTTCATCCAACATTTGCTGGTAATTTAACTCGTGATGCATGAAACGTATTTAAGTTCATTTAGCTATGTCAGCGTATGTTCATTTGGTATTTCACAACATTTTCTTCTGCTGCTTACTTTTGTAGTTTTTGTTGTGTTGCACAGCCTAAGCAGATACATGAGATCAAGGATTTCCTTCTCACTGCCAGAAGGAAGGATGCACGCTCTGTGAAAATCAAGAGAAGCAGAGATGTTGTCAAGTTCAAGGTTCGCTGCTCTAAGTACCTTTACACCCTTTGTGTGTTCGACTCAGAGAAGGCTGACAAGTTGAAGCAGTCTCTTCCTCCAGGTATGTTGTTGGCTGAAATACTTGTCAGTTTTTGATGCACAGAGCTATTATGACTCACTGTACTAAGTAGCGAAATTTTTGTCTTTCCAATGCTTTTCTAGAATTAATTTCTGTTTCTGCATTTCATATATGCAGGTTTGAGCGTCCAAGACCTGTGAATGTAGGCAAGCTTGTCTTAATTTACTAGGCGATGAGAGCTACTTTTTACATTTCATGCTGTTTTCTCATAGTAGAAATATTGTGTGGATTTGAGCATATTTGATAATTGTTATTGTTAAGAGGATACTGATCTTTTTGCCAGTTGATTTATGGACGTTGAAACTTGGTTTGCACAATTGCAGGTTTTTGCCTACTACATTACATTCAGCTTAATTTCTGGATGAAATCTTGACAGTTCATTCCTCCACAGATTGTTGTTAGGTATTTGAGATACATATTTGAGTTAGAAGTATTAATCAACCATTAAGCTCGAAATCTTGGTGAATTGAGTTAGGGAATGTGAAGTTGTATTAGTCCTAAATTTCATTGACTGAAAAGTTGGGAACCCGTTAAAAATTTATCCATTTCTGGTTTGGTAGTAGTCATGCACGGAGGTTTTGATATTTTTAGTGTTTAGTGTATGCGAGTGTGGTATGGGCAAGCCCTACTAGTTGCCATACTTGTTGCCATCCGAGGCCAAGGTTCAAGGTCTTCGGCCTCGGAGTTTATTGGAATTCAAATTTCATTTGAGTTTTTTTTGGTATTGAATTAATAATTATTAGATAAAATAGATTAAAAAAAATGAAAATCTGAACCAAGACTAAACATGCGGTTTGATTCAGAAGAAGCAACCCATGAATTCTACAATATGTGTTAGTTATGAGCTTTGCATTAGAAAAGATATCCACGCTACGAATGAACGTACTTAGGAAATTATATCAAGTTTGCTGTGAACAAGATTATGGAGTGAAAGTCAAAACAGATCTTCCAAAAGTAAAAATATAGAGCAAAGACAAGAACTGGGTGTGGTGCGGGATAATTTATCAAGCCTAATAGGAAGAAGAATAATTGGTTTGTTAATCATATCATTGAGTCTCATGGCCATTTGCTTGTAATGCCAGAGTGTGCATGCATGCTATCTCCTCAAAGAAAATAAGTTGCCTCAAAGAAAATAACAACTTCGCA
The DNA here is from genome assembly GCA_030444775.1 of Atalantia buxifolia. Taxonomy (NCBI): domain Eukaryota; kingdom Viridiplantae; phylum Streptophyta; class Magnoliopsida; order Sapindales; family Rutaceae; genus Atalantia; species Atalantia buxifolia. Next base: position 13,624,845 of record CM059835.1, on the reverse strand, counting down.
AGCAATGGAGGTAGACTTGGCAAAATAATCCACGATTTCACTTAAATCTGCATATAAGATGATGGACAGGCAAGTGGGAGGCCGGAAATCTCTTGGACGTATAAAAGTAGATCAAAAGAATTATCTTAGAACAAAGAGATAAAAAGATTAAGTGTATGGAGAAGTCGAGTATTTATTGAAATATTTTTCTAATAAAATTTAAAAAAATCCATCATTTTTCTACTCTATATAGCTAGACAATGAGGAACGTATCACAAATACACTATGGGCGGGACGCTAAGATGATGATTATTGATTATGGCCAATTAGGAGATGTAAGTTTTATGCAACTTACAACGTAGATAAGAAAATTGACCATTTGCATTTTTTGTTGGATTTAATCATCATTGAGTGACAATTGTATTTGATGTATGATGAGACTGCCGACTCATTTATATGATTGTTTGACATATTTTTGAAGGTGATGTTTGAGAAATCACTAAAAAAGATCATAGATTAGGATGCAGCGATAGCTAAAGCTATTTCTCATGTAATGCCTAACGCAAATCACAAGCTTCATACATGGCACATAATGCAAAATGTCTTGAAGCACATAAACAATGCTTTTAAAATGTCTTGGAGGGTTAAAAATTGCATTATCTATGTTCATGGAGTCCATTGAAGAGGGAAATGAGTTTTTGAGTAGTAGGAATGCAAATGCTTGAAGAATAATATGTGCGTGATAATAATTGGTTGAAAAACATATTTGAGTTGAGGGAGAAATGGGCTTATGCATATAATAGATAAGCATGGCCAACTAGAATCAGTAGCATCCAACTTAGTGAAAGTTTTAATGCTAGCGTAAAGATTACCTTAAGCCAGACCACAATGTAGCACAATTTTTTAATTTTACACACACACACACACTTCAAGAGTTTCAAGATGAGCTTGAAGAAGCTATTGATTTGTCCATACAAAATTTTGTTGTAGAAGATGAATGGTTCCTTTACACAAATAGTATGGACAAGCACTTTAAAAAGCAATGTGTAAAAAAGGAGATGAAGATTACATTATTTTGCAATTGTATGATTTTTGAGAGGAAAGGAGTCTTATGTAGTCATGTGATTAAGGTTTTTAGAGATATCATGGATATTGAAGAATTTCTTTCTAGTCAATGTATCTTAAAAAAGATAAACAAAACAAGTAAGAGTTAAATATATTCAAGACATTCGTAAGCGTGAAATTTAAGCTGATTTTAAGTTGCAACAGACATGTAGATATAGAGTGAGTTTTGTGTTCCACTTTTTCTAAGATTTCAAGTAGAGCTTTTGAGAGTGAAAAAACTTATAAGCCGGCGAATGAACATGTAATTAAATTGGCAAAGCTAATTGAAAATGTTTCGAGTTTAGAAATGGATGGAAATAAAAATGAAAAAAAATAAAATTCAGAAATCTCTTCTTGTTAAACCCGCAAAAAGGAAAAGGGCTAAAAAATAAAAAGAGTATTCTCGCCCTGAATGGTTGACGAATTGTGGAACTTCCACGTTGCGAGTGCTGGGTGGGAAAATAAAAAGTTGGAAGGACATGAGTGAAAAATAACAATTCCTCCACGCGGGCACACGATTGTCGTGCCGTAATTTGGTGGGCCACCATTAGCAATATTTGCGACTGGAGAGCCCGATACTTGATTGACAGTGGAGGGCCGCACTATAGCAAAAGTTGTGGCAGCATTTTTATTTTTTATTATTTTTTTTTACAATTACCTCTTATATTGTTAATAAATGAGTGAGAAAATTATTTTATTTTCTTTCATTAATCAAAAATTTAATTTAAAACTATTGAATAGCTAGAGTGGATGTTGAATTTGAAATTTGCCCTACCTGAACTCTATTAAATTATTCAATTCAGTGTCAAAGTGTTAATCTTTAATTCATCAATTTATTTTCAGTTGTTTCGTTTATATTGAAGAAAAAAATATTTGATGAATCAATATATATTTTCCGTATATTTTATCAAAATATACACATGCAGCAGTACAATATAAATAAAAAATCACTCTAATTTATTTTCACAGAATATAAAATAAATAAATAAATAAAAATATGAGTGATATGAGCTATTCATGTTACGATGAATAACACTATACTATTGTTGGAGAGTTGCGAAATCATGTCACGGATCATAAAGGCAAATCATAAACCTTAATTTTATTTGGACTATTAAAAAAAAAACTTAATTTTGCTGTTACTCAACAATAATAATTGGAGGGAATATATCAGAAAGCGTAAATCCTAAATCCTAATTCCTACACAGCCAAATTTCAATTTAAAATTGGGTCGGGTGGAATCGGATATCAAGATCCGAGCTTGAAAAGCTACAGAATGACGAATATACCCTCATGTTACTCTGTGCCCAACCACCGTAACCAGAACAATTTTTTTTTTTCTCTCTCTCTTACTCGCTTTCTTTGGAAAATAGAAAACGACGAGCTTTGACTGAGGGAAAGTTAGCTTGGGGCTTTGCTTTTCAAGGATAATACGATCTCAGAATTTGAGAGTAAACCCTAGTTCAAGGTAATCCCACAAATCTTTTTACTTTCGGTTGATCTTCATTTTATTTCGTTTGTTTATTTTGGTTAAATGTTTATCTTTCTCGCTTTGGCCTTTGAGTAAATGGGAACAGGACTTAAATATTGCTCAATTTGGAAGATTCTGAATTTGGCCGAAGATACTTACTACCGCTGACAATATTTGTTGGAACCTTTGGGATTGGTCATTCGTCATTGCAGCGATTTTAGTTGAACCGGGATTGTGGAAGGATGGTCGGAAATTCGTTAGTCCAGGTTTCAACATGCCCCGCTGTGTTATCTTCGATGATTGCTCAATCTCGTAGTTCTTCAAATTTCTTGCCCTGTCTTCCGCCGAAACCAAAGGCAAAAGTTACCCGCATAAGAGCCTTGTCTGCTGATGCAGGGCATGACCAACCGCCGTCTTCTTCGGAAGGAAAGAATCCGCTCACTGCCGTTATGGACGTGCCTCGGAATATTTGGAGACAAACATTACGTCCGTTGAGCGATTTCGGGTTTGGTCGGAGGAGTGTGTGGGAAGGTGGGGTGGGATTGTTTCTTGTATCGGGCACGGTTCTTCTTGCCCTCAGTTTGGCTTGGCTGAGGGGGTTCCAGCTGCGGTCTAAATTCAGGAAGTACCTGGCTGTGTTTGAGTTTTCCCAGGCTTGTGGTATATGTACAGGAACGCCCGTGAGGATTAGGGGGGTGACTGTTGGCAATGTCATCCGTGTGAATCCTTCTCTTAAAAGTATTGAAGCAGTTGTCGAGGTGTGTTTCAATACCGTAATTTTGTCGTGGATGTTTAAGTCTGGTTATCTTTCCATTTTGATAGTGAAATACTGAAACGCGCTGGAACAAAAATTATCTGTTCTACTTAGTTCATCATTTCGTTTTAAATGTTGTATTCTTTCGTAGGTTGATGATGAAAAAACGGTTATACCACGAAACGCTCTTGTTGAAGTGAACCAGTCTGGTCTTCTGATGGAAACTTTAATCGATATAACACCTAGGGATCCAATTCCAACACCTACGGTTGGGCCTCTAGACCCAGAATGTGTTAGGGAAGGTCTAATTATGTGCGATAAACAAAAGATGAAGGGACATCAAGGAGTAAGTTTGGATGAACTGGTAGGGATAGTCACCCGTCTTGGACGAGAAATGGAGGGAATTGGTATTACCAATAGCTATTTGCTAGCTGAGCGAGTTTCTTCTGTTATTGAAGAGGCAAGGCCACTTCTTACAAAGGTGTGATGTGCCCTTCTAACTTTTTTTTTTTTTCCGGTCTGAATGATAATAACTGATTCAGGGTAGTTGAACAGAATATACTTGTAGTGTAAATGTTAAACCATTTTGTGAAAAGATTAGGATTTTGCTAGGAAATTTAAAAATACAATGTTCTGATCTGTTTCTCTCCTAGGATTCCTTTGTCATTTGAATTTATGTTTCAGGTATTTGTGGGAGAATTTGTACTTTTAAAGAATTAATTTAGGTGATTTTGTGAAAGATAAATATGCAGGCCATTAACCAAAAGCTATTAATTTAAATATTTTAATCAAGCAAATTTTCCTGCTTTCACTGTGTAAAAGCATTATTGAACAAGATCCAAATTTCATTCTTAGTATTTGATGTATGCTCATGCACAATCTTTGGCATTGATGTAGTGATGTCTCAGATTCAAGCCATGGCTGAAGATGTCCAACCTTTGCTGGCTGAAATTCGTGATAGTGGTCTGCTTAAGGAAGTTGAGAGTTTAACCAGAAGCCTGACACAAGCCTCTGAAGATTTGAGGTGCATTCTCTCATTCTCCTCTGTTCATTTCTTATTTTGGCATACATGTCACATCACACGGTCACAATTTAGGGAGAAAAAATTGTAATTCCCATAGTATAAAAGAGAAAGTTATTAATGTAAGGAAGAAAGAGATTGATATTCCTGACTTTGTATGAGTTTATGAAAGCTATATGGCACTTTTGCACCAAGAATGACTTGCATAACCTGAGTGTGAGTTTATGACCAGGCATTAAAAAAAAAAAAAAGTGCTTTCCTAGGTGAACAGAGGTGCAGAATATTAAAAGTCACTCTTTATATGTTGGCCTTGCTGTAAGTAGGATAAAACAAAATTACAACTGTAATGAGAATTATGATATGTGTCCGTGAGAGCAACATGTAGACGGTCAATTAGGAGACGTCAGCATGTATTGCACTTTAAAGACTGAATGTCCATTCTCCAGGCCTCTAGCTGTCAGCCTCTCGACAGATGAATATAATTGTAAAATTTGAGATATATTGTTGTTTCAACTTCAAAGGCTGATTTGTGTGTTTTGAGACCTGGTGAGGGAGTCATATAGCTGTTATTCTTAACCTTGTCTTGAAACAGTTATTATTGAGAAACTGATTCCAGATGTTCACATTGAGTCAGTGGCCCTGTCAAAATTTGATCAAAATTTGGCCACGAACATTGCCTTGAGGAAAAGGCTCAACAGTAGACACAAAATGGAATGAATCTGCAGTTCCTCTCTCTTTCTCAGGCAGACAAGTGCATATGGATGCATTTTCCTCCCCCTCCCACTTTCTCCCTCTCTTTTAGCTGAAAGGCTGACAGACAATCCATATTACCTTTTTATTTTTTTATGCAGACGGGTGCATTCATCATTTATGACCCCCGAAAACTCTGAAATGATACAAAAATCTGTGTACTCTCTGATTTTTACTTTGAAGAACATTGAGGTAAAATTTTACTCTCTGTATCCTTTTGCTAGTTACTTGATTCTTCAACTGTTTTTGGTTAAATCTATATTTTCACTATTTGTCCCATCTTCTCCCTCCTTCCATCACTGCAGAATATAAGTTCCGATGTTCTGGGTTTCACCGGAGACGAGGTTACAAGACGGAATCTGAAGTCACTTATAAAGTCCCTCAGCAGGTTGCTTTAAAGACAGTGATACATGGAAAGAAGATACAAGCAAATAATAGTTGATTAGATGGTAGGTTGGTAACAATGATTTTTAGCCTTCATTTATTGAAGGGTAGAGAAACTCAAGTGTCAAACGTCTTATGCTGGGAGGATACTCTTGTTCACTCAAAACGCTGGGAAAGTCTCAATGCTTGGGTAGTTGGCACGCTCTTTTTATCTGATGGAAATGTGAAAGCAAGTTTTGTTCAATTTCTCTTCTTCCCAAATTAGTTGTGAATGCTTTGCTGCAGAAGCTTTGTGGATATAGAAAAAAATTTGTTGCCAAGTTGAGAACATTTTCACTGTTTTGCGCTTGTAGGAGATTGGAATCCAACTATTTCTGCTGTCTGGTTCAAAGATGGAAATTTTCTTTATTTTCTCTCTATCATAATCGTCTTTGACTTGAAACATTTCCCTTCGATTTTGAAGGAACTGTAGGCCGAAATTGCTTCATTCAAGTATTTGATGGTTGCTTAGACAAAAGCAGTTTATTCTCATCTCGTTCTTGCATTGATCCTAAATATGTGTAATGTCATTTAGCTAAGATTATAAAAAGTTCGACATAACCCTGCTCAGTACTGGATTTAAACTCTGTAATTGCATGTTAATCCAACTTGGGATTTGGTTATTGATGCATGTTGCCAACCTAACTTTTCCTGGTTCAAAATTTTCCAAGTTATGAGTTTAACGCGTCAGTTTCTAGTACTACAAAAATGTACCATAGCTATGAGATACCCAGCGTCTCACCGTCAAGACTCATTTTCTGTCCAGCTTCCAATTATAAGTAAGTGAAATATATTCTCATTGAAAAGGACATGCGCCCACAGCGACCTAACCTCAAATTTTCGAAGCCACCCACCTTGTAGCCCTCTCTAACGCCACAATTCGGACTCTTATCCTTTTGAATACGATGGGGACAGAAATTTCTTCCATAAAATGTGCGTGGGACCGGATATAATTTTTCAATATCAGTGCGGTAGATATATCTTAATATAGAAATATACATTTAAACTGCGTCATAATAGTTAGTTTTTAGGGTTTTTTCTAATTATAAATATTAATAAATATAATTAATTGTTGATACATATTAGTTTTCTGAAAATAAAGCCTCAAATGCTATTGAAATAACTTAGGGGGTTCGTGGGTAATATGATTACAAATGAAAGCAAGCGGCATGCTTTTGAGTTGTTTAGTGTGTGGTACATGAACCGGCATTTTCAATTAGTATGCATGACTATAAGTTAGAAAAATAATCATCGATGTATGAGACTTTAATCCTTATTGTAATTCAAGCGCAAGACTATTAAATACCCCCACATATCTCAAGACTTTGTATGCATTGATATTCCACATGCTTTGAATATTTTTCTTAATTCTTGATTGTAACATGGATTAGTGTGTGTGGGTGTGAAGGTGTGCACGAATAGCTGTCACCCCAAATAATAAAGCAAATTTTTTTTTAATTTTAAGATGTTAAATTTTTAAAGCACTATCATATTAAAATTTGAAATTATTTGTCAGTTGATGCAAAAGAATTGACATGCTAATTTACTTCATTGATAGTAATTGATGGATTTTTTGGTTTGCCAACTATCTGACGCTTGATTACGTTTTGGTTGATTCAAGTATGAGGTGCTTGTTAGTTCATTGGAAATTTTTTTTTTCCAGTTATATTTAAATAAGAAAATTGAATATTTAATGAGCTTTCTATAAATAAAAAAATTATTATTCATTTATTTGTTTTCCCATTTTATAAGTAAAATAGTATAGAAAAAAAAAATTCAAAATATTTGAGACCAATTAAATCCAAGTTATCAACAACCACCGGCACCAATATGAATACAACAAGTACACGAGTTTCAGGTGAGAGAGAGAGAGAGAAAGAGACGGAAGTCAAAATAATCACATGCTCTCGCCGTTTACTGTATTTAGTTTGGACGTATGTCATAAATCCTGCGTGTCATAATCATAATGGCTGACACACGTATCAGTCGTTGACTGATCTCCGCCGTTGTATTTGACACCATTGGTCCCCTACTCCCCGTTCATAAATTTGTTTAATAATAAGAGCAAATTTAGAATGTCCCTGATTTGAAATTAATTGAATCTACTAAAATTTAATTCAAGTGAATACTGGTTATTTAGAACAATTTTTATTTTATTTTATTTAGTATATTCAATTTGATTTTGAATTAAAATTCAATTCGAAACATTGGGTTGGTCTGTGGCTCTTTTTTTTTTTTTTTTTTTAACTTGACTTTAAAGTAGAGAATTCGAGTTTTATACTACCTGCGGAAGTTTAGCATTTTTAAATTATGTATTTGATTGCATTTATCTACCAAATAACTAGACGAGAAGAGATTTTATTAGTTGTGACTATACACATTCAGCCTATTTAACAAAAACTAAAATAAATTTAAACTTTATAACTTGAAGACTGTCATATGATTAGAGAGTTAATAAAATCAATACATAACATTTGATTTTTAAAAGAAATAAGTTAGAATAAATTAAGAACTTGTTTGAGATTGTTTTCAAGAGACTTAAAAGTGATTTTGAGATTTTAAAAACTAATTTGTTTAGTATGATTTATTTAATAGCTATAATTACTTATTTACTTGCACAAACTCTTATCGTAATTTTTTTTTTGTTTAGTTATTTTTTTAATAGAGCTTTTGAAATTTAAATAAGTTATTTTGCTTCTACTAACAAAAGCTCAAATTTTAGGGTTTGAAAGTAGAGGTTGAATTTTTTTTTAAATATTAAAATATCTAAAATATCCTCTATTTAATTAACAATCTTATTTAATTTTTTTTATGACATAACTTTAAAAAACTTGCCTATTAAAGTAATTTTATAAATTTTTAATAAAAACTCCTATTGACAACCAAATAACTAAATTTTCTTGAGTAAAAATCTATTTATAAAAACTCTATTTAAATAAGATATACTTGAAAAACTGTATCAAAATGAAGTTTTAGTATTTAATAAAAAAAATCAAAATCACTTTTGTCGAAATCAATCTATTCAACAGTTGATTTGGGAAAGTAGGCAATGAATAGTTTTTGGATTCTAATTTTGAGAATAAATTTTATCTTTTAATACAATTTCTTAACTATCCTTACAATTATTATATAAATCCAAAACTATCTTTATTCAAATTAGAAACAAAATCAATATTTCAATAAATTTTTAATATACTTCACTCATTGTTTACCCTATTTCTTCTTCGTTTTTTACATTCCATTAAAAGTTTTGTAGGGCACAAGACAATACTAGTACGTGTCTCATCACCTTTTTACTAAATTCATCTTACATTATATCTATTTGATTCATTTATTTACTTGCAACAGTTTGACAGTGAAATTTATTAAATATCTATAATTACTTAAAAAATTTACAAGACTTCTCAAAAATAAAATTTATTAAATATTTAATTAATTTTCTTTATAACTAATTATTTTTATAACATAGCTGATAAGAATTACTTTAAAATTTATAATATTACCAAACAGACTTCAAATACGAGAATATACATAGAGAGAGAGAGAATTTTGTGACATAAGGGTCCTATATATATTTTCAAGTACGGGAAATCTACTAAGTTAAATATGTGTAGATTTTGTTCTGGTTAATTTTATTAAATTAATTGACAGTGACCCCTTTCTGCTTTGAGATTGCTTCTCTGCTAAACCTTCTTGCTTTATCTTTAGTTCGCCCGAATAATTACAACAACTTTAGAATATTCTGTAGTATAATTTGTTTTAATCTGTAAAATTAATTAATTACTTTAAATTATGCTCTGTTTTCTTCAAGAGGAACAATTTCCGAGCAAAAATATCATTCGGTAATCAGTCAATTAATGGATGCTGTGTCGGCAAGCTTACTCAATGTCGTTTCCAAAAAGGCGAAATGATATTGTCCATGTACGCATGATTTTCTTTTGGTCTCTTCCTTCTCTCTTGTTTTGTTTTGTTTTTTTTTAACATTTTAGTGAAGTCTAAAAGAATAAGAAAAAAAAAAACAAAAAAAATCATACAAAGGAAAATCTTTGCTCTTCCTTCCCCAAGAATCATGGACTCTTTGGATTCTCTCTTAATTCCTTTTCTTTTGAGTATAAAGTTGTTATTTATTGGGTGAAAATTTTGTTGAAATTAATATTAAAAAAATCATTTATGAGATTTTCCTTGATACCTTAAGTCAAAATTAAAAACAACTAAAGTTGGTTTGATAACTAATAAGTAGTAATAATAATAATAAAACCATAACTGTCGTGTAATGTTTGAGTGGAAAAGAGAGCGGAGCTCGATTATTTTTTTAACCCCCCAAAAAAAAAATAAAAAATTCTCAAGTTAACATTTAATTTATTATGATTGTCAATTTGTGACATGCATCGGATTTGTCATAAATCTTTGTTCAAGTTATTTTATAGTAGTATTATTAGGAGGGTGAAAAGGTAGATGATCTGTCATGACAATATTACATTAGTTAATATAAAAATTTATAGTATTTACTAACGAAAAAATTATCATTTTATGTTATTAATTTCTTTTGATCTAATTGAACCCATGGGATGGTGACACCGTGACAGTATATATAAGTTCGAATTTCGATTAAGGCTTCCCGTATCCTCCATATTCTTCCTTCTTCTTCTCTCTCAAAAATTATCTTCTTTTTTTTTTCCCACTCAATTTCTCGTTCAAAGATGCAATTAGCATCTTTCATTTCTTTAATATAAACACGACCTCTTTCTTGGGGTAGTGGGGAACAATTACAAGACCCAAAAGAAAGTGGTATTCACAATTATGATGCTTAATTAATAATTAATCATGTTTTAAGTGGCTTGCTTTTGTTTTTAACTTGTTGACAACTTAGCTTTATTTTTATTTACTTATTTATTATTTTTTGCTCAAATGGTAACAAACATAATCTAAATCACAATAATGTTGAATAATGTCACTATTGAACGAATTATGAGCAATTGCAATGTGGACTTCTAGATCCTGTTGTTTGACTTGGTAATGTCAACTATATAGAAAACAATGCTTCATAGTTCGCATTCGCTTTTTCTGGCACGTTCATTTTATTTACTTTTAATTGACTGTTTCTGGGAAAATTGTTGCTAATTTCCGAGAAAACAAACATGATGGGGGTTGTTTATTTTCCCTTTACCTTTTCCTTTACCTAATACGCAATCTCTAACTATGCAGTTAGGTTTTAAAAAAGAAAAATAAAAAGAAAAAAATAGCATAAGCCAATTATTTTTGAAACATGGTTTGGTTGATGATTTCTTATATAAACCCAATATTATATCTCCAATTTTGTGCCCCAACTAAATAATGGGCTATACATTTACATTATATAATAAATGAATTAAAAAGATATGCCAAAACAATGTGGATCTATACCAACCAGCCAACCAAAAACAAACCCTTTTGTGAAAATATTAAAATAGACAACTAACATGGAACTTGCTCTATACGAATAATTTTAAATGAAATAATTCAGATATTTTAAAATGACAATCATAAGGTATCAATTATTCATTGGGGAGGCAAAAAAAAAAAAAAGGATGAATGAGAGAAAAATAAAATAAAATAAGGTGATGAAAGATGTGGACTAAGTACCAATATGGATGGTCCCAAATCATTGGCTTGCTATGAGCCAATATTTTGAGCAGATTCAAATGGGATCCAGAGTGCAACTTTTAAAAATTGGATCTAGTAGGAATCGACATAAAATATTTTTGAACATTAGTAATGGGGGTTGAAGAATAATATTTGGATTTTGTTTTAAAATATAAAAGTTAAGTTAATTGGAGCAGTTATACATCAATTTATTTTTATTATAGTTTTTACAATTCAATCAGTTCAGTATAAATTGGTTGGACGGGTGAACTTCAGTGACTGAGTTGTTATTTTATTTTCACAATAAACCATCATTCAATAGATTACATCAAATTTTCATGCATTATCAAAATAAATTGATTTGAAAATTTTACAAACCAATGTAATAATATTCAATACTCTTGAAACACACGAAATTTACCACTATTCATTTTATTTGACATTAATTTGTCCCCCCCCCCCCCCAAAAAAAAAAAAATGAATTGAAACAATAAACATTCTTTTTGTGATAATTGTAAAATCAAGGATACATCACGTTGGTGGTGACAACACTTCATATCTTTGAGATAGCGAAATTTCAATGCCATATACCTTTGTCAATGAATTATTTTGCAAGTTTGTGGATTGGGGGGGTCCCATCTCCAAATGCCTACCACATGTTGGATATGTTGCTTGATAGCCATTCTCTTAAACAATTTCTAGTTAACACACAAAATAATAATAATAATAATAATAATAATAATAATAATAATTATTATTATTATTATTATTATTATTATTATTATAAATCACAAATAAAATAAAAAATAGAAACAAATAAAGACTATAAGTGCAATTATCTTGGGGACGTGACAACTTTTCAGGCTAGCCGACACCCCCATTACATTGTTTTTGACATCTCCATACCTTGGCACATGCACCCATTTGCATTACTAAATAAATTAAGATTTTTGTTAAGCCGTTAGATTTCATCTAACAGTTGTAAAAATATGTGATAAAAAAATTATATTATTTTTATAATCATTAAATTTTTATCTAATAGTTATTACATCATCATTTATGTTACATAATAATGTAACATAACAACCTCCATAAATTAATATTTCTAAAACTATATGTTAAAAAAAAATGAAAATTTTTTAGATTCTCCAATGCACTAAAGTTAAAATATAAATGTTTAATTCCATGTATGTAACGGTTATGCACTTTGACACTTGTAAAATATTCAAGCTCAAGATATCTAAATTTATATCTCATTGAGGAAGGTATAAAGAAAGTATTTTTAAGTAGTTTTGTTTAGTTGACTGTTTGAATTCGATTATTAGAAAATGTAAAGGACTAAAAAAAAATTTAAATTTTATTTATCCTTAACTTTTTTTTTTTAGAAAAAAAGGTTTTTTTTTTAGAAAAAAAGGTTCATATTTTGCTAAGTAAGTTAGTAATTCCTTTTGAATGAAAATAATAAGTATAATATTCGAACACTACTCATATAGATGAGAAGAAAATTGAGTTACATTTAGATTATAAATAAAAACAGTTTACAGTTGGCTCTATGCTAACCTTTATCATTAAATCGTTTATATAAGTATTTGAATATATCATTTTTTTTTGTATTTCTGATGGTAAAAACAAACAAGAAATAAAATTTTTTTGTACATATGTATATTTATATTCTCTGCCAAGATTCCATTGCAGTTACTGTAAGAATTCCACGAAATTGGCTCAACAAGAAACAAGTCACAAACTCAACCAAAGCCAAAGCGTTTGTCAGCCTCCATTTTCTTTTACAAGTCACACGCATTGATACATCTTAGTCCATGTGTTTGGATACATGTGTTTGTGTCAGAATCTGACACATTTCATATGTGAAGAATCATAAATAATCAAACCATATTGCGTATAAATAAATATAAACAAATATTAAGGATATCTATGTACATATAAGGAGAGGAGATGGATACAATATATACATATTTGTTCACGTCAATCATGCATTGAAGAGTAAGCCTGGCTGCAATTATTATTCCTTTTTAACCTTCTCCCATGTTACACACATTGCGCTTCATTCATTTCTTCTCAATGTTACGTTTCTTTTTCTTCTCTCTTATCCTCTAAAAAAGTTGCCTTTTGCTCTCATGGGGTTTCTTTTCAGCTGGAATAATTTATTTTACAGTAACTTGCAAACCCAGCCAAAAGATTTTATCAGTTTTGTACTTTGTTTCCGCTCTTTCTATTCTGTTCTGTTTTTGTTTTCTTCATAAAATGTTAATTTCTCTTTATCACTTCCACGGTTCCACCCATTAATTGCTTTTGGGTCACTGAGTTTTTGGTAGAACTTTAATTGTTTATTTTCGTTTTTCCCAGCTGTACACCATTATTACTGTTACTTATCAAAATACCAAAACCTTCCCCTTCAGTTTAGTTTCTTGCCTTTGTTTCCATATTTAGTGATATTTTCTTTTTGATATTAAAGTCAGTTCAGTTGGGTTATAATCTGTTTTTGTTTTTTGTGTGTTTAGTAATTCTTTGTGCCATTATTATTATTAGTACCGAAAAGCTTCAACAGGTTCCTAATCTGAATCCAAAAAAATATATCTCTGAGTTGTTCTCTCAATCTGGGTATTGAACAAATTCCAATCTTCTTGAGCGTTTCTTGAAGATCTCTTGTGCTGTTACATGAAATCATCTTTTCCATCTGGGTTGCCATAGTAATGCAAATTGGAAGTTTCAACAATGGCAAATCTTGTGCCTGGTGTGCTTCTCAAGCTTTTACAACACATGAACACAGATGTGAAGGTTGCTGGTGAGCATAGGTCATCTCTGTTGCAAGTTGTGAGCATAGTGCCTGCATTAGCCGGAGGTGAGCTTTTCCCCAACCAAGGCTTTTACTTGAAGGTTTCGGATTCATCTCATGCTACCTACGTATCTTTGCCTGATGAACATGATGATTTAATTCTTAGTGATAAGATTCAGTTAGGCCAGTTTATTCATGTTGAGAGGCTTGAATCTGCTTCTCCTGTCCCCATTCTTCGTGGGGTTAGGCCTGTTCCTGGGAGGCATCCTTGTGTTGGAAGCCCTGAAGATATTGTGGCAACTCGTTCTCTTGGGTTCCTTAACAATGATAATAAGAGTAGTAATAGCTCTTCGTGTTCTAAGCCTGGGGAGAAAGTAAAATCACCTGTGAAAGTAGTGTCAAGCAATAGTCGTGTTAGTGACAAGGAGAAGGTTGTTGGGAATAAATTGAATGGTGGAGCTAAAGATGATCCATTGGAGAAGAAAAGGGGGACTTTGAGTAGATCGAATTCTCAATTGCCGAAGGCATTAACTTTAGATGTGAAGAAGGAAGTTTTAGGGAAATCGAAGTCATCAAGTTCAAGGTCAATCCCATCTTCTCCGACTAGTGTTTATTCATTGCCGACATCATTTGAGAAATTTGCCAATGGAGTTAAGCATCAATCAAGGATTAAGGGATTGGATAAGGTGACAGCAAAGGTGGGATCAGTGGAAAAGGTGAGTTCTGTTCGTGGGGGAAGTCCCACTGCAAGGACGTTACCTGTTATCAAGAATTTAGTTCAAGGGTTTGAGTTTGGGGCCAAGGCTTTGCGGAAGAGCTGGGAAGGGAATTTGGAGGTGAAGACTAGAGAAAATTCAAAATTGAGAGCTGCCAAACATGATCCCAAGCCTGAAGCTCGGAGTACTTCAGTGAGTTTAATCATTTGTCTTAATTGCTTAAATTAAATTGAGAATGTGTTTGTTGACTTGTGATCAGAAGAAAAGTGGAAGAGATGCTTGTCTATGGACTTGTAAAAGTGATTCAATTAATTCTTGCACCTGTGATTAATTTTGTATTTTTTAAGGATCTGATCACTAAGTGAAAGGTTGGTGCATTTTTTTTCCCCATTTTTAAGATTTTCTGTTATCTCCTAGAAGGTTTTATCAAAATAACAATTTTCTTGTTTGCATTCCTTTCAACTTAGGTATTGTTTTTTCTGGATTCTTTATTTCATTTTATATTATATTTTATTATTCATGTTAAACACTTTTGCCCTTCATCTAATTAAGTCCTATTCTCCAGGCTCCTAGAAAAAGCACATCAAGTGAGAGGTTACCATCGAAAGAGGATAGTAAGGTCCATATGTCTGCAAAAGCATCTAAAGAGGAGAACAAGTTTCAAACCTCTGCCAAGAAAATTCTTGCAAATGGAACGTTGGATGATCAAGAACAATCAAATAAGAAAAAATCTTTCATTGGAAGGAAATCAGGGGAACTGAATAATAGTGGTCTTCCAGGAAATTTGGTCAAGGTTCCAATTAATAGTAGAAGATTAACAGATGGAAGTGTTTCATGGGCTGCACTCCCCCCATCCATTGCAAAGCTTGGAAAGGTAAAAACTACATGATGACTTGATTCTTGATAAGTTCCTTAGCCTTCAATAAAAAGATCTTCTTTTAAGCTTCTTCCTGTTGAATTTTTATCCTGCCTACGCATACAGTTCTGTGCTTGCTATCAGCATCTGGTGCACACTTGTAATCACACACTGACACATGCATTCATGGGCTATTGGATACTGGAAGCACAGATATTTGTTAAAACTTCAGAGTGTTTCTCTTTTGCATAAACTCCCTTGAATTATATTTGCTGAAGAATTGGGGTTTGAACCTTTTGTTACTCAATCCATTCTGCTTGCTTTAGTAATTTGTCTCCGTAGGCAAATGTGAATCAAGTAGTTAGCTTGAGAAGTCAGAAATTTGTCAATTTCATCCTCTCCAAACCTCATATTTCTTATGAAAACCTGTTGTTATCACAGGAAGTCATGAAGCACAGAGATGCGGCGCAGATAGCTGCAATAGAGGCTATGCAGGAGGCTTCTGCTGCAGAGAGCTTACTTCGATGTTTAAGGTATGACATTCCCAAAATAAAGGATGTCATTGTAGTCAAACTAGGTGTATTATTTTGCATTGGATACTATGAATTATGTACCATCTGTGGAAGATTCCTTTTCTCCCCTTGCTAATCTTGTATAGGATGTCTGTCTTGATTTTTAAATATGCTGAGAGGATTCTTAATAGCTTGAGTCCAAGAGACATAGCCTAGATTGACTGTTATTTCTGTAAATTTTTTTATCTAGAGGATCTTTTTGTCAAAATATCAATTTGATTAATGCTTTAACCTTGAACGTTAAGATCAATTAGAATAAGTCGAAATAATTTGAAATGTATCTCTTTGCCTGTTGATGGTTCATGTGGATAAGCAGAACTCCCAAATCTCTGTCAGAGTGTGCGTGATTTGCTTTCTCATTTTTGGGGTAGGAATGCAAAATAGGCATGAGTTCTGAAGACTTTCCAACTTTTCGACTTTTCGTCGCTTTAGGATGAACAATAAATTAGGGGTAGCATGAGCTGTAGGTTATTAGTGCTCTGCTCATGCCCCATTTTTCATAAACTTAAAATTCATACTTTTAAGTAAGTTGAACTAGGGCTAATAACCAACCTAAAAATGGTAGAAGATGTGTTCAGCTGCCAACCCCCCACCCCCTCAAAAAAAAAAAAAAAAATTTCAGTAGCAACCAATCAAACACCAATTTGTAGTTGACTTCCTACAGATGATGACAAATCTGAGATGACTGAAATAGGTATTTTTCATCAATGTAGATATATAATTTCAATTTTCAAACATCATAATTATCATCGTTCATGAGCAGCAACAACAGTCAAACTGCTGCAACAAACCTGAGATGACTGAACACCTTTGCTGCATGGTTGGAATTCAGAGTTTGTTTAGAGCTGGAATGATTTGGTTTTAAGATAAAATTATTGAGTGGCCTAATAAAAGGGAATGATGATAGTACAGACTGTTTAAGTAAAACCGTAGACCTACTGCATGATGAGGCTGCGAATTAGTGGATAAAGGATATACAATCGTTTTACAGAAATGTCATAGATACACTATCGTGTGGTATTGTTTGTGGCATTTAGGCAGCGTGTTCATTTATATGGACCTATGCCTATAGTGAATTTTGGAAATTCTAAATTTTAAGTGTAATTTAGGCATATTTTCTCTTGTGGTGGTACATTATTTCATATTTTCTCTTTATGTTAGGCCTTATGAATTGGACCTTTTGGTCCAACTCATCTACTCTTATTCCTCTTGCAGCTTGTATTCTGAGCTAACTTCCTCTGCCAATGAAGACAATCCACAGCCAGCTGTGGATCAATTCTTGACGCTTCATTCAAGGTTGAATAATGCTCGCATGATTGCTGATTCTATATCAAAAATTCTACCAGTTGGTTCATCCCCAGATCAGGAGGAAAACCCTTCAGAAGAAGCACTAAAGGTCACGTCAGATAGACGGAAGCATGCAGCCTCTTGGGTCCAAGCTGCATTAGCCACTAATTTGTCATCGTTCTCTGTTTTTAGTAAAGAAGCAAACTCTACTCTTTCAGCTCCTGCAGCCTCTTCTCAAGGCCAAAAGATTGTTTCTGCTAGTCAACCTATGATAGTGCTAGAAAATTCCACTAAGAATGCTTCAGCAAAAACCCCAGGGAAACCCCGTTCAACAGTCGTCTCTAAGCTTGTTGCATCAGGAGCAATTCGCAGACCTGGTGATATGCCAGCCACTGGTCAGAAGCCACAGCCCCAACCCCTACCAGAATGGACCAGAGGAAATGGCCTTGACGAGGCTGTTGACTTGGCAGAGATGTTGCAGATGGAGTCCCAGGATTGGTTCTTGGGTTTTGTGGAAAGGTTCTTGGATGCTGATGTTGATACATCGTCTCTGTCTGATAATGGCCAAATAGCAGGGATGTTGTCTCAGCTCAAGAGTGTGAACGACTGGTTAGACAAGATTGGGTCAAGCAAGGATGAAGCAGAAGCACCCCGTGTTTCGGCTGAGACAGTCGATAGGCTAAGGAAGAAAATATACGAGTATCTTCTCACACACGTCGAATCAGCAGCTGCTGCACTAGGCAGTGGCTCACAATCTTCACCACGAGCTCGAGCAGCAGAAACAAAATCAAAAAGGGTGACTTGACTTCCTTTCACAAGTTGCATGATTCTCAATGTATATGCAGTGTCCCTTTGACCACCAAGTGGTTCCAGGAGCTCGGTGACTTAATTTGTATGTACATAAAAAATCCTACACAAGGGTTGTGGTATAGATTGGAGTAGGACTTGAGTCATATTGAATATCAAAAGAGAGGCATTGGATATGAAGTGCAGAAAATTTTCACATTTGTTGGCATTTGTTTACTGAAATTATACAAATGAAAACAGTTTGGAGAGAGTAGGAATTTGTCCTGTTTCATCCTCTACCAGGGCAGATATGTAATCATATTGATTATTATCATTGCCATTGCAATTTATTACCTATAAGTTACCAAATTTTGCATTTAGATTTTTTTTTTAATTGTTGTGCTAATTTTATAACACCTATCGATGAGTGACAAACAAGTGACACACGCAAACTGTGTATTAAGTAGTCAAGTAATTTTAGTATTCAAGAATTATGATTTTTTTTTTGGTTTTATTTATTATTATAATTATTATTTGAGGGATAAATGTTAAAAATTGAGGAAAATTGATCTCCGTGATCAAGAGGATGGGACAGAATGGTCAAAATGAAGCCGAAGCTTCCAGACTCGAGTTCCCAATCAACAAAATAATTATTTAAGTTAAAATGTGAGGGTACTTTGAAGATTTCACGTTCTCAAAAGTGCTACGCCGGCGATGTTTTTATAAGGCGAACTCAGTTACGCGATAGTCAGCATCCAATAAAGGGTTCGTTTGGCAGCAGAAATGAGAGCCGAGCTTCAGCTTCTGCTTTTACTTGCCTCTGTTTTTCTTCATTTCGCTTCCTCAGAAATCTTTTTCGAAGAGCGCTTCGAAGGTAAGTGAATGCACCTTTGAGTAAATTAACTTCCTTTGCAGAAGCACCTTTTCTAGTTCTCTAAGCGCTTTGGCTAATTGGTAGCGCTTTTGACCCAAAAAAAAAAAAAAGCAGCAGTGTTGAATGCTTTTTTATTGTCGTTTATTGATTTGAAAGATGAATATCGTTGCTTTTGAATGTTTTATATTCTTCAATGTGTGTGATCTTGATCGCTTGTTGCGGAAGTAGTAGTTCTACAAGCTTCTATTATTTACTACTTAATGATTTGGGGAGTTGAAAGCACTTTGAGTATAGTCGCTTTTTTGTAGAAACACTTATTAAGTGATTCATTATCATTCGAAGTGCCTTTTTAAAAAAGCAATTTTCTGGGTAGCACTTATCTCTTTAACAAGCACTTTGTGCGCTTCTTAGAAAATCACTTACGGAAGTTCAGTTTTTCATACCAAAATGAGCTTTATTGAATGCTGCCTTATTGTTTATTAAGTTGAAAGCTGAATATTGTTGCTTTTGAATGTGTTGCAAGATGGGTGGAAGAGTAGATGGGTTTTATCAGACTGGAAGAGAGCTGAAGGAAAAGCAGGAACCTTTAAACACACGGCAGGCAAATGGTCTGGAGATCCTGATGATAAAGGTATTAAATATTTTGGAGAACTTGATGGGTTTTCTTATTCTTTTCTGCATTGATGTGATATTTTATTAACATGTTCAAAATTTATGCAGATTTAAGTTGTTTTGTGTTCTTACTCAATGTTTTCGAATGTGAAATATTATTGGCATAGTTTACAGAACAACTTTATGGAAAACAAATGCTTTAAATTGCCGAATCTTGTCTTTGGAATTTATGCTTATACCCTTTAACTTGTGCTTGGTCAACGTAAGACTGATAGGCCCAGAAATCATGCAGGTATTCAGACATATAATGATGCCAAACACTATGCCATATCTGCAAAGATACCGGAGTTCAGCAACAAGAATAGAACGCTAGTGGTCCAGTACTCTATTAAGTTTGAGCAGGATATTGAATGTGGCGGTGGTTACATTAAGCTTCTTTCAGGTTACGT
Source organism: Atalantia buxifolia (assembly GCA_030444775.1). Lineage (NCBI taxonomy): Eukaryota > Viridiplantae > Streptophyta > Magnoliopsida > Sapindales > Rutaceae > Atalantia > Atalantia buxifolia. The sequence continues at coordinate 13,604,775 of CM059835.1, read as the reverse complement.
CAATCAGAAGAAATTTGGTGGTGATACCCCTTACAGGTCTGTCAACTTTTTATATTTTCTGCTTGACATGTGCTTTCTAAATTTAAATTCAATTTTCCTTGTTCTGTTTTTTATAGATGGAAAATTGAATTTAAATTTTCCTTGTTCTGTTGTGTGTTTTTTTTTTACTCTGTATGGAAAATTTGATTGTCCTCTAGATTTTCTTTGCATTAGTTCTGGCATTTTTTTTTTTTTTTTTTTATATCTAAAAATGTGAAAGTCATTCTGTAACTTGTCATTATCAATTCTTACTATAAACAGGTATAAATCCTTTGACCATCACTTTGTCACTCTGTATGTTTTTGTTTTAGTTGATCTCATCATTTGATTGTCCTCTAGATTTTCTTTGCATTAGTTCTGGCATTGCTTTCTTTGTGATTTAGCAATTTGAATTTCCCTTTGTCATCAACATCTAAAAACCCAGCGCTTGAAAGTCATTCTGTAACTTGTCATTATCAATTCTCACTATAAACAGGTATAAATCCTTTGACCATCACTTTGTCCATGCAGTTTGATGTTTGGACCAGATATCTGTGGCTCTCAGACCAAAAAGCTTCATGTGATACTTTCCTATCAAGGGCAGAATTATCCCATCAAGAAGGATCTACAATGTGAAACTGACAAGCTTACACATTTCTACACATTCATTCTTAGGCCTGATGCAAGTTATAGTATCCTAGTTGATAATCGAGAAAGAGACTCTGGGAGCATGTACACAGATTGGGATATACTTCCTCCACGAAAGATCAAGGATGTTAACGCCAAAAAGGTATGCCCTTTGGATTTGAACTCTGGATCATTCTTGTATGCTTGAGCTGGTTCAGGATCACTACTGTCCCAATCTTTTTGTTATGCTTTGTTTTGAGGATTATATCTACTACTATGGTGGAAAACGCTATTTGACTCTAGAATTTTTTTGCATAGATATCTAGCTGTATTATTGTATGTTCTTTGGGGTTTTTCTCTCTCTCATTTCATTGTAAGGTTTTACCTATTGCTTGTATTAAGTTTCCTTTTCCTTGCATAATATTATTGATTTGTATTTACAGCCAGCAGACTGGGACGATAGAGAATATATTGATGATCCAAATGATGTTAAACCAGAGGTATGTTGCATATTGCTCTTTCTGAATGGATTGAATGGCACAGGAAATTGTTCCACATAAATTAAACTTGTAATTTTTTACCTGTCTTCTTATTGTAGGGATATGACTCAATTCCAGCCGAGATTCCAGATCTGAAGGCAAAAGAGGTATGTTGCTTGCTCTTCATGCATAATAATCCCACATTTCATGGCCATCTACTTTGGAGATTCAATAGACATATTTCTTGCTGCCAACGAGAATTAATTAATTAATTTTCATTATCAAGTATTTGACTTCTATCTTTATGTTTTTATATATTCTCTTGCTTATCTTGAAGAAAGGATGACTCCGTTGTCTGTGAGGGATCCATTAATCATCATATAATTTTTTTGGCTGGTTAATAGCCATAAAAGAGATATACAGTTACTGCATTGAATAACCTTTTCTTGCTGATTTTGCGTTAGCCTGATGATTGGGATGAAGAAGAGGATGGAATTTGGAGGCCACCAAAGATACCGAATCCAGCTTATAAAGGAAAATGGAAGCGCAAGGTACTTTTGAGTTCTAAATAAAGTTGACACCAAGTATTCTTGATGTAATTCATAACCATTTAAATGTTTGTGGTTTTGCAGAAAATCAAGAACCCCAACTACAAAGGAAGATGGAAGACTCCCTGGATTGATAACCCAGGTAACTTCATCTCTGCAAGATTTAGTGACTTAACTGGGTTGCAGTTCAGGAAGTAGAAGATAAACTTTGAACCATTAATTCAAAGAGGAAAAAATATCAATGAATGAAAATGAATATTTATTAGATTTTCAATGTACAGTAACTTTGAAACTCGACTAGACTGCAAGGTAGAACATATGAATTAGTGTGGGATTCAAAATACTTCTATGTTGAAAAAATTGGTTTTGTGATTTGATCTGTGCTTAAAGTCAATTGCAAAGGTTAAGAACATTGAAATTGGTGTATTTTATAGCTGTCTTTGACCCCAACGTGAGCAGAACAAATTAGATAGAGGACTTTGAATTTTAATATTTTTTTCAAAATTTTTTATCTGTATATCAAAATCTAATTACTTATGTTATACTACAGCCTAGATTGAAAAAGAAATGCCTTGATTAATTGGGTCCACGAAGAAAATTGTTTGCCTGATTTGGTTGTGTTTCAGCGAGCATGCTTTGCAGCAAAAAGTTTCTTTTTTCTTGACAAAATTTTCATCCTTGTATGTGCCTGCTGTTCATGAATTTGGTTGTGTTTGGTTGCATTTTTTGTTTGACTATTCAAACTATCTTTCAATTGCAAAATGTTCCCTCTCAAATTGTGCATAAACTTTGCTTATCTTTTCTTACTTTTCAGAGTTTGAAGATGACCCAGATCTTTATGTCCTGAAGCCACTAAAGTATGTTGGAATTGAAATATGGCAGGTAACTATAATGAACTTTCTTGTTCTACATAGACCTAATGATACAAACTAAAATTTTAGAAATCAATGAATTATAATCTCGTTCAATGTTTTTGTGAAAGCATGCATGTTGTTTATTTTCTCAAGTTGACAAAACCAACAAGTTAATGAATATTAAGGTCAGTGATTTAGGTTTAAGTTTGTTGAAATAAATGATCTTATTTTTTAAGAGCTAGTCACTACATCTACCACAAGGTCCACAACAATAATTTTTTAGTTTCATATCTCATCATCACATTCAACCAAAATGGTAATTAATGTTTTTATTCGCAATGAAAAAGCTTGGTGAACTTGAGTGTTGATTGGGTTTTCTATCTTCAACTGGAAGTCACTGGGGTTGTGCTCTTAGCAGATTCAATCTTAGCTATTGAAGCTGCTGCTGTAAATGTTTATTTGACTGTCTTCATCTTTGCATACGTCTCAGTGGAATTTAAACTTGAACTACTGTTTTGTGTCTTGATGGACATTCTGAAGTATTGGAATAAGTGGATCAATTGTCACACTGCAGGTGAAGGCTGGGTCAGTTTTTGACAACATTTTGATTTGTGATGACCCACAATATGCGAAAGAAGTTGTAGAAGATATCTTTTCCTCAAATAGGGAGGTGAGCTGCTGCTGACCAAATCCACATCTATTGTTTACTTCTGCTGGAGCTGCTAACTTGCTTATTTTCGCTTAATATTCAGGCAGAAAAAGAGGCCTTTGAGGAGGCAGAGAAAGTGAGGAAAGCTCGGGAAGAAGAGGTGTTGAACTTGTTATGGGTTCTTTTTGCAATTTATGTTACAATTATTCACCAGTCCCTTTTTGAATCTTTCTCCAAAAAATAATACGAATCATCATATGTATAGGAAGCTGCAAGAGCTAGAGAGGAAGGTGAGAGAAGGAAGAGAGAAAGAGACCACGAGTATGCAGAGAGGAGGCGCCGTAGAAGGGTACTTTTTCTCTTGATTTCCTCACCTGTTCTTTAATTATCGTGGCTATGTTTTTTGGGAATGGTAATTTGCGACTGTATCATACTTTGTCAATTAGGATTTGAAAAAACCACTCCTCGGTTCAGGTAAGACAGTTGGAGACTCTTAATGGGCATGGTGAAAGCGATGATTGAGTGAAAAATTGGCCTTGAGTTTTTCTATAGTCTTTTTGTCAGATAATTTTGAAGAATTAAATAGGACATAAATGAGAGTGTGGGTTGAAAATGCTATCTTGTTGGTTGGATAGGATCCTTAATTATGATGATTGTGATGCTTCAGTTTCTTTGATGAAACAGAAATTTGACTTTGTTTAATTTCTTTTCACATTTGCAGCATTATCCCCATGATTTGGACGATTATCATGTAAGTATTAAATCAATATATATATACACACACGCACTCCATGTTTCTGTCATTTTCCCTATTTTATTCTATTCCATGTCCTTCTTAAGAGGCCTCACTGTTGATTTGACGATTAATTTGGTATGACGATGCTTCTCCACATGAGCCTTTCATTCTTTTTCATGCAACATGACAGAGTTTATGCCGCAGCACCTCGTATGATTAGTTTACTCTCAAGAAAAATTAAATAGAACTCCATGCCGAAATGGCTATTGGCATCCAAATGTGGTGTTCATAATTATTAATATTCTGACGAAAGTTTCTACGTGCCTTTTTGAATTTGCAGGATGAACTATGAGGTGTCTACTGCAGTTTCCAGCTTTCTATGAGGTGTCTAGTTGAAACGAAAGAAGAAAATCTGTGTTCCAGTTCTCTGAGGCAGCATTGTACATTTTGCGGAAGTACTTCAAAACCTGTTGTTGTACCATCATGGAAGCACCGGAAATAATTTCCTCAAGCTGATGAGTGAACTGATTTTATTGATTAGGATTTATGCGGAGTCCATGCTATGTAGAACTTGATGCACACAATCTAGTGCTTTGATGTAATCACTATTCTAAAAAATGTGAGAGTAGGTTAAAATGATATATTTTAACTTTTATTCTAATATCGCAGTTATTACAGCTGATCAATCCAACTAAGGGTGTGCGTTGCTTTGTTTCTAAGTAACATTTTTCTTAAAAAATAAACAAGCAACAAAACGCCTATATTTAAAATTTTAAATAAGTCTCGGTATTTTAAATCTCAGAAACACATATACATCTTGTGGCCCAATAGGAAAAAGGGGAATAAAATCTCAATTATCAATTTGGGCCACGTGGAGCAGAAAAAGTGTTGTCGTTGACGCACACGCGAACTTAATGGGTGGCATAATCATAAGCCCAAGACGGCAGCCCCCACCTCCACGTGTACTGTCGTTTGAATCTAATTAATAATATTAAAAGCTCATTAATTTCCTCGCCAGAGTAAGTTTTATCAGCCGTCCCTGGTCCCTCCTCACCGAAAAATTAATTAAATTTCTTGAAATTTTATGTAAATACGTGTGATGGTTTCCAAAAACGACATATTTTCATTGTTTTCTTCACCAAACAAAATATAATTATTTATCTTCAAAATAAATACCACAATTATTAGCTCAAAAAATTTCACATATTAAATCCCAAAAAAATTATTTACACTCATCCTTTTATTTTTTAGAATTTATATATATATATTTGTCACATCTCCCTTTCTCAATTAAAAATATCCAAAGTCATTTGATTTATTTTGAAGTAATTTGTTGCTTTTATTTCTTCAATTTTGTGAAGCCATAGTTAGTATCATATTACTATTAAAGAATAATAATAATAATAAGGTGGGACAAAGTTTTTAAATTGAAGTTTTAGTTCCTACCTCCCTTAGATTGGAACATTGATTACCAGCAAAAATAATAATAATAATAATAATAATAATAAAAGAAGTAAGAACAACAACTAAATTACTTTTAATTCAATTTGAAAATACACTTTATTTTGTGTGTGTCTGCAAGTTTCATTCATCAATCGCTAAGATTCTGTATATCCCCTCATAAAACAAAAATAAATAAACTCGTGGTAGTGGTCTTTTAAAAAAAAAAAATTATTTTCTCGCCAAATAAATTTAGCATCTCAAAACAAATATCACAACAATTAATTATTTAATTTTTTTCCACCCAAAAAAAATCACCTTCTCAAAAAGTCAATATAAATAAAGTAACAAAATGATTATCTGGATAATAATATCTGGACCCCTAATTTTTTTTAATATATTCAAATTGGATATAGTTTCATAGTTTGTCCTCTTATCACACGCAGGTCCAAACCTCGGACTTCTTTAGAGCTGTGTCCACTGTCTAATGGCCCAAAGCAAATACTAAGGACAATTCTGGAGAATGGGAAGACTTATTTGATACAAATGGATAAACTATGCTTTTATTTAATAAATTATAATAAAAAAGGTGCCTATATGATATTATCCAATGGATTAATAAAATAATACTTGAGTACCAACTGCCAAGTGCCAGCCCACTGAAATCACTTTCCCTTTTATAAGTTAAAAACGCTTTCTTCTCTCTCTGTCACAAGGACACTTTCTCTCTCTAAACATTTTTTCACAAAGGAAGAGAGAGAGAGATGCAAATGATCTCCAGAGCATCATCTGCTGCCATGGCCTCGTTCACTTGTTCAAGGGTATCCGCTCTTTCCCATTTTCTTTTTTTTTTGTTTTTGCGTTTGTTGGCTTCATCTTTCATGTATGTTTTAAAACCTTTTTTAGGGTCGCTTTTTTTTTTTTAATTTGGAATGTAGTGGGAAAATAATATAATAGCAACATTTTCAATTTGATGCGACCGTGCGGGCAAAATCCAAATTTCGAGTTGAAAACGATAAAGAATACTTTTTATATGTTGTTCTAAATGTTATTTTCATTTGTTTAATTGTTATATACTTTATTTTATTTAGAGTTGTTTCTTTGTTTATGTTTTTGTTTTGCTTGTACTTAACTGAATTTGCTGGTGCAAACTGAACCACTGGTAGTATTTTTTATTTTTTAAAATTAAAATATAAAATTGAGTTAAATGCTGTTTTATAATTCATTTTTATGTTGGAAATGTTATTTTGGATTGCAGTTTTGTAGAATTTTTGTAGTTTGGGTTAGGAATTTGATGTGAAGTTGGAAATTTCACATCAAAATGAATGATGATATTGTGAGACATTAGAAATTATGTTATTGATTATACGAAATGATTATATTCTTGGAATGAATTTCGTATGATTCCACACATATGTAGTCATTCATCTATTAGTTTGGTGGCCATTGCTACCATATATTCTTGGAATGAATTTCGTATGATTCCACACATATGTAGTCATTCATCTATTAGTTTGGTGGCCATTGCTACCATGCCCTGGTGCATGGGTACCAATCAAATGTATCATGGATCTAACACAGAAACAAGTTCTGTGTTAGATCCAATTTCTTGGTTTCTGGAATCATGCACAGGAGCATAGTTAGACCAGTTTGGTACAAGAATGTTCTTGGGTGCAAAAGTAATTTGTGATTTGTATAATCCACATAAGTTTATTTTATATTTCTAATTGGCAAATGAAAAAAACCGCAGTCTTTCATTTTGTTCAATTTATGTTTTGTATTCATATTGCAACATGAACTGTACTCTACTAGTCCATTTAGACCTTTGATAAAACAATAACATGTATGGTTCTGTACGCTCATGTCTATGTAAATGGTGATACCTGTAGTTTATTTGCTACTTATATTTTCTTTGACTTTTTCCGAAGTGGGTATTTCATGATTTTGCTACTTACATTTTCTCTGACATTTTCTCTGCAAGATTGGTGCTATAATGCATTAAAATAATATTAGTTTAATATAAATTATAATATAAAATATTAGAGTATACAATACATAATACTATGTTAAATTTAATACACATACAATTCCTAGTAATTTAAGAAAATAATGCAGACCATACGATTTTCAGTGGATTTTTTTTTAATTTTTTTATAAAAAAGTATGCCTTTTATTAAGGACTAAAATCAGTCCAATTATAAAATGTCACAGGAACATAAATACATAGTGCTGAACTTAAGTACAAAAATTGGATAAAACCTATAACTCAAGTTTAGGTTAGGGCAACTCCTAACAACAAATATGATTACAAACCAAAAGAAAAAAAAAAAAAGAATTTCACCTATTAAACATACTTACGATTAAGAGAAATTTTATAGACTCATTGCCAATCTCAACTAATTCAAATAAAAATAGTACTACAAAACTAACACAAAGCACCATAACACAATACTAACTACAAACACAACAAAAACCACAAAAACTCAACAAAGTAACCACCCCATCTAAAGCATCCCGCAAGCCTCTTAATAAGCCCTCAACCCATGCCATTGTAACTCGCACCAAGTCATCGGCAATATCGATGCACCACGAGTAGAGCTTTTCGTCAACTCCAATATAAACATACCCTCCCGATTTAAACATTGACACGATTGATCTAAATTTTAAGTTGACATTGACGACCATACAAAATATCAAGAGGAGCATATATACAACAAATCAACAATAAAACCGACCACCATAAAAATGAAAATAAAAATAAAACTAAAAAATTTAGAGCAATTCCTCGGTCGTTTTTTTATTTTCTAAAGTTTGGTTTCTTCTAATTGACTCGAAAATCAATTTCTAACCCTTTTTATTTTGAATTTCCAGTTATGTCCTTTCTATATTAAAGCTGAAAACTCTTCACGTCTCGTTCGCGACTCTCTTTCAATTTTAACGGTATGATTGCCGATTCATCTCGGACTCGGAGAGGTAAAAATTGTTATTTGACAAATTTATTTCTTGTTGGATGCTATTTGCTCTTCGGTTGAATGAATTAAACTGGATGCTTATCTTGTGTTTGGTAAAATGTCTAATGTGCCACCTTGAACCCCAATTGTTTGAAAAAGGTTCAAGTGAACAAGTAGGTGCTATTTGACTATTTATATTCATGTTCAATGTTTTCTCTTTTAAGCCGAGGAGTGCGGGACCGGATCGACATAAAGATGATTAGTTTACGTAATTCCGTTGGGTTATTATCCAATGTCATCGGTGACTTATTCGGACCATATCGGTGAGTTCGGTTCATCATTCGCTTATCGACAATCTTTCTAATTTGCTCGAGTTTCTAGGGTTTAGTGAAAATTTCAAGTTTATGATGTATATGACCTTTGTAGATGTTTTTGTTGGTGGGTTTTTTTTTTTCCTAATTTTTAATCCAAAAAGCATACCTAGCAATGCATCCTAATCCTCTAAAATGAAAGCAACTACGAGACATTGACAATATTTTACAAGAGAAATCTTAGTAGAGAATAGAATTTTAATTTTTGAATGTCTCTTTTTGTTCTCATGAAAACGAACGGAACTATGGGAATGATTTGGTTAATTTGTTGCACAACTTAATGTAACAAAAGAGGTTCACGTCATAGAACCGAATGAAATGATTTATCCTCATGGAGTCTTTCAATTACATCTAGAAAATAGTTTTCGGATTTTCATTTCTTTTTGCTTTCTCTAGGAAGAAACTTGTTTATGAATGGAGCAAATGCACACAAGCACGTTACTTTTGAGAAGAAAAAAAGGCCTTAGTTATTAAGGTGTAAGAGTTACGTATGCTAATGAACATTATTTTCACATTTTCACATTTCTAACGGCTTGGGGTTTAATTGCCCCCAAGGACTTAGCCGATTTGGGTTTTCAACCAGACTTCCTTTGGATGGACAATCGAGTTCAAATCTTGCGGTAGGGACTAATATATCTATTCCGCTTTTGTTATGTGAACTGTTCTCTTCTAGCAAGTACTATTTTAATCGATGTTGTGTCTGATAAAAAGGTGAAAATAATGTTCATTAAAGATACGTAACTCTTACACCGTAATAACTAAGGCCTTTTTTCTTTTCAAAAGTAACGTGTTTGTATGCATTTGCTCCATTCATAAACAAGTTTCTTCCTAGAGAAAGCAAAAAAAATGAAAATCCGAAAACTATTTTCTAGATGTAATTGAAAGACTCCATGAAAGAGATAAATCATTTCATTCGATTCTATGACGTGAACCTCTTGTTATATTAAGTTGTGCAACAAATTAACCGATCATTCCCATAGTTCCGTTCATTTTTCATGAGAACAAAAAGAGACATTCAAAAATTAAAATTCTATTCTCTACTAAGATTTCTCTTGTAAAATATTGTCAATGTCCTGTAGTTGCTTTCATTTTAGAGGATTAGATACATTGCTAGATATCTTTGCTTGGATTAAAAATTAGGAAAAAGAAAACCCACCAACAAAAACATCTACAAAGGTCATATACATCATAAACTTGAAATTTTCACTAAACCCTAGAAACTCGGGAAAGCAAATGAGAAAGATTGTCGATAAGCGCGACATGAACCGAACTCACCGATTTGGTCGAATAAGTCGCCGACCGACATTGGATAATAACCCAACGGAATTGCGTAAACTAATCATCTTTATGTCGATCCGGTCCCTGCACCTCGGCTTAAAAGAGAAAACATTGAGCATGAATATAAATAGTCAAATAGCACTAATTGTTCACTTGAACCTTTTTCAAACAGTTGGGGTTCAAGGTGTGGCACATTAGACATTTTACCAAACACAAGATAAGCATCCAGTTTAATTCATTCAATCAAGAGCAAATAGCATCCAACAAGAAATAGATTTGTCAAATAACAAAATTTTTACCTCTGAGTCTGAGATGAATCGGCAGTCGCGGTTGTTAAAATTCGAAAGAGAGTCGCGAACGAGACGTGAAGAGTTTTCACTTTAATATATAAAGGACATAACTGGAAATTCAAAATAATAAAGGGTTAGAAATTGATTTTCAGTGTCAATTAAGAAACCAAATCAGAAAATTAAAAACGATCGAGGAATTGCTCTAAATTTTTTATTTTTATGGTGGTCGGTTTTATTGTTGACTGTTGGGTGTTGTATATATGCTCCTCTTGATATTTTGTATGGTCGATTCGGCGTGTCAACTTAAAATTTAAATCGAATCGTGTCAATGTTTAAATCGGAGGGTATGTTTATATTGGAGTTGACGAAAAGCTCTACTAGTGGTGCATCGATATTGCCGATGACTTGGTGCGAGTTACAATGGCATGGGTTGAGGGCTTATTAAGAGACTTGCGGGATGCTTTAGATGAGGTGGTTACTTTGTTGAGTTTTTGTGGTTTTTGTTGTGTTTGTAGTTAGTAGTTGGTATAGTGTTATGGTGTTTTGTATTAGTTTTGTAGTACTATTTTCATTTGAATTAGTTGAGATTGGCAACAGTCTATAAAATTTCTCTTAATCGTAAGTATGTTTAATAGGTGAAATTCTTTTTTTCTTTTGGTTTGTAATCATATTTGTTGTTAGAGTTGCCTGACCTAAACTTGACTTATAGGTTTTATCCAATTTTTGTACTTAAGTTCAGCATCATGTATTTATGTCCCTGTGATGAGGTTTATAATTGGACTGATTTTGGTCCTTAATAAAAGGCATACTTTTTTAAAAAAAAATCCGCTGAAAATCGTATGGTCTGCATTATTTTCTTAAATTACTAGGAATTGTATGTATATTAAATTTAACATAGTATTATGCATTGTATATTCTAATATTTTATATTATAATTTATATTAAACTAATATTATTTTAATGCATTATAGCACCAATCTTATTTTAATGTTGGTATGTAATATTAAACTAATATTATAATTTATATTAAACTAATATTATTTTAATGCATTATAGCACCTTCAAAATAATATGCTATGACGAGCATATTATGTTCCCATAATTAGGAATTGAAGCTCATTGACAAATATGTTAAATTTGTCAGGTTTGTCAATGAAGAAGGATCACCCCGGTGAACTTATTGGAATATGGGGTCAATACTCGTAATGACCTTAAATATCCTAGCTCAAGGGGTAATGTTCCGGTCAACTCATTCTGGGAGAGGCCTAAACGAGTTAAAGATTTCAGCTGGAACAAAGAAATTGGGATTGTGGTATTCAATCTATTTTCGTATAGATGCATTGATTGTAAGCTAGCCAAATTTCCAAGCTCAGAGGGAATACTTCCGGTGAGCTGATTGGTGTACAGTTCAAGGGCGAGAAGCTTTGTAAAATTGCCTAGTTGGGACGGGATTCTTCCTCCAATAGAATTTTGAAATAACTGAAGATATTCTAAGTTTGACAGGTTTCCTATTTCTGGAGGTATTGTTCCCGACAACATGTTCTGACTCACATCTAAAGCTTGCAAGGCCTCTAATCTACCCATGGAAACTGGAATTGAACCTACAAGCTGGTTGTGGTATGCTACAAACATTTGAAGGCTGATCAAATTTCCTATGTCTTTTGGGATCGTACCAGTAAGATTGTTGAAAATGAGACCAAGCGCTAACAAGGAAGTACAGTTGCAAATGCTTTCGGGTATGCTTCCATTCAAGACGTTATTTCCTAAGTCCATTGCTTGCAGATTCTGAAGGGATCCTATTTCTGGTGGAATGGAACCCGAAAGAGAATTATAGTACAGAGTTAGTTCAGCAAGCTGGAAACATTGCCCCAGCTGAGCCGGAATACTTCCAGAGAATGAATTCAAAGATAAATCAAGAACCTGGAGGGCTGAAAGGTTGCCAAGGAACGGAGATATCTGGCCTTGGAGCTGCTTGTCGACGAGTTTAATGGCAGTGACATGGTTTAAGGAAGCGTTACAGGTGATTCCAGACCAGTTGCAGTGATGAATTTGATTTGTGTCATTCCAATCAGCAAGTGCTCCTAAAGGGTCACTGGTGATGCCATTCTTAAAGGCCTTCAAGGCTTCAGTTTCTACTTGTTCTAAGCTTCGTTCTGCAGTTGATAATACAACAGTGGAAAAGAAAGAACAAAATAAGACTATGATTAAGCTGAAGCTGACCCTTTTAGACTCCATTACTAGAAGGAAAAAAAGTCTTGATCCTGATGTGAAAAGTTTGTAATAAACGAGGAATGTTATATAGAAATCTTAATCACATCAAATTGTCCCATAATGACAGAACTTGCAGTTTGAAGCTTTGCTGAATTTCTCCTACTCGTACTATTGACTTTTGAGCCATGTATTCATAACAACAATTGAATAATAGCTTATTGGCAATTATCTAGAGATAAGTACTCCCCTGGTTAAGATAAGTTCACGTGCTCATATGAAATTATCAACTCATAGAGATTCTGTTTATATTTACACAATTAAACAAGTGTTAGTAGCAATCTTAATCTTGTTTAATATTGAGCAATTGGGTCATAAATTAATTCATGTAAGTTTAAATGCTTGGTGCGGCTTTGCGTGATGGGGTCTTCGACCTTTCCAGTTACAATGTGTCCCATTCATGTGATTATAACTCATACTTATAAATCGATTATTATCGGACCAACATACATCAATACAATGTGTCCCATTTTATGTGTCCCATTCGATTGATGTGCAAGTTGCAAAAGAAAGGCTGACAAAATTATGGGTTGATGCTGACTTAAAATTATGGGCTGATTCGAAACTTGTACTTTTAGTTGATTATGCTGACGTGTTTAGGGCCCATTTTATGATTTGGATATTATTGGATTTGTGAACACTCCGGTGTGTCTGACTTTGATTGTGGATGATGGATTGCTTGAAATCGAGGGGAAGCCTTTGAATCAATGGGCCAACTTGTGTGGACCCTATTCTGTTTGACAGAAGCCCTGTGTGAACTTACCTGAACCTGTAATACGTGACAAAATATTCTACAGTGAAACTATAGCACCCCGAAGCGAACAATAGCGAACAATTAGGAGCTATTTTTTCACTTACCATTTTAAATAGCACGCGTTCTCTCAGTTTGTTGCTTAGATGAGGAATTAGTTTCTTGTTTACTCTCTGCATGCGCAAGATTTTTTAAAATTATATATATATGTAAATGGCCAGACTTTGCTTTGGGCAATTTGAGGTGTCTGACATTTTCCTACCATTTTTTTAGGATGCGTTTTGTTTTGTATTGTATTATATTGTATTGCATTATTTTAATGCAGGTCTATTGTATTATGTTGTATTGCATTAGCATTGTATTATAATAATGCTGTATAATGTTTGGTGCTACACTGTACTGTATTAATTTTTAATTAAATTATATTTGGTGTTGTATTGTATTGTATTATTTTTTGTGATTAATTAAATTAAATAATTAGAAAATAATATTTATTAATACTTAGAAAAATAATAAATATAAAAATCTTAAATTTTAGAAATTTAACAATTTTTTTAGTAAATGTTTAAAATTAATGTTTAAATTTCTAAAATTTGTATTATAATTATAATAAAATAAAATTTATAAAATTTAATATTATATGTAAATAATAAATTTATATTATAAATATTAATATAAATTTATAAATTATTATAAATTATATTTTAATTTATAATATATTGTTATTTTTACATTTTTATATATTAATAAATTTATAATTTAATATAAATAATTATAAATATTTAAATTTAAATAATATTAATTTAAAATTAATCTAAATAATATTATAATATTAATATATTATTTTTATATGAATCATTAATATATAAATATAATATTATAATAGAATATAGTATTATTAAATAAAATAATATTATTATATAATTTATTTTTATATTTTATTCATATTTAATAATAAAATAATTTATTTTTATAATATTTCAATAAAATAAATTTGCCTCAATTGAGGCATTAACTGTTGCCTCAATTGAGGCAAAAGCCCACGGCATTACGCAAACCCGAGGTTCTCTCGGGTTTGCGTAATGCGGCCAAATGCCTCATTATGGTGCATTATAATGCACCATAGTGAGGTATCAAATTTTATCAAACATTATCTTGATATTAAATTAATATAAATAATGTTATAATACCATACAATTCCATGCACCAAACATACCCTTAGAGTATTCCAGGGATTGCTTCGTTACCACTGGAACTACACTTGATTTCATTCAAAGAGACATTTATAAAACACCTTTTATGCCAATTATCTATGCATTCAGCGTAATCAGGCCTATGACGAGCATTGACACGATTCTGATCTAAATTTTAAATTGACACCATTGACGACCATACAAAATATCAAGAGGAGCATATATACAACACCCAACAATCAACAATAAAACCGACCACCATAAAAATGAAAATAAAAATAAAACTAAAAAATTTAAAGCAATTCCTCGGTCGTTTTTAATTTTCTACAGTTTGGTTTCTTCTAATTGACCTGAAAATCAATTTCTAACCCTTTATTATTTTGAATTTCAGTTATGTCCTTTATATATTAAAGTGAAAACTCTTTACAGTGCGTTCTTAGGATTGGAGAATCGGAATCCAGGAATCGGAATGATTGACGCGTTTCTTCGTAAAAAAACGAGAATCGAATCAAATTAGTGGGACCTACAACTACTTAAGAATGGGAAATGGGAGATTGATTACATGAGAGAGGTGAGAATCAGTCTCCATTCCCTAACTTTCTATTTTACCCCAATCATATTCAAATATTCCTAAACTATCCTCATTAAAATAAAAAATATAAATACCGAAAATTAAAAAAAAACAAAATCCCTATAACTCGTGACCCATTTCTCCTCTTCGAAAGCTGGATGCCATCGCCTGATCGTGATCGGTGACTCGTCGATTCGAAATCACACGCCGTTGCCGTCGGTTTTGAATAGCCAGCCGTCATCGTCGTAGCTGGTGTCGTGCTCGCGATCTTCTGCTGTCGTTCGTCACGATCTGCTGCTGTCGCGACCTGCTGCTGCGATTCTTCGAGATCTGCCGCCCTGGTTGCGATCGATTTGTTGCCTCCGTGGTCGCGCTTGTCCTGCCGCCGTTTGTTGTCGCGATCTGCTACCTCCGGTGAAGAGGAGCACAATGCTTGTTTTGGGAATTATAATTCTATATTTTAAATTATTAATTTCTTATATTGTTTGGCCACTGGTTGTATATTAAAATGATATAGATTGGTATTTGCATTATTTCATTGTTTGCTTATTTGTTGTTGTTATTATTATTATTGTAGTAGTAGTAGTTGTTATTTAATTTTATTATTATCATTAATTATTACTATTATTTATTTATTTATAATGGTATTATTAAAATTATTATTATTATTATTATTATTATTATTAACAACTAAGGGCGTTTTAGTAATTTAAAACAACTTACTTATTTCGATTCCGATTCTTAGATAAAGTAAACACATCAATGGAGTTTTAACTTATTCCGATTCTGATTTTTACAGTTCAAGTAAACAATTTATTCTGATTTCCATTCTTTATTCCCATTCCAAATTCATTCGATTCCACCATTCGGATTCCACCTCATTCCATTCTTGAAAAACGCACCGTTCATGTCTCGTTCGCGACTCTCTTTCGAATTTTAACAACCGCGACTGCCGATTCATCTCAGACTCAGAGGTAAAAATTTTGTTATTTGACAAATCTATTTCTTGTTGGATGCTATTTGCTCTTCGGTTGAATGAATTAAACTGGATGCTTATCTTGTGTTTGGTAAAATGTCTAATGTACCACCTTGAACCCCAACTGTTTGAAAAAAGGTTCAAGTGAACAATTAGGTGCTATTTGACTATTTATATTCATGCTCAATGTTTTCTCTTTTAAGCCGAGAAAGGGGCCCGGATCGACATAAAGATGATTAGTTTACGCAATTCCGTTGGTTTATTATCCAATGTCGTCGTAATGACTTATTCAGACCATATCGGTGAGTTCAGTTCATCGCTGCTTATCTGACAATCTTTCTCATTTGCTCAGAGTTTTTAGGGTTTAGTGAAAATTTCAAGTTTATGATGTATATGACCTTTGTAGATGTTTTTGTTGGTGGGTTTTTTTGTTTTTTCCTAATTTTTAATCCAAGCAGCATACCTAGCAATGCATCCTAATCCTCTAAAATGAAAGCAACTACAAGAGAAATCTTAGTAGAGAATAGAATTTTAATTTTTGAATATCTCTTTTTGTTACCATGAGAAAATGAATGGAACTATGGGAATGATTTGGTTAATTTGTTGCACAACTTAATGTAATGAGTAGGTTCACGTCATAGGAAGCCCGAATGAAATAATTTATCCTCTATGGAGTCTTTCAATTACATCTAGAAAATAGTTTGATTTTCATTTCTTTTTGCTTTCTCTAGGAAGAGACTTGTTTATGAATGGAGCAAATGCATATAAGCACGTTACTTTTGAGAAGAAAAAAGGCCTTCGTTATTAAGGTGTAAGAGTTCTGTATGCTAATGAACATTATTTTCACATTTTTATCAGACGCAACATCAGATTAATTGGAGA
The DNA here is from genome assembly GCA_030444775.1 of Atalantia buxifolia. Classification (NCBI taxonomy): domain Eukaryota; kingdom Viridiplantae; phylum Streptophyta; class Magnoliopsida; order Sapindales; family Rutaceae; genus Atalantia; species Atalantia buxifolia. The sequence continues at coordinate 13,587,893 of CM059835.1, read as the reverse complement.
CTTAAGAATTTTCAGGTTCTAAATATTTGTAAATTTAGTCTTCAGTGATTTGAGTTTGTTTTCTTGTGCATTAATTTGGTGGCAATGTTTTCTCCTTGGTCTCATTACCCAATTGATTTATTTGCAAAGCTCAGTCGAGTTCTGTTACAAGTTTTTTGGTGTTTCAAATGATATATTTGCACTGATACCTAGCGGTGGAATATGGCTGATTCCTAGTGGAGGAATATGGTTGAAACTATTAGTGTCATATTGTATTCTGCAGTTTCATGGTCTACGCGTGCAAGGTCTTCGTGTGGGAAACACAGAGATTCCAAATGACAAGAGACTTGAAACCTCTCTACAGCATGTTTATGGAATTGGGCGCTCAAGGGCTCACCAAATTCTCTGTGACCTAAACATTGGCAACAAACTCACCAAGGAACTAACTGGAGTGGAACTCAATTCTCTTCGTGAGGAAGTTTCCAGATATTTGACTGGAGAAGATTTGGTAGCTTTCTCTTCCACTTGTCTAGGTTATATCTTCAGATTTTTCTTTTAATATTCAAACTTGCTTTTGCATGTTTCAGAGGCGATGCATTAAAAATGATATAGAGAGATTGGTTGACATCCAATGCTACAGAGGTATTAGACATAGTCAGGGGTTGCCTTGCCGAGGACAGCGAACCAGCACCAATGCTAGGACCCGTAAGGGTAAAAGAGTTGCAATTCCAGGGAAGAAGAAACCCACTCGTTAAACTTATTGGCTGTTGTTTGTGACATATCAGAATATTGTGAATTATTTTTTTGATACAAATAAGTTTTAGGACAAATTCAACTAGTTTTCAAGTTAACTTTTATCTATTTAATCTCTCTTCTTTAGAAGTGTGCTTGTTAATTTTTGCTCTTGACGTTATGAAATCGAGATGCAACCCCAATCCCTTTGGAAATGGGTCCAGCACCGATATGCTCACACCAATTAGGACCACAATTAGCACAAAACGGTTCGTTTTGCGCTAACTTGAAAAGAACTTACTGTAGCTTTAAAACACACACGCGCGTCTGCTCAAACGCAAGCGCAGACCACATACACACTCGTTTCACTGAAACGCAAATGCAGACCACACTCAAACGCAAGCGCAGACCACACTCATCTCACTGGACCACAGCACTCTTTCACAGCCCCAAATTCACAGCAGCTGTGTGTTACTCTCTCTCATATCCCCTCTCTAATTCTGCAATTTTTTTGTTCTATATACATATTCAATTTGGTTGGCTTGATTTTTTTACTCGTGATGAAGCAAATTATTGGGCAAATTTGGTTGGCTTGATTTTTTAATTCTGGACAAATTTTGTTGGCATGATTTCTTGATTCTTGATTATTGTTTTAACTAGGCAAATTTGGTTTGTTTTAACTAGGGAAAGGGAAATTTGGTTGGCGATTTGTTGCAAATTTAGTTGGCTTAAATTTTTCACTCGTGATGAAGCAAATTATTGGGCAAATTTAGTTGGCTTGATTTTTTGATTCTCAACCGGGCAAATTTTGTTGGCATGATTTCTTGATTGCTGATTTTTTTTTTTTTTTTTTAACTAGGCAAATTTGGTTTGTTTTAACGGGCAAATTTGGTTGCGATTTGTTGAGTTTTGATTATTGTGTTAACTAGGTATATGAGTGGATTTTGGGGGATGAGAGAGAGTAACCCACGGCTGCTGTGGATTTGAGGGGTGAAAGAGCAACCGACGGCATTTGGATTTGGAGGAGATTGAGAGAAAATAATCCACGGCTGCTTTCGATCGGGGAGAGAGAAAGGGGGTCAACGGGGAGATTTCCTCGTTGAGGGAGAGAACGAGAGAACGAGAGAACGCGTGTGTTGCAAGTCTCAAAATTATCAATTCATAGTAACTATTTATATTAAATTCAAAACGCACCGTTTGGTGCTATGTGGGGTGCAAAGCGTGGTGTGAATCTCATTTTCCAATGGGTAAAAGAAGGGATCAATCTGTATTGACTTGACTTAGTTTTGATTTCTCTCTTTTTTTTTTTTTTTTTTTTTGAAGAAAATATCACTTCTTCCTACCCGCATCAAATAGAATTTGTTCATGAAAACATTATATTTTGCCTTGAATTCAACACGTGAATATTCAAGGCAATAGTTTGATAATAAATTTGTTGGGTGTTTTAATGTTGTGAAACATTAATAAAGTAACAATAAAAAGAAAGATTGGTTCTTGTACTGTGAAAAATAAAACCAACTGGGAAGGAAAATCTGTATTAGACAATTAGATTACATCGTTATACTTGTATTCACACAATAAATTCACAAATCCAAAATCTCTTCAATGTCACTTTTCGACCAGTACCTAATCCATGGTTGATTAACAAATTTGTAAAAAAAATAAAACAGTGAAGGAACTAGAGCATTAGAATCACTGCATTTTCAATAATCTCTTTCAAATACTACCCTCCTTTTACCAACCATTTTGGAAGGATTGAAAAATGCAAGTCAGGTTCGAAAATGACAGCAACCTTCACTTTCGATATTCTCACATTTTAACTCTTGCCACATGAAAAAAGATGCGTAATCCACTCTCACCTTCTAATCAAAGCTCGTGCCTACTGATTCTTCTTTAGCTTGGAAGCAGTAGCAGATGATTTATTATCATGATTGGAACTTCTAATAATAAAAAGAAGCGTCTCAACGAGCATGCCACAAACCAATCCGAGGATGCCTCCTGCAGCACTCTGAAAATCAAGGTTCGAGTCCATCAATCTCATCAACGTATAAATGGCAAAAGAAACAATTTTAACCAGAGGAATAGAAAAAGTGTACTTATATTTAAGATAGTCTTTAAAAAGGTACCATGGCAGTGCTGTGGCTAAACAATGCTCTGAATGCAAAATACCCAACCAAATAGCCAGTAAACATTATAAGTACAACATGTAAACCTGCAGAATATGAAAAAGAGTTTATACAAGCTTAAGCATCTAAATCAAAATGTAGAACTTACAAAAGAAGATTTTAAAAAATTGTAATAGTGAAAAAGTAAACATGATGCTCAATGGCATAAATACAGTGGCACAAATTATACACTCAGCACAATTTGGAAGTGTGTGGTTAGTGCTAGGCCAGTGCAATTGATTGATTTCTTCAATAAGGTCTTGAATACCAAAAAATTAGCCAATAACTGCAGTAGAAAGAAAAGAAAGGGGAAAAGAAAAAAATAAAGAAAACTTTATACATCTACGAGAAAAAAAGTAATGCTTAGTCATACACAAAATAGGCATGAAGCTTGTGGGACAGAGAAATTTCAGAAGAGCATAACTGGACACAAATTGACGTATTATACGAATAAGTTGGTGTAAAAAATGGTGTAATAAGAGAAACAAGCAATAAAAAGATACGCACTACATTTTGCAGTTTTCCCAATTGGTCTACGCTGATGGAAGTCTGAAAAAGGTTCTCACCCTCGATCAATGAAGTAAAATGGACAAGATTCTTCTACCTCTAATCTCTCCCACTAGACAGATCTCTCTTAGCTCTCAGAGTTTACCCTATAAAGATACAATCACTCTTTTGCAGAGGCTCTATACTTGGATTCTCTCAACTCGGTGGTCTCAATCTACAGATGCATTTCCAATACATACTCTTGGCGAGTTTCCCATGCACTCATTTAGCTTTGGTGGGGGATGAGGTGATAGTCGAGTGGTGTCTACATTTAGCTTTAAGGTGGCTCAAGCAGCGAAATTTGTGAAGACGGAGATTAATAAATTTTGGGTCATGTTGTAGGAGAAAGAATATAAATTTGGACAAGTTTTGTGGAGATGTTGCAAAAGAATAGCATGTCAGTCCCTAATTCGCATGACTAAGGAAAACTTTTGATATCTTTTGTTGCCTGTTATTTGCAGACGATATAGTATCAATGTAAAACTAGGGCAGAAGGACAATTACAATTACAGAGTTATGGAGATATGCAGTACAGTCAACAAGACTTGGGACAAAAAAGATGACAGATAAAAAATTTAAAAAAAGAATACAATCTTGCTAGAAGAGGAACAGGTTCACATAACAAAAGTGGAATAGATATAATAGTCCCTATCGCAAGATTTGAACTCAGTTGTCCATCCAAAGAAAGCTGGTTGAAAACCCAGTCAGCTAAGTCCTTGGGGGCAATTAAACCCCCAAGCCGTTAGCCTCATTTGTGATTAGTTGAGTTGACCATAAAATTTTTTCCACACTCGTAAACAAACCATATTCATTTCAAGTCACCCAATATCTGAAAACCAATCTTCACAGACGTAAATGATATCTCCAAAATCATCCTCCTATTCGGTCAAATTTGCAATTTTCATCTAGTTTGAAGCTATAGCCTTAAACCAACTCCGGTAATTAAAACTAGCTGGATTGCAAGTGCATGTTGACATGCTTAAGATAAACAAACTATCCAAAATGAATGAATTAAAGATAAACTAAAATAAATTATTTAAAGTTGAAAATTTTTTTTACCAAAACCAAGCTGATCCTTGTAAGAGGAGAAGGGTTCAGTAGCACTGCTCTTGGGCAATATATCCTTAACAAGCTCTCGATACTCATCCCTCTCCGCTCTTTCCGCTAGCTTCCTTAATCTCGCCTTCAGTTCTTCACTCTTCAACAAACAGACATTTTTATCAGTCAAAAAGGGCATCGAAATTAATTAAGTGATTTCATTACCCATCTTTATTTCTCACCTTCTCCCTTGGCTTGGGGCTGGTGAAGACGAACTCAGAGCCAGAGAAGAGGCGAAACAATTCGGGTCGAGTTGAAGGGCGAGACCCGAACCATATTTGTCGGATTGACTTGTATGGAACTTTGTTCAACGAGGAGAGATTCAAAGCAGTTTCTCGCAATTCTTGCGGGAGTTGAACGTCTTCTGAAGCGGAGAGAAGAAAATATCGAATGGAATCGTTGTTTGAAATAATGAGTCCGGATGATTTCTCCGGGTTGTCGGATTCGGATCCCATGCTGACGGATCTTGGATCTTGTTCTTTCCACTAAACTCTGCAAGCAAATAAACAAGCTTCTCTAATAACTTTGCGAATGCTCAAGACCTCTCCTTTGAATTTGATTTATTCGGGCTCGGTTTGGTTTTCCCTAAAAAATCAAACCGGAACGAAACCTATCTCAGAAACCAAACCGAAGAAATAATAAAAACTTCAAATTCAATTTTTAAATTATAACTTATTAAAAAAACAAATAGTGATAATAACTTTTCAAATTTCGGCACTGAATAGTGCGTGCAGATTCAGCTGCTAGCAGTAGTTGTCATAATTTCTTCTCTTATAGAAATTGTTACCTTTAAAAAAAAATTAATTGATTTTATGTCCATCAGTTAATTCTCAAAAATTAATACTTTTGGTTTACTTTTTAGTATTTGGTTCAGTTTAGTTTATACCTGGTTTGATTTGATTTGTTTTGGACATTTTTTACGGTTTGGTTTAATTTAGTTTAGTTTTAAGGTTTGCAGTCAATTTCTATCCTTTTCTAAATTGTTTTTAATTGTTTCAAGTTAAAACCAAACAGTTTTCGTTCAATTTGGTTTATAGAGAAGCTAAGTTGAACTCATGATTTTACTCTTTAGAGTTTAGACCCATTAGTTAATAAATTAGTTAATTATTAATTTATCCTTCAACAAAATTACATTTAAGGACAAGAAAATGTAATTTAAACACATAAATAAATAAAAAAAGATTATTCTCCCACTCCATTTCTGTGATGAACCATGCCTTCTCCCTCCTCCTTCGTAAATCACTTAAAACTCTTCTCCTCAATTTTTCAGAAGGATGACTCAATTTTTTTGGCAGTTCATTAATTTACATTCTAAATTACTATGAACTAACAATGAAAGTCTTATAAATCATAATTCCTCTATGATTTCCAAAGATTCTGAAAGCCTCTTCTTCATTAATTTGTTATTCCTCTATCCATAGCAATTGGAATTTTAATAAATTTGAAAAAAAATTGAGAGATTGGCTTTGAATAAAGAACTAAATAAGCTGGTTCTTGATAATATTTTAATGGAGGCTAATTTTTAGACTTTATAGGGTGCATAGAGTAAAACCCTACTAATTAAATTCCAATAATGGATTTTTAAAAAATAAAAAATAGTGAGTAACTTGATGAGTTCAAATAGCCCTACTTTTTAGCTTAGTAAGTTTAGTTTCCTTTTCTTTGATTTGTCAATCAGATTAGTTTATAATCAATGCTCATTTAGTTCTTGTATTTTGATTTGATTACCCATTAATCCTTATATTTTAAAAATATCTTAAGACACTCCTGCTTTTAAATTTGTTACACTATTGCCCTTACTTTTTCTTTACTTTTACAATAGTTTCCTTATTATAATATTCTCGACATTAATTAATTTATCCGTTGAAAAAATTGATTAGCAAATTAACCAATAATTATTTATTAGTAAATAAACTAATAAATATCAATATGAAAGAACTTGTATTTTCCATACATTTGCAACAATCTTGCTAAATATTATTTTTAAATAAGTTAATATCAATCAATGTAAGCAATATTTAATACCTTTACAACAATCTTACTAATTAACTATGTATAAACAAATTAATCTTAAAAGAGAAATAATAACAAAAAAATTTGCACTAAATTTTATTTTACTTTAAAAGGTGATTTGATAAAATAACATTCTTTTCTTTTCATTAATATTCTCAATAATATTATTGCAAGTGTATCATCATAAAAGTATAGAAAAAGTAAAGATATGAGCATAACATATTTAACAGCAAGAGATCTTGAGGTATTTTTTAAAACATAGGGATTAAAAGGCTACTTACCTTAAATTATAGAGATTCAACAAGCATTTGTTAGTTTATTTAGCTCTAGGGGTGGGACTTTTGGTTTATGGTTTGGTTTTTTCTGTTTTCGGTTTGATTTACAACCCGTTTGGGTTTGAGAATTCAACCCAAACGGGTTGGAAAATTATTTCGATTCGGTGTGAAATTCAGTTCGGTTCGGGTTCGTAATTCTGTTCGGTTTCGGGTTGTGAATTTCGGATTGCAAAACGGTTTGAGTTATTAATTCGGTTCAGGTTAATAATTTGGGTTGAGTTAATAATTCGGGTCAAACTAATATTAGCCAAAAATAAACAAATTAAATAAAAAAATAAGCAAATGATGAAAATATTTAACAAATGATGAAATTTTCAAGTTATCAAAACACCAAATTCAACACCAAATTGAAAATATTCCACTACAAATTACAACAATAAAAGAAAATAACAATAAAAAGTAGCTTCTTAATTCTAATTCCAATTTCCAAGTCATGAAGTTAATCTAAATAAATAAAAACAACCATAAAATTATTGAATTAAAGTAAAACCAGCTCCATTTCGCCATCAACAAACAGAAAATAATGAAGCAAATCAGTTCATTCTACCAAAAAAAAGAGCAAATCAGCCCATTAACAACAATTAACCTCCACGAAACAAGCATCAACAACCAATATATTTATCAGTCCTTTATTCTTTAACCAATTATTTTTTTCTAAAACATCATAGCACCACAAAATCATATAATTTATTCTTTTTCAACCAACTATTATTGCAACTACAAGCCTCAATTGCAAACAGCTCATATTTTATAAATACGCATATGAAGATTAATAATTCAATAATTCATCAATCCCAGCCTTTGTAAAAATAAAAAAGTTACCTAATTGCAAGCAACTAGCCACCAAAAGTCTTCATGTTGAAACACTTGGATGGTTTGGTTGTGTTGATTTATGAAGCTCTACATGAAACAAAAAGACTTAAAATTAAATAATTTATAAAATAAATAGTCAAAATGTCTTAATAACATAATCCCATAATTTAAAAGAGGTATGTTGCTTGCTCTTCATACATTATAATCCCACATTTCATGGCCATCTACTTTGGAGATTCAATAGACATATTTCTTGCCGCCAACGAGAATTAATTAATTAATTTTCATTATCAAGTATTTGACTTCTATCTTTATGTTTTTATATATTCTCTTGCTTATCTTGACGAAAGGATGACTCCATTGTCTGTGAGGGATCCATTAATCATCATATAATTTTGTTAGTTGGTTAATAGCCATAAAAGAGATATACGATTCTGCATTGAATGACCTTTTCTTGCTGATTTTGTGTTAGCTGATGATTGGGATGAAGAAGAGGATGGAATTTGGAGGCCACCAAAGATACTTGAATCAAACTTACAAAGGAAAATGGAAGCGCAAGGTACTTTCGAGTTCTAAATAAAGTTAACACTAAGTTTTCTTGATGTAATTCATAACTATTTAAATGTTTGTGGTTTTGCAAAAATCAAGAACCCCAACTACAAAGGAAGATGGAAGACTCCTGGATTGATAACCAGGGTAACTTCATCTCTGCAAGATTTAGTGACTTAAGCGGGTGTGATTCGGGAAGTAGAAGATAAACTTTGAACCATTAATTCAAAGAGGAATAAATATCAATGAATGAAAATGAATATTTATCGATTTTCAACGTCTGATAAATTTTAAACTCGATTTGATTTGGGTAGCATGGTCAAAGCGCCGAGAAGCAAGTCCAATTGCTTAAGAACATTGAAATTGGTTTTGTGATTTGATCTGTGCTTAAATATCAATAACCTATTACCCAAAATAAGCAAGCAAAGGTTAACTTCGTGATAAAGTGGTTCATACAAGTACTAACAATGTATTTTACAATTTGTCTTTGACCCCAACGTGAGCAGAACAAATTAGATAGAGGACTTTGAATTTTAATATTTTTTTCAAAATTTTTTATCTGTATATCAAAATCTAATTACTTATGTTATACTACAGCCTAGATTGAAAAAGAAATGCCTTGATTAATTGGGTCCACGAAGAAAATTGTTTGCGATTTTGGTTGTGTTTCAGCGAGCATGCTTTGCAGCAAAAAGTTTCTTTTTTCTTGACAAAATTTTCATCCTTGTATGTGCCTGCTGTTCATGAATTTGGTTGTGTTTGGTTGCATTTTTATCTTTCAATTGTAAAATGTTCCTCTCTAGTTGTGCATAAACTTTGCTTATCTTTTCGTACTTTTCAGAGTTTGAAGATGACCCCGATCTTTTTGTCTTTCATTGATTCTTTGTGGGTTGGAACTTTTTGTTATAATTATGGCATGCGGATGATGTTATTTTGAATTAAAAGGCTATTTTAATTGTTCATCAGTCTTATCTAAAAGGTAAAAAGAATAACCTACTATTTAGTGCTCATTTATGTGTTTGGGGAGGAGAGAATTTTCTTGAGAAGACCTAAAGAGATTAAAATTGTTGCCATCTATATTAGTTCAAGTAGAAATATTGATTTGTCATTAGTGAGAAGATTTGGGATATTTAAGTTGAAAACAGAGCTATTGTTGTATCATTCTTGAATAATTGTTATAGCTATATGGAGGTCCAATTGAGAAGTCCATAGCTAGTCCAATTTTGAGAAGATTTTAGCTTTTTGCTCTTAGTTGCTAATCGAAAACAAGGCTTCTAAAAGCGTGAAAACATAGTTTTATTTCCATGATGAGATTTATATATTCATATTTAAAAAGAAATTGAGAAGATAGCATGATAGAGTGTAAAGAGAATAATATAAGAAAGAAGCTCATTTTCCTGTTAATGGGTATATATACCCTTTTAGGTATTGGCCGTTAGAGAAATACTATATGCAATAAATATACTTTGGTTAATGGTTGTGTCTACGAAGATGTTTAATACATGCACGAAATGCATCTCTTTCTCAAGTAAAAAAATATAAAAACTACGTTAGCTCACCGTTTTGATATGATTTGTTTATCAACAGATTGATTGTCTATGTTACAGATGTTTTCTTCCCTTGAGAAGATAATGTCTCGCCGGATGATACAAATGTATATTGCGGTCATGAATATCTGTTGGTATATTTTCTTTTTCCCATTTCAGAAATTTGCAATTGTTTCAAGCTAAAACTATTGGAACCCTAAGCTGTGATTTAAAAATTGTACAGAGTAATTCAAAATTTGCATTGTCCATAGAACCCAACAATGAGGCCCTTCAATCATACGGCGCACATAGCCCAACTTGAAGCAAGGGTGTGCCCACGGTAATTGCTTGGACTTTGTTTGTTTGCATTTAGTTCCTTGACTCTCTTTGGATAGCTATCTTTCGGTTTTACAATTGTTAAGTCTTAGTTTGGTTGGAAATTCTTTGCACTTGAAAGCACGATTATCTTGAATTCGTCACATGATACTATTAGGTTAGCTAAGGGCATAAGCAGTCCTTGTAAATTTTTAGCGCCCCTCACATATGATCATTTGTATGTTAGGAACGTATCGATTGTGGCTTGTTACAACACCCGATTCAGTTAGTCTTTGATAAGCTTATATAACTATCTATCAAGTTCATTTTCATTCAAGGAGCGACGCTTGCTTTCTCTTCTTGCAACATGTCACTCTTTTTCTATCATTTTTTTTTGGCAATAATTGTTTACTTGTGTGTCTACCCAGATTCCAACAACAATAAAGATGGAGAAGTCATGTAATCCATTTCTTGGCGCGTCAAGTCAGAAATTCGGCGGTCATTGCGGATTCAGACATGCAGATGATTGAAGCCTTAGGTGTCATTCCTCAAGCAAAGGATAACTTCTAGGATCGTTTTAACTACTATTATTTGTGTACAGAGAGTAGCTGGCGCCAATATTAAATAAAACCCCCAATGTATTCATTTTAACCCTTTTTTTTTTCAATTTTAATTTTTACTTTGTCATTTGTCCCAAAGTTATGTGAAATTTCCATGTTCTCTTGAATTGAGTTTAATGCAAGGGTCAGCTACCATGCACCGGTGCATGGTACCGCAGGTCCACCAAGAGATCAATGGGCATTAGGGCCATTGGTACCATGCACACAGGGCATGGTAGCAATGGCCTTAATGCAATGGCTTTTTGGGAACCGATAAAATGTATGCTCTTTTTCTTTTTCTTTCTTACAATTTACTTGTGTTACATTTAGGGTCAACCAAGAATAATATAACATAATTTCAAGGTGTATATAATTGAAAATGTTTGCTCATCATACAAAACTTCATTCAGCCAATGGTCATTGATTTCTATAAGATGAAAAGATCAAAGATTTGGTATGGTTGTTGAATCAGATTTGTCAAAGGAACAAAGATAAATCTGTCATTTCTCAATCCTTTTTGGCTATGAGTGGTTGGCTTGTCTACAATTCGCAAATACTTCTTTTCTCAAAGAAAGGAAGTGAGGAGGACATTTTGATTTGAATGATTGGGATGGTTACAAGTACACATCTTGAAATATTTAGTGATAAAGGTTTTCGTTAAAAATAAAAAAATTAATAAATTAATTACTAAGTGTACGTATAATTGTGTTTGGGTAATGTTTCCTTTTTTTTAAAAAAATGTAATTAATAAAGCAATTTAATGTGAAGATATCTTAATGTGTTGGAGATGTCTTCCCATTAATCACCAAAGCAATTCAATGTAAAGATATCATAAATAATTTTTAATGTGCTTTCAGATATTACTCAAAGGGAAAACATCCATGGAATCGCACTTTATTAAAAATTAGGAAATAGAACTGCGCTTCACGCGGCTTTGAAAAAATAATTTAGTATTATTATTTTTTCTTATTTTATCCTTAATGAAACTGATAAAATAAATATGAATTGATTTTTTTTAAGATGAGGCAGCCTTATAAAATTAATGTTATTTATGAATATTAATTATTTATTTGTTAACTTTAAATATATATATATATATATATATATATATATATATATGTATGTATAGTTAAGTGTACACAACCTTTTCATCAATAAATGAGAGAATATATTATAATAATTATAATATAAAATGAGAGAATATATTATAGAGTGATTTTATTCATTCTAATTATTTGTGTACAAAACAAAACGATGAGCTCTCCTTTTATAATTACATAATCACTCCATGAAATTAATGAAAAATTATGGATCATAATTCTTTGTGAGATAGTGGGAGTTATAGGGAAGCTAAAGGTTGCTAATAGGAGATAGTGGAGAGATTAAGAGATATATATTATGAACATCCACATTTATTTTAATAAATTTATAACACTCTCCCTTGGATGTTCATTACAAAAAATATGTTTAATTAAAACCTTTACATAATTGTTATTATGTAATAACAATTAAATTAATTATGAGAAGATGAAAAACTAAATTTGAAAGAAAATTTCTCTATTTATTAGATAATAAAAAATATACAAAAATAAGAAATGGTGATGCCACGTCACTTCTTGTAGTCTCAACTTTATATAGATATATAGGAAATAGAACAGCGTTTCACGCGCTTTGAAAAAATAATTTAGTATTATTTTTTTTCTTACTTTATTCTTGATGAAACTGATAAAAAATATAAATTGATTTTTTTAAGATAAGACAGCCTTATAAAAAACAAAAAAACTATTAACCAACAATACAAATAAAGAAGTAACGCAAAGATAAAGATATATTATAGAGTGATTTTATTTATTCTAATTGTGTGTGTACAAAATAAAAAAAAACGGGTTCTTCTCTTATAGTTACATAATCACTTCATGAAATTAATGAAAAATTATAGATCATAATTTCTTGTAAGATAGTGGGAGTTATAGGGAAGTTAAAAGTTACTAATGGGAGATAGTGGGGAGACTAAGAGATATATGTTATGAACATCTATATTTATTTTAATAAATGTATAACATTTTCCCTTAGATGTTCATTACAAAGAATATTAAAGAAAATATTTAATGTTCAAATTCTAATATTACCTTACAACATCCCAATAAATTATTTTTGTTTGAGGGTGCCCTGCAACCATAACCCCCATCAAACTTTGATTTTTGAAATTTTAATCTAAATTATAAACCCAACACAGTATTACTTCTATGTTTTATTTACATGACGCCATGCAATTATAACCCCATCATTGGACATTAATTTTTGAAAATTTTATTATTAATTACAGGATTTTTTTTTTTAGCTCCTACTTACTTCAAATCAATTAATTTGTCAAAAAACTCTGCTTGAAGATCACTCAATCAAGCCTCCAATTAATTACTTATTTAGTTACAAGATCTTAAAAGTGAAGAGATTATATAATGATGTAAGAAATATTTTGCTGAAAATACGAAAAAATATTAGTACGAAGTTTGTTAAAAGTGAGGAAATTAAATGTCTACAGGAGAGCAAATCTGAAAAACTCCCAAATTTTTCTCTGATTTTTAACGTGGTTAAAAATTAATAAATAAGGATAAAATGGTTAATTTATTCCTAAAAGATATTTCAAGTGGCTCTTGTAGTAGATGCAAGAGGTCGTCGGTTTAAGTTCAACAAAGATACATTTAATTTAGGGTGGGAGTGCATACATTTAGTATACATGTATGTATGTATTTGTCTTCTTACGCTCACGCTAACATTTTCACCAACTTTTGGATTGAACGAAACTCTTGGGCTTCTAGGCCATTTCAAATTAAGCTATCCCAATTATATAATAATAAAATTTGAATAATCCAAAAGACACTAAATAAAAGGTTGCATAATTAAATATGAGATTGTGGCATTAAAATTAGGCCCTAGTGACATTGTTGAGGGAAGATGAAAGAACATCTCTTCCTATGTTAATTAATTGATGTATTTTAAGTCACTAAAGTTTAATTGCTAGCATAATAAAAAAAATGAATGTTTCAAAAGACTTATAATAAATTATTATTAATGGTTATATATTGTTGGATTTAAAGACACTAAACAAAAGGGTGCATAATTAAATATGAGATTATGACATTAAAATTATGCCCTAGTGACATTGTTGAGGGAAGATGAAAGAACCTCTCTTCCTATGTTAATTAATTGATGTATTTTAAGTCACTAAAGTTTAATTGCTAGCATAATAAAAGAAATGAATGTTTCAAAAGACTTATAATTAATTATTATTAGTGGTTATATATTATTGGATTTAAATAGGAAGAGGAAGAGATATGTACAAAGAATTAGACCCTAGTGGCATTATTGAGGGAAGATGAAAGAATCTCTCTTCCTATGTTAATTAATTGATGTATTTTAAGCCACTAAAGTTTAATTGCTAGGATAATAAAATTTAAAGAACAATCAAATTAATTATGAGAAGATGAAAAACTAAATTTAAAAGAAAAATTCTCTATTTATTAGATAATAAAAAATATACAAAGATGAGAAATGGTGATGCCACATCACCTCTTGTAGACCCAACTTTATATAGATATATAGATAGATGCATTAAACTTTTCTTTTGCTTCTATTTATTTGAAATTTATATCACTTTTTCACTTTTTTATTAACGCCATTAGAAAATTTAATAGAATATTGATAAAATAATTATCATATCCCTGAATGTAAAAAAACTGTTTAATCTTACCTAAATGACAAAAAGAAAATGATTTTATCTTATATATGTTAGAATTAATAATAGCTACAAAATTAACTATATAAACTCATCAAGCCTACTAATTTAAAGATATAAAATCACAAAAAATAAGCAGCTCGGCTAATTTGTAGCTCATTTATAGCATAAATCAAGAACCCTACTCATATAATCCATCATGAATAATATAACTTCGAAAATAATTTCAAATCTTAAAAAATAACAAATCACCAAGAGAAACAGTAATATCTATCTAAATTACATTCAAAGTAATCATAAAATCAGTTATGAGAAATTTTGAACATTATATTTCGTTCCCATTATGAGAAACTTAGAGTTTACAATTTATTCCCATCAATCCAAAATAACAACTAATATTCTATTAAATTATCTAATAATGTAAAAAAAAAAAAGGTGATGCACTTTCTAAATTTTAAATAAAAAATTAATAAATTAATAAATTTTTACATAAAACACGAAATGGTGAGTAGTGGGTGAATATCTGTCTTTATAATAAATATATTAGCGGAGAATACTGCCCCATCAATGAATTTATGTTGGTGGCTCTATTGGATGTGGATGGGTTTACCAAACACAACCCATTATTTTATATTTTTGCAAACTGAAATGAGATCACTTTCTGCTTTTTCAGTTTTCAAACAAAATGACATCATGGGCATATACTTGATTGAGATAGCTACCTGAACCACTAATCCACTATGGCTATTGGCTAGCGAACATTATCCCCATTTTCTGTTGTATTTTTGTTCGCTTCAATTTGTTTCGATTCTCTAATTATTCTGTCACCCTCTTACTGTATTACATTAGACTAATTTCCTTCCCTTAATTATATAATACAAAGCAGATACAACTTTAGCGTATTTTTTACTCTCTCTATATGTATAGACAGATATGTTCCTGGCCTTCGTTTTGAGTTATAATTAGGGCAATTTTATGTATTACCTATATGAGGTAGAATTTCTTCTTATGTAAAAGTAAATATTCAATAGGAACCCGAATCCCTTGAATGTTAATAGCACAAACTATTAGTCTTATTATTTTAGTCCTTCATAATTATAAATAAAATTGTAAACTGCATCAACATTGGCAAGAAAGGAAGCGTTCTCTTCTGAGTAGATTATTGTAGAAACAAATCTATCAACTTAATTAATATTATTCTAATAATAATGATACATCTATAAATGACTGTACAAATTTTCTTATACAATATAAGGTGGTAACTTACATGCAAGGGCGGAGCTCATGGAAAAGTTCTACGGGGTTAATATAGACATTTTATACTAATTTTTTACATTTTACTTAAAAACCCCTAAATTTTAAAAATTTTTACAGAAGCCATGGCACCCTCTAGGCCTATATAGCCTCCTCCCTTTCTTACATGACATGAAATATCATTTAAGCAACTAATTTTTTCATTACACGTAAGCCGCCATTAAATATAATAATATTATTATTGTCCTAATTGGAGTTTTAAGCATTAAAGTAAGCGAAAAGAACATCTACACCCTTAAGAATTGAGGAAATAGTCACATAAACTCTTAAATTTTTAATAAGAGATACTATTATTTTTAATAAGAGATACTAAAATCTCTTATTTACTATAATACCTATTGGCTCTATTAACTAAAAAAATTGACTATATTGTTTGTAACAAATAGAAATATAATATTAAAATAAATATATACATTTTAAAATATTTTAATATTTAAAAAATATTTTAATATTTTACAATCTTATATTACATTAAACTAAATTTTATGATAAATAAATATATAAAATTTAAATTATTTTAATATTATGTAAAATAATTTTAATATAATTAATGGATGAGATATATTTTATTAATTTAAAATCTATTTAACCTAAAGATTTATTTAAAATTTTTATAATACATACAAATATATTATTAAAATAAATATGATAATTTATTTTTTTAATAATTTTATACATTCAAAATTTTATAATACTATTAGTCCATAGAAATTAAGCTATTTAAATTATATTGTATTTATTAAAATATTTTTAAAATTAATTATTTTGGTTATTATCTAAAAAAAGAATTATAATTAAAAGCATTAAAAATGAAAGGTGTAAAAAGAATTTATCATAATTTAATTCTACAAAATAATATTAAAAATACTTTCAATGCAATTACCTTTTCGACCGAAAGGCGAATGCCCTTTAAAATCAATCAAACTTCCCAATCAAGAAAATTGACCACGTGATTCTGTGGGCCCCTGACGCTCTACAGTCAACAACGCACTTAAGTAAACAACGTTGCTTTTTTGCCCGCCAAACGCACAACCACTCTTCAAATAAACAAACAAGCTTCCTCTCTCTCTCTCTCTCTCTCTCTTCCCCCTCAAAACGACACCGAATTGGAGTCGTCGATTGTTTCAATTCAAAGAAGGAAGAGGAAAAGAAAAGGTACTAAAACGACATGCCATTCGACGAGGCGATCCCGAGGACCTGCGTGGTCCTCAACGGGAGAGGATTCGTCGGGAGATCGCTGGTTTTGCGGCTGTTAGAACTCGGCAAATGTATCGTCCGAGTCACCGATTCGACTCAGTCTCTCCAGCTCGACCCCTCCGAGGCCAACTCGCTCCTCTCCGACTCTCTCTCTTCCGGTCGCGCTGAGTATCACCAAGTCGATGTTCGCGATATCTCTCAAATAAAAAAAGGTGTGCCAAAAATTATAAATACACTCATGCGTATTTTTAAGTACACACTTATACGTCATTATGAGCATGCGTATGTTGTTGTATTTCGTGCGTGAACTGGATGCTGTTTGGTTGCCGAGTAAAATGTGGAGAAAGAGAATATGAGAAATGGAATTCATGAATTGATTATTATTAGTTACAAATTTATGAGTTAGATTTTTATTGATCTTTAAAAAATGTAAATGCATGTTGTATGTATTTATGGTTTTTTTTCTCCCTTTTATGTGTAGTGGTTGTGGAAAAAGGATTTATGAAAAATGAAAAGAAGCTATAAATAAATAAATGTTGATTATGTAATTGAGGACTGTTTGGTTGCTGAGAAAATGTCGAAATAGACATTTACATCTTTGTTGAGAAGAGAATATGGTGGAGATTATTGTTATTGTCCTTTTGCATTTTATTGTTCAATTTCTGCAAGAATTTAAGTTGAATATACTTTTGTGTTTTGCATTCACCTTTTGCAGTGCTGGAAGGTGCAAGCACAGTATTCTATATGGATGCCACTGATTTGAACACTGATGATTTCTATAATTGCTACATGATTATAGTTCAAGGTAATTAGGACATCTCAATGAAGGAAAGATCTTTTGAGAACTAAACAGGGACATCTTTTAGTGGACCTGTGATTGCTGTGGTTTTAATTCTATGTTCAGGTGCAAAAAATGTTGTCACTGCTTGCCGAGAATGCAAAGTTAGGCGGCTTGTATACAATAGTACTGCAGATGTTGTATTTGATGGTTCACATGATATTCTTAACGGGGATGAAACCTTGACATGTCGCTGGAAAGTAAGTTAGTTAATTAGAAGGGTTTTCCATGCGTCTTGCAAAGTATTTCATTTTATCTAATCATCCTTTGACTTGTGATGTGTACATGATGCAGTTTCAGGACTTGATGTGTGACCTTAAGGCTCAAGCTGAAGCTCTAGTCCTGTTTGCTAACAATATTGATGGTCTTTTAACATGTGCTCTTCGTCCAAGCAATGTCTTTGGACCTGGAGACACACAGCTTGTGCCTCTTCTTGTGAATCTAGCCAAACCTGGATGGACTAAGGTTTGATACTGTTGCTGTGTTAAAAAACTCCATAATTTCTGGACTGGGATGGACATTGTATTAACATTTTGAATGCCAACTGAAATTTGAATGCAATTATGGACCTTTTTGGATTCTTTTTCACATTTTTATCCCCATGTTTTTCTTTCTACAAATCTTAGTCCATCCAGGTTTATTTTAAATATGGACTAACGTTTGTTTGAAATCTTTTTGAAATAATGCACTCAAGTTCCCAGCCACAATACAACTTATTTTAGTAATGATTCTTAAATACTACGCAGACCTGATCATTATAAGCTCCATTTTTCTTTTCTTCACATCTTTAATGTTCAGAAGTTTTAATTTTTGTGTCGTTTTGTATTTCTTATTCATGCCAGTGTTTCATTAGAACTTTTCTGGAGTAACTGAATTTCTCATTTCAGTTTATTATAGGAAGTGGTGAAAATATCTCTGACTTTACCTATGTTGAGAATGTCGCTCATGCTCATGTCTGTGCAGCTGAAGCTCTAGATTCACGAATGGTCTCTGCGGCTGGAACGGTACTCTACGTTTTGGATCATTGAATTTAAAGGCCTTATATATATTCATAAGGAAGTTTTTTCACTGAATATGCAGGCATTTTTCATCACTAATCTAGAACCCATCAAGTTCTGGGACTTTTTGTCTATCATATTGGAAGGCCTGGGATATCAAAGGTAAAGTAAACATTCTGAATTTCTTGTGAGAAGTTGCATACAAAAACTGATGAGTATTAACAGAATTGCAGTTTTGAATTTACAAGTACTGGGAAAGGTTTAATTTTGTTCTTGTCTTCTTTCCCTCCTTATTTGATTTCAGCTATTATATATGGTAAAAAGAATACCAGAAAAGGCGTATTGGTATGGGGAATGCACTATGTTATAATCCATTCACTGGCACACAGAAAACACATTTATGCATGCATTTATCTCACCGAGTTGAACGAGCGTCATCCTCATCTTTCCTCTTATCTTTTATGTAACAACAAGGTCATTTGACAGTTCGAATTGGGCAAAGATGAGATTCCAATTATGTTGTTGTTTGGCCTATTTTCTTGATTTTTGATTTTCGTTTTGCATTTTTCATGCTGCTGTACTATATGGCAATGCATGGACTAATTCTCATTTCTTTTATCTTATTCTTTTCTTTGATTTTCTAACAATATACTATTAACTTTAAGTCTCTATCTCTTTAATTCCAGACCATTTATTAAACTTCCTACTGGAGTGGTTTGGTATATTATCCTGCTTGTGAAATGGATACGTGAAAAGTTGGGCCTAAGGATATATAACCATTCTCTATCAGCTTTTTACATCGTTCAATTAGCCTCTCGCACCAGAACCTTTGACTGCATTGCTGCACAAAAACATATTGGATACTCACCAGTTGTCTCCCTGGAAGTAAGTGACTTTTTGATCTGATGTCTTTCTTCTTACATATATTGATTTTTATCATCTATCTTTTGTTCTATGTGTTCTTCATTTCATATGTCTGTTAGCAATTCTGATTTCAAGTCCTTTATTCTAGGAAATTTATGAAACCAATTTTTATGATCCTTAGGATTTCTGTTACCTCCTTATTGTTACTAAAATTGGGACTATTGTCATTATTTGTGGTTTTATCTTATTTTTGTTGGACATAGCAATAGGACCAAGTAGAACTAGATGGTCAGACCGTGTGGCACTAGGTCCAGATTTGTGAGGAAGGAATATCAATTGTCCGATGGAAAATTTTTTTTCTGGCTTCAGTTTTTTTTCATTTCTTTTTGTCGTCCTCTTTAAGTTTCGGTTTTATTAATCTTATGGTGGCAGAAGATGACTATCCATAGAGGATGGAGGAATTATGGATTCATGGTGCATTTTTTGAAGTTAGTATTCATATACGAAGGCCCAAGAAGCAATCATATTGAAGTGCTCTGTTGTTTTTCTTGGCATGTCCAGTACTTATTTTATGACAATTTAAGAGTTAAAACCAGGTGGTTAGGCGTCACTTTCTAATGTAGTTGGTTGAGATATTAAAAATACATCTTTGGTGTGGAACATTTTGTTTATTAAGAAATGATAAGAGATGAGGAAAGGGTTAGAAGGAAAAGATTGCTTGAAGGCTACTTCTGTTGTTTTATTGGACGGAATATGTAAGACAGGGATTTGTTTTCTGATAGAACTTAGGGCTAAATTAGGGCTGACTTTTATTGATTAAATAAAAGAAAACAAACAATCCTGACCTACAATTCAAGAGGTAGGTCAATCTCTCCCAAAACTCCTAATGGTTCTTAATACCAGACAAAACTCAACATAAACCCTAAATGACTCCATAACCTCTTATTTATACTTAAAACCCTAAATAATAAAATTACTAAATTGCCCCCATAAGTTTTCATGGGTCTAACATTTTCCTATCTTCAAGTGGTCAAAAGGGAGAGATTTGCCACTCACTTGGGTGCATGCGTAAAGTTCTCACCTTGGTCTGTGAAGGTTCAGCTTCAGTCTCTTTGACAATTGCATTGATTTTGCCGTGTTTAGGACAATCCTTTGCTTCCTTTACCTTTTTACTCCATGCCCTTTTTCTCTTTTCTTTTCTTTTTTCCTTTCTTACTGCCTAATAATTGTTGTTGGATCTACAATGAGAGCAATTAATTCTATTGCATGGTACCATATGCCACGCAGGCTGCTTCTCCATTTCCTATATTGGAATTTACTAGCATGATTAGCCAATTATTGCTATGGAAATTTGAGTTGTCTGACATTTTGCTTATGCCTGTGATGGTTGTTCATTCTGCAGGAAGGTGTCTCTTCAACCATTCAGTCATTCTCTCCTTTAGCCAGGGACTCCTCTTTAGCTTATTCCAGAGACTTTAATGAACAATCAAAAGTGGAGAAGCTACTAGGCGGTGGGAAAGGTTGGAAACTTAAATAACATTTTTTGAAATGGCTCAAAAGTCAACCTAAGACAACAAATGGCTGTAGATTATATATGGTTAAATTCAGTTTTTACTGGTATATGTTGTGGGATCATTAGCTTATCCTAAGATCTTTTAAAATTCAGCAGTTAATGTTGTGTGACAAATTAAATGGTTGGATATCAAACATGATAGACATGGCAAACATTGTTCTAGAGACCCGGTTGGCTGGATTGTGCTTGGCTAGCTACTAATCATTTGCCACAGCACATGTTGCTGGTCTTGGCAGAACCAGTTTGTTGTTCTAGGCTCGGCTTTCTATTATATCACTGTATTGCAGACAGAGGAAAACGAAAATTTAATTCGCCTCTTCAAGCACTGAAAAGTAAAGCATATTTCTGTGTGGAAATTACATGGTCTGTATGAATCAAACTTCACAACAGAATAATCAGATGGCCGGAAATGATCATCACTAGAAGAGCTTACTAAGCAGAACCTGCTTTTTTAAGTTTAGACATAGTTTGTTCGTACGATATTTCTTATGCGAATATTACTGTTTTTTGACCTTGAGGTATATCACTGCAGTTGCAGACATTTTGCTATGGAGAGATGAGAAGAAAACATTTACATACTTCCTTGTTCTGGTTCTGTTATTTTATTGGTTTTTTCTTTGTGGAAGTACTTTGACCTCATCTGCAGCCAAGCTTCTTTTGCTGCTTTCTGCTGTCCTTTTTGGATATGGCATTTTACCATCAAACATGTAAGTATGGATGGTCGTTAAGGCTTAGTATTTCGTTTTTTGTTCCCTTGCGTTTAACTAGCCATCCAAAATCAGCCATGTTTCCCTCTTATTCAACATTTGTTTTATTCACTTAATTTTCACTATTATTTTTCCCCTTCCCTTTTCGTATGCATGTATGCCAAGGTCTGTATTGGCTACCATCCCTCACCCCTCTAGAGTACTATTTTCCATATGGTGGAATTTGTTCTTTCTAATTGCTTGTTAGATTATGCCACTGATGTTTCTTCAAAATTTCTGAATTCATTGTCCAGAATCTAGAGTGTTTTAGCATCATAAATAATGTGTATTCAATTTTCAAATGAGCCCTCTCTTGATTTTGATCTACGTATATTGTTAAGCTCATTTGTTTCAGAAGATTGTTTAATTCTGTTGACTATTTGCCTTCCTTGTGCAGATTTGGCTTCAATGTTAAGCGCATATCTCCATCTTGTTTTGAACTTTCAGAAACGGTGATAAAAGATTCAATTGCAAGAATAGCATTTTTGTGGAACATGGGGTTTCGGAATATAAGATTGTTGGCTAAAGGAGATGATTGGAATAACTTCTTCAAGGTATGCAGTGTGTATTACATTAAAGTTTCCAGAACTCGTCTTTCAAGCAATTTTAATGATAACCATTTCTTAATAAAGTAAGCAGGAAATCAAGGTTGTTTTGTTTGATAATGACACCTTGTTAGCCTCAGAGTGACATTTGCTTAGTCTCCTTTTGCCCAAGTGCCCTTGAACATTTTTTCTTGGCCTTACACCACATTGAAATTTATGCAGGTTGCAGGATCTCTTTATCTTTCCAAATTGATGTTGCAGTCCTTCACTTGGTCAATCGGCTTAGGTAAGCAACTATTGATCTTCCTATTCCTCAGTGGTTCTAGTTGATATTGAAACATTTTTCCTTTTTCAAATTGACCTTCGGAATTTCATGCAGCTCTGATTTTTGCATTCACTGCATTCTTCGTTTATGAACAATATGAACTGGAAATTGATGGATTGGCAAAATTCTTGTTCAATTATTTGAAAAAATCAAAGGGGTCGTTGATAAGAAATGTACCCGCTCCAGTTGTGTCATTTCTTTATGACTACAAGATCCTGCATGAACATAAAGCGCCTGCTGAGGGAAAGGATCGGAAGCGGCTCCAATGAGTGAATACATGAGAATTTCTTTTAGCTCATTTTAGATGTTTGTACATGATTTGCTAGCTTGATTAGTTGCTTGTAACAAATATATATCGAGATGGTGGTGTCCCCAAGAAAAAAGAGGGGGAAAAAAGGAAAAAGAAAAAGACGGGCTATATTCACATGGTGCAAATTCAGGTTTCTTTTTTTTACCCCCTTCTTTTCATTATTACTGATCATCATTAACAAATCTGTGACTTGAACACATAATGTCGAAAAGGAATTTGCTAGCCAAATTCAGAAATTATAGCAAGTTTTTCCCACCTTTTGCTAACGCTTCTCTTCTTCAGTTGTACATGCAATGTTTTTATGAATAGAAAATCAACTAATTTTGTAAACGATTAAACCAATATTGCATGAAATTAGAACTGTCCTTTCAAAGGCGCTGTAGTGTTTGATTCTCCTTCATCGAAAGGAAAGTGTTCATCTCGATTTCCAAATCTTGTTTCTCTTAGCTTCTGAAGCGTAGACAGCACCTCATTCATATTGGGACGATCCTCTGGATTTGAGGACGTACAAACCAACGCAAGTTTAAAGAGCTCTTCCAATACTTGGTGCTGCTCCTGCTCTTCATAAATACTCAAAACCAGTTTAGGGTCCGTGATTTGACGAACCTCGTTGATTCCATTTGCCAAAGCTTTCTCCACAAGTTGACGCAAGCTGATAGGCGACAACCCATTCTCTTCATCCAGTCCTGTTGGCCTCCGTTTTGTCAAGAACTCCATGACCACTATACCAAAGCTAAACACATCCACTTTAGTCGTGACTGTCCTCATATACGCAAACTCTGATAAGAAAAGAACACATATATGATTAAATACAAGACTTACATAGAAATTACGACCTGTAATAAAGAAACGCTGATGAGCTCGAAAGATTTACCTGGTGCCAAGTAGCCAATAGTGCCTTGAAAAGCTGTTGATAATGAGGAGAGGTCTTGCAGATGAACATCCAACATTCGAGACGTACCAAAATCGCTCACATGAGCCTCAAAGTCTCTGTCTAAGAGAATATTGGAAGGCTTCATGTCACAGTGAACAATGGGGAAGTCATAACCTGAATGCAAATAATCCAACCCATTGGCTACGGAAATAAGAACATCGATTCTTTTGGGCAGCGTCCACCTTGAGTGATCCACCCCAGGTCCATGTATAACGCTTTCCAAGCTTCCATTTTCCATGTACTCCAGAATCAATGCCTTGAGTTTCCCACTTTCCCAAGCATATCCCAGCACCTTAACCAGATTCCTGTGCTTCAGCTCCTTTAAGGTTTTGGCCTCGCGGTAGAAGCTCTTGTCAGACTCTGCAGAGAATTGATGGAAATTCAGTTTTTTCACTGCTACGATCTGCCCATCTTCCAGTCGACCCTTGTAAACAGTACTCAAACTGCTGTTACCAATAATATTGTTCTCACTGAAGGAGCCGGTAGCATTTTCTAATTCTGTTCGATCAAACCTTTTAAGTGTCATTGCGGAAATGAACTCTGGTTCTTGGGCCTCAAACCTTTCTGACTTCCTCCTTTTGCCATATCGATATCGACTGAGTGCTAACGTCAGTAGCACGAGAACTAGAACCAGAACAACAGCAACTGAGCAGCCAAGTACCAACTTTGTCCTCTTGGACAAATGGTGGGAGTTTTTCCTCGTTGAGCTGCATGCTCTGAGAGTTTTTGTTCCGCACAGAGCCGGGTTTCCATCCAAATTAGACATGTTAATGCTTCTGAATATGCCGGATTCAGGAATACGGCCTTCAAGTTGATTGAAAGAAAGGTTCAGTTGTTTCAAGGAGGAAAGATTGGCCAGGCTTTCAGGGATGATGCCTGTCAACTTGTTGTGAGAAAGGTCCAACGAGCTAAGATGCTTCAAATTTGCCAACTCTTCAGGAATTTCACCGTCTAAACCATTTTTTGAAAGGTTCAAGCTCATAAGCATATCCATTCGACCAAAAACTTCAGGAGGGATTGCACCAGAAAGTTTATTTCCTGACAGATCAAGAGAGAACAGATTTCTGCAGCCTTGAAGCATTTTAGGAATTTTCCCTGAGAGCTTATTGTTTGAAATGTCAATGGCTTGTGCCATTTCCAGTTTACCAAGCTCATCTGGAATACTTCCCTCCAAGAAATTGTATGAGAAGTTCAAATATATTTGTATACTCCCTATACCTGCAATCGTAGGTCCTGGAATGGATCCTGTTAAATGGTTGTGAGAGAGATCCAGGGTCAAAAGTCGATGAAGACTCTCCATGCTTATTGGTATTGACCCGTTAAGATTGTTGCCTTGGAGGTTCAAGTATGAAAGCAACCCAAGATTTGAGACAGCAATTGGAATTGGGCCTGTCAACTTGTTTTGCTGCAAATCAAGATAGGTTAGCTGCTTCAGTTCGAAGAGTCTGTCAGGTATTGCACCTTCTAGACGGTTGTGATGCAAAGAGAGTCCCTGAAGGTGAGAAAGCTTGGATAAGTCTGGTGCAATAGGACCTATGAATCTATTTTCAGCAAGAGACAAGGTCATGAGTTGGCTCAGATTGCCGATCTCTGCTGGTATTGGCCCAATAAAGGAATTTGTTCGGATTTTCATAATCTTTAGATTATTAAGCTTTCCGATTCCTGGTTTCAGCAGTCCACTGAAATTGTTTTCACTCAGATCGAGAATTTCAAGATTTGAGCAATTGAAAAGATCATCGGGGATTTCTCCGGACATACCATTTGATGACAAAGATAGGAATGTAAGGTTTTGCATCTTTCCTAAACCAGTGGGAATTCTCCCAGTAATCCTATTGAATGCCAAACCTATGGAGGCGAGGTGGGTACAGTTTGTGATACTAGATGGAATGGTTCCCTCAAGAAGATTGTTATTCATGGTCAGATTTTCGAGGTTATAAAGCAACCCGATGTTTGATGGAAGCTTCCCTCTTAAGGAATTGAAGCTCATTGACAAATATGTTAAATTTGTCAGGTTTGTCAATGAAGAAGGGATCTCCCCGGTGAACTTATTGGAATGTAGGGTCAATACTCGTAATGACCTTAAATATCCTAGCTCAAGGGGTAATGTTCCGGTCAACTCATTCTGGGAGAGGCCTAAA
Source organism: Atalantia buxifolia (assembly GCA_030444775.1). NCBI lineage: Eukaryota > Viridiplantae > Streptophyta > Magnoliopsida > Sapindales > Rutaceae > Atalantia > Atalantia buxifolia. Next base: position 13,561,705 of record CM059835.1, on the reverse strand, counting down.
CGAATTAAAGATTTCAGCTGGAACAAAGAAATTGGGATTGTGGAATTCAATCTATTTTCGTATAGATGCATTGATTGTAGGCTAGCCAAATTTCCAAGCTCAGAGGGAATGCTTCCGGTGAGCTGATTGGTGTACAGTTCAAGTGCGAGAAGGTTTCTAAAATTGCCTAGTTGGGACGGGATCCTTCCTCCAATAGAATTTTGAAATAACTGAAGGTATTCTAAGTTTGACAGGTTTCCTATTTCTGGAGGTATTGTTCCCGACAACATGTTCTGACTCACATCTAGAGCTTGCAAGGCCTCTAATCTACCCATGGAAACTGGAATTGATCCTACGAGCTTGTTGTGGTATGCTACAAACATTTGAAGGCTGATCAAATTTCCGATGTCTTTTGGGATTGTACCAGTAAGATTGTTGAAAATGAGACCAAGCGCTAACAAGGAAGTACAGTTACAAATGCTTTCAGGTATGCTTCCATTCAAGAAGTTATTTCCTAAGTCCATTGCTTGCAGATTCTGAAGGGATCCTATTTGTGGTGGAATGGAACCCGAAAGAGAATTATAGTACAGAGTAAGTTCAGCAAGCTGGGAGCATTGCCCCAGCTGAGCCGGAATACTTCCAGAGAATGAATTCAAAGATAAATCAAGAACCTGGAGGGCTGAAAGGTTGCCAAGGAATGGAGATATCTGGCCTTGGAGCTGCTTGTCGACGAGTTTAATGGCAGTGACATGGTTTGAGGAAGAGTTACAGGTGATTCCAGACCAGTTGCAGTGATGAATTTGATTTGTGTCATTCCAATCAGCAAGTGCTCCTAAAGGGTCGCTGGTGATGCCATTCTTAAAGGCCTTCAAGGCTTCAGTTTCTACTTCTTCTAAGCTTCGTTCTGCAGTTGATAATACAACAGTGGAAAAGAAAGAACAAAATAATACTATGATTAAGCTGAAGCTGACCCTTTTAGACTCCATTACTAGAAGGAAAAAAGTCTTGATCCTGATGTGAAAACTTTGTAATAAACGAGGAATGTTATATAGAAATCTTAATCACATCAAATTGTCCCATAATGACAGAACTTGCAGTTTGAAGCTTTGCTGAATTTCTCCTACTCGTACTATTGACTTTTGAGCCATGTATTCATAACAACAATTGAATAATAGCTTATTGGCAATTATCTAGAGATAAGTACTCCCCTGGTTAAGATAAGTTCACGTGCTCATATGAAATTATCAACTCATAGAGATTCTGTTTATATTTACACAATTAAACAAGTGTTAGTAGCAATCTTAATCTTGTTTAATATTGAGCAATTGGGTCATAAATTAATTCATGTAAGTTTAAATGCTTGGTGCGGCTTTGCGTGATGGGGTCTTCGACCTTCCCAGTTACAATGTGTCCCTTCCCAGATTATTGCAGTTGCAACCAACATACATCCCATTTTATGTGTCCCATTCGATTGATGTGCAAGTTGCAAAAGAAAGGCTGACAAAATTATGGGTTGATGCTGACTTAAAATTATGGGCTGATTCGAAACTTGTACTTTTAGTTGATTATGCTGACGTGTTTAGGGCCCATTTTATGATTTGGATATTATTGGATTTGTGAACACTCCGGTGTGTCTGACTTTGATTGTGGATGATGGATTGCTTGAAATCGAGGGGAAGCCTTTGAATCAATGGGCCAACTTGTGTGGACCCTATTCTGTTTGACAGAAGCCCTGTGTGAACTTGCCCTGAACCTGTAATACGTGACAAAATATTCTACAGTGAAACTATAGCACCCCGAAGCGAACAATAGCGAACAATTAGGAGCTATTTTTTCACTTACCATTTTAAATAGCACGCGTTCTCTCAGTTTGTTGCTTAGATGAGGAATTAGTTTCTTGTTTACTCTCTGCATGCGCAAGATTTTTTAAAATTATATATATATGTAAATGGCCAGACTTTGCTTTGGGCAATTTGAGGTGTCTGACATTTTCCTACCATTCTTTAGAGCATTGTATTATATTATGTTGTATTACATTATTTTAATACGGGTATATTGATTACTATATTACAAAGATTGTATTATAATAATGTTGTATAATATTTAGTCTTTATCTTGCATCTTTGTATTAATTTTAATTAAATTATATTTGGTGTTGTATTATATTGTATCATTTTTTGTGATTAATTAAATTAAATAATTAGAAAATAATATTTATTAATACTTAGAAAAATAATAAATATAAAATTCTTAAATTTTAGAAATTTAACAATTTTTTTAGTAAATGTTTAAAATTAATGTTTAAATTTCTAAAATTTGTATTATAATTATAATAAAATAAAATTTAATATTATATGTAAATAATAAATTTATATTATAATTATTAATTTAATTAATAAATTATTATAAATTATATTTTAATTTATAATATATTGTTATTTTTACATTTTTATATATTAATAAATTTATAATTTAATATAAATAATTATAAATATTTAAATTTGAATAATATTAATTTAAAATTAATCTAAATAATATTATAATATTAATATATTATTTTTATATGAATCATTAATATATAAATATAATATTATAATAGAATATAGTATTATTAAATAAAATAATATTATTATATAATTTATTTTTATATTTTATTCATATATTAGTATTTAATAATAAAATAATTTATTTTTATAATATTTCAATAAAATAAATTTGCCTCAATTGAGGCATTAACTGTTCTCAATTGAGGCAAAAGCCAGCATTACGCAAACCCGAGAGAACGTAATTGTAAATGCTCATTATGGTGCATTATAATGCACTATAATGAGGTCTTAAATTTTGCCAAACATCACCTTGGTATTAAACTAATGTAAATAGTATTATAATACCATACAATCCCATGCACCAAACATACCCTTAGAGCATTCTAGAGATTGCTTCGTTACCACTGGAACTACACTTGATTTCATTCAAAGAGACATTTATAAAACACCTTTTATGCCAATTATCTATGCATTCAGCGTAATCAGGCCTATGACGAGCATTGACACGATTCTGATCTAAATTTTAAATTGACACCATCGATAACCATACAAAATATCAAGAGGAGCATATATACAACACCCAACAATCAACAATAGGATGACCACCATAAAAATGAAAATAAAAATAAAACTAAAAATTTCAAGCAATTCCTCGGTCGTTTTTAATTTTCTACAGTTTGGTTTCTTCTAATTGACCGAAAATCAATTTCTAACCCTTTATTATTTTGAATTTTATTATGTACTTTATATATTAAAGTCTGAAAATTCTATGGTGTGTTTCTTTGCAGAGATTGGAGAATCGAAATCTTTAATCGGAAAATTATACGTTTTTTGCAAAAATTTTTTTAAGCGGGAATAAATCAAAAAAGTGAGACCTCAACTATTTGAAAATGGAGAATGGGAGATTGATTCATAAAGGGAGATGGGAATCAGTCTCCCATTCCCAAACATTTCCATTTTACCTCAATCATATTTAAATATTCCTAAACTATCCTTATTAAAATAAAAAATATAAATACCGAAAATTAAAAAAACAAAATCCCTATAACCATAAATACCGAAAATTAAAAAAACAAAATCCCTATAACCCGTGACCCATCTTCTCCTCTTCGAAAGTTGGATGCCATCGCCTGATCGTGATCGGTGACTCGTCGGTTCCGAAATCACACGCCGTTGCCGTCGGTTCTGAATAGCCAGCCGTCATCGTCGTAGCTGGTGTCGTGCTCGCGATCTGCTGCTGCCGTTCGTCACGATCTGCTGCTGTCGCGACCTGCTGCTGCGATTCGTCGAGATCTGCTGCTGTGGTCGCAATCGATCTGTTGCCGTCGTGGTCGCGCTCGTCCTGCCGCCGTTTGTTGTCGCGATCTGCTACCTCCGGTGAAGAGGAGCACAATGTTTGTTTTGGGAATTATAATTTTATATTTTAAATTATTAATTTCTTATATTGTTTGGCCACTGGTTGTATATTAAAATGATATAGATTGGTATTTGCATTATTTCATTGTTTGCTTATTTGTTGTTGTTATTATTATTATTGTAGTAGTAGTAGTTGTTATTTAATTTTATTATTATCATTAATTATTACTATTATTTATTTATTTATTTATAATGGTATTATTAAATTTATTATTATTATTATTATTATTATTATTATTATTATTATTATTATTATTATTATTATTATTATTATTATTAACAACTAAAGGCGTTTTAGTAACTTAAAACAATTTACTTATTCCGATTCTAATTAAAAGATAAATAAAAACAAAACTAAAAAGTTTTAAAGCAATTCCGATTAGGTCGATTTTTTTATTTTAAACAACTTATTTCGATTCCCATTCTTTATTGACCAAAATTCAATTCCGATTCCCTTTTTCATTCCGATTTCACCTCATTGATTTATAAATTAAAAACGTGAAAATTCATGTCTCGTTCGCGACTCTCTTTCGAATTTTAACAACCGCGACTGCCGATTCATCTCAGACTCAGAGGTAAAAATTTTGTTATTTGACAAATCTATTTCTTGTTGGATGCTATTTGCTCTTCGGTTGAATGAATTAAACTGGATGCTTATCTTGTGTTTGGTAAAATGTCTAATGTACCACCTTGAACCCCAACTGTTTGAAAAAAGGTTCAAGTGAACAATTAGGTGCTATTTGACTATTTATATTCATGCTCAATGTTTTCTCTTTTAAGCCGAGGTGCAGGGACCGGATCGACATAAAGATGATTAGTTTACGCAATTCCGTTGGGTTATTATCCAATGTCAGTCGGCAGCTTATTCAGACCATATCGGTGAGTTCAGTTCATCGCTGCTTATCTGACAATCTTTCTCATTTGCTCAGAGTTTTTAGGGTTTAGTGAAAATTTCAAGTTTATGATGTATATGACCTTTGTAGATGTTTTTGTTGGTGGGCTTTTTGTTTTTTTCCTAATTTTTAATCCAAGCAGCATACCTAGCAATGCATCCTAATCCTCTAAAATGAAAGCAACTACAAGAGAAATCTTAGTAGAGAATAGAATTTTAATTTTTGAATATCTCTTTTTGTTCTCGCAGAAAATGAATGGAACTATGGGAATGACTGGTTAATTTGTTGCACAACTTAATGTAACAGTAGGTTCACGTCATAGGAACTGAATGAAATGATTTATCCTCTATGGAGTCTTTCAATTACATCTAGAAAATAGTTTTCGGATTTTCATTTCTTTTTGCTTTCTCTAGGAAGAGACTTGTTTATGAATGGAGCAAATGCATATAAGCACGTTACTTTTGAGAAGAAAAAAGGCCTTCGTTATTAAGGTGTAAGAGTTCTGTATGCTAATGAACATTATTTTCACATTTTTATCAGACGCAACATCAGATTAATTGGAGACTTAAGAATTTTCAGGTTCTAAATATTTGTAAATTTAGTCTTCAGTGATTTGAGTTTGTTTTCTTGTGCATTAATTTGGTGGCAATGTTTTCTCCTTGGTCTCATTACCCAATTGATTTATTTGCAAAGCTCAGTCGAGTTCTGTTACAAGTTTTTTGGTGTTTCAAATGATATATTTGCACTGATTCCTAGTGGTGGAATATGGCTGATTCCTAGTGGAGGAATATGGTTGAAACTATTAGTGTCATATTGTATTCTGCAGTTTCATGGTCTACGCGTGCAAGGTCTTCGTGTGGGAAACACAGAGATTCCAAATGACAAGAGACTTGAAACCTCTCTACAGCATGTTTATGGAATTGGGCGCTCAAGGGCTCACCAAATTCTCTGTGACCTAAACATTGGCAACAAACTCACCAAGGAACTAACTGGAGTGGAACTCAATTCTCTTCGTGAGGAAGTTTCCAGATATTTGACTGGAGAAGATTTGGTAGCTTTCTCTTCCACTTGTCTAGGTTATATCTTCAGATTTTTCTTTTAATATTCAAACTTGCTTTTGCATGTTTCAGAGGCGATGCATTAAAAATGATATAGAGAGATTGGTTGACATCCAATGCTACAGAGGTATTAGACATAGTCAGGGGTTGCCTTGCCGAGGACAGCGAACCAGCACCAATGCTAGGACCCGTAAGGGTAAAAGAGTTGCAATTCCAGGGAAGAAGAAACCCACTCGTTAAACTTATTGGCTGTTGTTTGTGACATATCAGAATATTTTGAATTATTTTTTTGATACAAATAAGTTTTAGGACAAATTCAACTAGTTTTCAAGTTAACTTTTATCTATTTAATCTCTCTTCTTTAGAAGTGTGCTTGTTAATTTTTGCTCTTGACGTTATGAAATCGAGATGCAACCCCAATCCCTTTGGAAATGGGTAAAAGAAGGGATCAATCTATATTGACTTGACTTAGTTTTGATTTCTCTCTTTTTTTTCCTTTTTTTTTTTTGAAGAAAATATCACTTCTTCCTACCCGCATCAAATAGAATTTGTTCATGAAAACATTATATTTTGCCTTGAATTCAACACGTGAATATTCAAGGCAATAGTTTGATAACAAATTTGTTGGTATTTTAATGTTGTGAAACATTAATAAAGTAACAATAAACAAAAAGATAGGTTCTTGTAGATATGTGTTTACTGTGAAAAATAAAACCAACTGGGAAGGAAAATCTGTATTAGACAATTAGATTACATCGTTATACTTGTATTCACACAATAAATTTACAAATCCAAAATCTCTTCAATGTCACTTTTCGACCAGTACCTAATCCATGGTTGATTAACAAATTTGTAAAAAAAATAAAACAGTGAAGGAACTAGAGCATTAGAATCACTGCATTTTCAATAATCTCTTTCAAATACTACCCTCCTTTTACCAACCATTTTGGAAGGATTGAAAAATGCAAGTCAGGTTCGAAAATGACAGCAACCTTCACTTTCGACATTCTCACATTTTAACTCTTGCCACATGAAAAAAGATGCGTAATCCACTCTCACCTTCTAATCAAAGCTCGTGCCTACTGATTCTTCTTTAGCTTGGAAGCAGTAGCAGATGATTTATTATCATGATTGGAACTTCTAATAATAAAAAGAAGCGTCTCAACGAGCATGCCACAAACCAATCCGAGGATGCCTCCTGCAGCACTCTGAAAATCAAGGTTCGAGTCCATCAATCTCATCAACGTATAAATGGCAAAAGAAACAATTTTAACCAGAGGAATAGAAAAAAGTGTACTTATATTTAAGATAGTCTTTAAAAAGGTACCATGGCAGTGCTGTGGCTAAACAATGCTCTGAATGCAAAATACCCAACCAAATAGCCAGTAAACATTATAAGTACAACATGTAAACCTGCAGAATATGAAAAAGAGTTTATACAAGCTTAAGCATCTAAATCAAAATGTAGAACTTACAAAAGAAGATTTTAAAAAATTGTAATAGTGAAAAAGTAAACATGATGCTCAATGGCATAAATACAGTGGCACAAATTATACACTCAGCACAATTTGGAAGTGTGTGGTTAGTGCTAGGCCAGTGCAATTGATTGATTTCTTCAATAAGGAAAAATTAGCCAATAACTGCAGTAGAAAGAAAAGAAAGGGGAAAAGAAAAAAATAAAGAAAACTTTATACATCTACGAGAAAAAAAGTAATGCTTAGTCATACACAAAATAGGCATGAAGCTTGTGGGACAGAGAAATTTCAGAAGAGCATAACCGAACACAAATTGAGGTATTATGCGAATAAGTTGGTGTAAAAAATGGTGTAATAAGAGAAACAAGCAATAAAAAGATATGACACTACATTTTGCAGTTTTCCCAATTGGTCTACACTGATGGAAGTCTGAAAAAGGTTCTCACCCTCGATCAATGAAGTAAAATGGACAAGATTCTTCTACCTCTAATCTCTCCCACTAGACAGATCTCTCTTAGCTCTCAGAGTTTACCCTATAAAGATAAAATCACTCTTTTGCAGAGGCTCTATACTTGGATTCTCTCAACTCGGTAGTCTCAATCTACAGATGCATTTCCAATACATACTCTTGGCGAGTTTCCCATGCACTCATTGGTGGGCCTCTTGCATCTCTCCACTACTCTCAATCTACGCATGTATAAGTGTAGGGAAATTCTCATTACTTGTAGAGGTTGCACTCAACTTAGAAGTGAAAAACCCAAAAAGAAACTTCCTAAACAAAGGAAGCTCACAGATATTTCTGCACAAAAAGATTTCTCCCAAATAGCATAAAAATTCCAATGGTCACTACATTTTTTCTCACGAAATGGGCTAAAAGCAATCTTGTTGGTGGGGGGATGAGGTGATAGTCGAGTGGTGTCTACATTTAGCTTTAAGGTGGCTCAAGCAGCGAAATTTGTGAAGACGGAGATTAATAAATTTTGGGTCATGTTGTAGGAGAAAGAATATAAATTTGGACAAGTTTTGTGGAGATGTTGCAAAAGAATAGCATGTCAGTCCCTAATTCGCATGACTAAGGAAAACTTTTGATATCTTTTGTTGCCTGTTATTTGCAGACGATATAGTATCAATGTAAAACTAGGGCAGAAGGACAATTACAATTACAGAGTTATGGAGATATGCAGTACAGTCAACAAGACTTGGGACAAAAAAGATGACAGATAAAAAATTTAAAAAAAGAATACAATCTTGCTAGAAGAGGAACAGGTTCACATAACAAAAGTGGAATAGATATAATAGTCCCTATCGCAAGATTTGAACTCAGTTGTCCATCCAAAGAAAGCTGGTTGAAAACCCAGTCAGCTAAGTCCTTGGGGGCAATTAAACCCCCAAGCCGTTAGCCTCATTTGTGATTAGTTGAGTTGACCATAAAATTTTTTCCACACTCGTAAACAAACCATATTCATTTCAAGTCACCCAATATCTGAAAACCAATCTTCACAGACGTAAATGATATCTCCAAAATCATCCTCCTATTCGGTCAAATTTGCAATTTTCATCTAGTTTGAAGCTATAGCCTTAAACCAACTCCGGTAATTAAAACTAGCTGGATTGCAAGTGCATGTTGACATGCTTAAGATAAACAAACTATCCAAAATGAATGAATTAAAGATAAACTAAAATAAATTATTTAAAGTTGAAAATTTTTTTTACCAAAACCAAGCTGATCCTTGTAAGAGGAGAAGGGTTCAGTAGCACTGCTCTTGGGCAATATATCCTTAACAAGCTCTCGATACTCATCCCTCTCCGCTCTTTCCGCTAGCTTCCTTAATCTCGCCTTCAGTTCTTCACTCTTCAACAAACAGACATTTTTATCAGTCAAAAAGGGCATCGAAATTAATTAAGTGATTTCATTACCCATCTTTATTTCTCACCTTCTCCCTTGGCTTGGGGCTGGTGAAGACGAACTCAGAGCCAGAGAAGAGGCGAAACAATTCGGGTCGAGTTGAAGGGCGAGACCCGAACCATATTTGTCGGATTGACTTGTATGGAACTTTGTTCAACGAGGAGAGATTCAAAGCAGTTTCTCGCAATTCTTGCGGGAGTTGAACGTCTTCTGAAGCGGAGAGAAGAAAATATCGAATGGAATCGTTGTTTGAAATAATGAGTCCGGATGATTTCTCCGGGTTGTCGGATTCGGATCCCATGCTGACGGATCTTGGATCTTGTTCTTTCCACTAAACTCTGCAAGCAAATAAACAAGCTTCTCTAATAACTTTGCGAATGCTCAAGACCTCTCCTTTGAATTTGATTTATTCGGGCTCGGTTTGGTTTTCCCTAAAAAATCAAACCGGAACGAAACCTATCTCAGAAACCAAACCGAAGAAATAATAAAAACTTCAAATTCAATTTTTAAATTATAACTTATTAAAAAAACAAATAGTGATAATAACTTTTCAAATTTCGGCACTGAATAGTGCGTGCAGATTCAGCTGCTAGCAGTAGTTGTCATAATTTCTTCTCTTATAGAAATTGTTACCTTTAAAAAAAAATTAATTGATTTTATGTCCATCAGTTAATTCTCAAAAATTAATACTTTTGGTTTACTTTTTAGTATTTGGTTCAGTTTAGTTTATACCTGGTTTGATTTGATTTGTTTTGGACATTTTTTACGGTTTGGTTTAATTTAGTTTAGTTTTAAGGTTTGCAGTCAATTTCTATCCTTTTCTAAATTGTTTTTAATTGTTTCAAGTTAAAACCAAACAGTTTTCGTTCAATTTGGTTTATATAAGTTGAACTCATGATTTTACTCTTTAGAGTTTAGACCCATTAGTTAATAAATTAGTTAATTATTAATTTATCCTTTAACAAAATTACATTTAAGGACAAGAAAATATAATTTAAATACATAAATAAAAAAATTATTCTCCCACTCCATTTATGTGATGAACCATGCCTTCTCCCTCCTCCTTCATAAATCACTTAAACTCTTCTCTTCAATTTTTCAGAAGGATGACTCAATTTTTTTGGCAGTTCATTAATTTACATTCTAAATTACTATGAACTAACAATGAAAGTCTTATAAATCATAATTCCTCTATGATTTCCAAAGATTCTGAAAGCCTCTTCTTCATTAATTTGTTATTCCTCTATCCATAGCAATTGGAATTTTAATAAATTTGAAAAAAAATTGAGAGATTGGCTTTGAATAAAGAACTAAATAAGCTGGTTCTTGATAATATTTTAATGGAGGCTAATTTTTAGACTTTATAGGGTGCATAGAGTAAAACCCTACTAATTAAATTCCAATAATGGATTTTTAAAAAATAAAAAATAGTGAGTAACTTGATGAGTTCAAATAGCCCTACTTTTTAGCTTAGTAAGTTTAGTTTCCTTTTCTTTGATTTGTCAATCAGATTAGTTTATAATCAATGCTCATTTAGTTCTTGTATTTTGATTTGATTACCCATTAATCCTTATATTTTAAAAATATCTTAAGACACTCCTGCTTTTAAATTTGTTACACTATTGCCCTTACTTTTTCTTTACTTTTACAATAGTTTCCTTATTATAATATTCTCGACATTAATTAATTTATCCGTTGAAAAAATTGATTAGCAAATTAACCAATAATTATTTATTAGTAAATAAACTAATAAATATCAATATGAAAGAACTTGTATTTTCCATACATTTGCAACAATCTTGCTAAATATTATTTTTAAATAAGTTAATATCAATCAATGTAAGCAATATTTAATACCTTTACAACAATCTTACTAATTAACTATGTATAAACAAATTAATCTTAAAAGAGAAATAATAACAAAAAAATTTGCACTAAATTTTATTTTACTTTAAAAGGTGATTTGATAAAATAACATTCTTTTCTTTTCATTAATATTCTCAATAATATTATTGCAAGTGTATCATCATAAAAGTATAGAAAAAGTAAAGATATGAGCATAACATATTTAACAGCAAGAGATCTTGAGGTATTTTTTAAAACATAGGGATTAAAAGGCTACTTACCTTAAATTATAGAGATTCAACAAGCATTTGTTAGTTTATTTAGCTCTAGGGGTGGGACTTTTGGTTTATGGTTTGGTTTTTTCTGTTTTCGGTTTGATTTACAACCCGTTTGGGTTTGAGAATTCAACCCAAACGGGTTGGAAAATTATTTCGATTCGGTGTGAAATTCAGTTCGGTTCAGTTCGGTTCGGTTCGGGTTCGTAATTCTGTTCGGTTTCGGGTTGTGAATTTCGGATTGCAAAACGGTTTGAGTTATTAATTCGGTTCAGGTTAATAATTTGGGTTGAGTTAATAATTCGGGTCAAACTAATATTAGCCAAAAATAAACAAATTAAATAAAAAAATAAGCAAATGATGAAAATATTTAACAAATGATGAAATTTTCAAGTTATCAAAACACCAAATTCAACACCAAATTGAAAATATTCCACTACAAATTACAACAATAAAAGAAAATAACAATAAAAAGTAGCTTCTTAATTCTAATTCCAATTTCCAAGTCATGAAGTTAATCTAAATAAATAAAAACAACCATAAAATTATTGAATTAAAGTAAAACCAGCTCCATTTCGCCATCAACAAACAGAAAATAATGAAGCAAATCAGTTCATTAACAACAATTAACCTCCACGAAACAAGCATCAACAACCAATATATTTATCAGTCCTTTATTCTTTAACCAATTATTTTTTTCTAAAACATCATAACACCACAAAATCATATAATTTATTCTTTTTCAACCAACTATTATTGCAACTACAAGCCTCAATTGCAAACAGCTCATATTTTATAAATACGCATATGAAGATTAATAATTCAATAATTCATCAATCCCAGCCTTTGTAAAAATAAAAAAAGTTACCTAATTGCAAGCAACTAACAAGCCAAAAGTCTTCATGTTGAAACACTTGGATGGTCCGGTTGTGTTGATTTACGAAGCTCTACATGAAACAAAAGACTTAAAATTAAATAATTTATAAAATAAATAACCAAAACGTCTTAATAACATAATCCCATAATTTAAAAGAGGTATGTTGCTTGCTCTTCACACATTATAATCCCACATTTCATGGCCATCTACTTTGGAGATTCAATAGACATATTTCTTGCCGCCAACGAGAATTAATTAATTAATTTTCATTATCAAGTATTTGACTTCTATCTTTATGTTTTTATATATTCTCTTGCTTATCTTGACGAAAGGATGACTCCATTGTCTGTGAGGGATCCATTAATCATCATATAATTTTTTAGTTGGTTAATAGCCATAAAAGAGATATACGATTCGCATTGAATGACCTTTTCTTGCTGATTTTGCGTTAGCCTGATGATTGGGATGAAGAAGAGGATGGAATTTGGAGGCCACCAAAGATACCAAATCCCGCTTATAAAGGAAAATGGAAGCGCAAGGTACTTTTGAGTTCTAAATAAAGTTGACACCAAGTATTCTTGATGTAATTCATAACCATTTAAATGTTTGTGGTTTTGCAGAAAATCAAGAACCCCAACTACAAAGGAAGATGGAAGACTCCCTGGATTGATAACCCAGGTAACTTCATCTCTGCAAGATTTAGTGACTTAACTGGGTTGCAGTTCAGGAAGTAGAAGATAAACTTTGAACCATTAATTCAAAGAGGAAAAAATATCAATGAATGAAAATGAATATTTATTAGATTTTCAATGTACAGTAACTTTGAAACTCGACTAGACTGGGTTGCATGGTCAAACTGCCAGAAGCAAGTCCCATTGCTTAAGAACATTGAAATTGGTTTTGTGATTTGATCTGTGCTTAAATATCAATAACCTATTACCCAAAATAAGCAAGCAAAGGTTAACTTCGTGATAAAGTGGTTCATACAAGTACTAACAATATTTTTTATAGCTGTCTTTGACCCCAACGTGAGCAGAACAAATTAGATAGAGGACTTTGAATTTTAATATTTTTTTCAAAATTTTTTATCTGTATATCAAAATCTAATTACTTATGTTATACTACAGCCTAGATTGAAAAAGAAATGCCTTGATTAATTGGGTCCACGAAGAAAATTGTTTGCCTGATTTGGTTGTGTTTCAGCGAGCATGCTTTGCAGCAAAAAGTTTCTTTTTTCTTGACAAAATTTTCATCCTTGTATGTGCCTGCTGTTCATGAATTTGGTTGCATTTTTTGTTTGACTATTCAAACTATCTTTCAATTGCAAAATGTTCCCTCTCAAATTGTGCATAAACTTTGCTTATCTTTTCTTACTTTTCAGAGTTTGAAGATGACCCAGATCTTTATGTCCTGAAGCCACTAAAGTATGTTGGAATTGAAATATGGCAGGTAACTATAATGAACTTTCTTGTTCTACATAGACCTAATGATACAAACTAAAATTTTAGAAATCAATGAATTATAATCTCGTTCAATGTTTTTGTGAAAGCATGCATGTTGTTTATTTTCTCAAGTTGACAAAACCAACAAGTTAATGAATATTAAGGTCAGTGATTTAGGTTTAAGTTTGTTGAAATAAATGATCTTATTTTTTAAGAGCTAGTCACTACATCTACCACAAGGTCCACAACAATAATTTTTTAGTTTCATATCTCATCATCACATTCAACCAAAATGGTAATTAATGTTTTTATTCGCAATGAAAAAGCTTGGTGAACTTGAGTGTTGATTGGGTTTTCTATCTTCAACTGGAAGTCACTGGGGTTGTGCTCTTAGCAGATTCAATCTTAGCTATTGAAGCTGCTGCTGTAAATGTTTATTTGACTGTCTTCATCTTTGCATACGTCTCAGTGGAATTTAAACTTGAACTACTGTTTTGTGTCTTGATGGACATTCTGAAGTATTGGAATAAGTGGATCAATTGTCACACTGCAGGTGAAGGCTGGGTCAGTTTTTGACAACATTTTGATTTGTGATGACCCACAATATGCGAAAGAAGTTGTAGAAGATATCTTTTCCTCAAATAGGGAGGTGAGCTGCTGCTTACCGAAATCGATATCTATTTGTTTACTTCTGCTGGAGCTGCTAACTTGCTTATTTTCGCTTAATATTCAGGCAGAAAAAGAGGCCTTTGAGGAGGCAGAGAAAGTGAGGAAAGCTCGGGAAGAAGAGGTGTTGAACTTGTTATGGGTTCTTTTGCAATTTATGTTACAATTATTCACCAGTCCCTTTTTGAATCTTTCTCCAAAAAATAATACGAATCATCATATGTATAGGAAGCTGCAAGAGCTAGAGAGGAAGGTGAGAGAAGGAAGAGAGAAAGAGACCGCGAGTATGCAGAGAGGAGGCGCCGTAGAAGGGTACTTTTTCTCTTGATTTCCTCACCTGTTCTTTAATTATCGTGGCTATGTTTTTTGGGAATGGTAATTTGCTACCGTATCATACTTTGTCAATTAGGATTTGAAAAAACCACTCCTCGGTTCAGGTAAGACAGTTGGAGACTCTTAATGGGCATGGTGAAAGCGATGATTGAGTGAAAAATTGGCCTTGAGTTTTTCTATAGTCTTTTTGTCAGATAATTTTGAAGAATTAAATAGGACATAAATGAGAGTGTGGGTTGAAAATGCTATCTTGTTGGTTGGATAGGATCCTTAATTATGATGATTGTGATGCTTCAGTTTCTTTGATGAAACAGAAATTTGACTTTGTTTAATTTCTTTTCACATTTGCAGCATTATCCCCATGATTTGGACGATTATCATGTAAGTATTAAATCAATATATACACACACGCACTCCATGTTTCTGTCATTTTCCCTATTTTATTCTATTCCATGTCCTTCTTAAGAGGCCTCACTGTTGATTTGACGATTAATTTGGTATGACGATGCTTCTCCACATGAGCCTTTCATTCTTTTTCATGCAACATGACAGAGTTTATGCCGCAGCACCTCGTATGATTAGTTTACTCTCAAGAAAAATTAAATAGAACTCCATGCCGAAATGGCTATTGGCATCCAAATGTGGTGTTCATAATTATTAATATTCTGACGAAAGTTTCTACGTGCCTTTTTGAATTTGCAGGATGAACTATGAGGTGTCTACTGCAGTTTCCAGCTTTCTATGAGGTGTCTACTTGAAACGAAAGAAGAAAATCTGTGTTCCAGTTCTCTGAGGCAGCATTGTACATTTTGCGGAAGTACTTCAAAACCTGTTGTTGTACCATCATGGAAGCACCGGAAATAATTTCCTCAAGCTGATGAGTGAACTGATTTTATTGATTAGGATTTATGCGGAGTCCATGCTATGTAGAACTTGATGCACACAATCTAGTGCTTTGATGTAATCACTATTCTAAAAATTGTGAGAGTAGGTTAAAATGATATATTTTAACTTTTATTCTAATATCGCAGTTATTATAGAGAGTTGAACCCTCCTAACAGCTGATCGATCCAACTAAGGGTGTGCGTTGCTTTGTTTCTAAGTAAAATTTTTCTTAAAAAATAAACAAGCAACAAAACGCCTATATTTAAAATTTTAAATAAGTCTCGGTATTTTAAATCTCAGAAACACATATACATCTTGTGGCCCAATAGGAAAAAGGGGAATAAAATCTCAATTATCAATTTGGGCCACGTGGAGCAGAAAAAGTGTTGTCGTTGACGCACACGCGAACTTAATGGGTGGCATAATCATAAGCCCAAGACGGCAGCCCCCACCTCCACGTGTACTGTCGTTTGAATCTAATTAATAATATTAAAAGCTCATTAATTTCCTCGCCAGAGTAAGTTTTATCAGCCGTCCCTGGTCCCTCCTCACCGAAAAATTAATTAAATTTCTTGAAATTTTATGTAAATACGTGTGATGGTTTCCAAAAACGACATATTTTCATTGTTTTCTTCACCAAATAAAATATAATTATTTATCTTCAAAATAAATACCACAATTATTAGCTCAAAAAATTTCACATATTAAATCCCAAAAAAATTATTTACACTCATCCTTTTATTTTTTAGAATTTATATATATATTTTTGTCACATCTCGCTTTCTCAATTAAAAATATCCAAAGTCATTTGATTTATTTTGAAGTAATTGGTTTCTTTTATTTCTTCAATTTTGTGAAGCCATAGTTAGTATCATATTACTATTAAAGAATAATAATAATAATAATAATAATAATTAATAATAATAATAATAATAATAATAAGGTGGGACAAAGTTTTTAAATTGAAGTTTTAGTTCCTACCTCCCTTAGATTGGAACATTGATTACCAGCAAAAATAATAATAATAATAAAAGAAGTAAGAACAACAACTAAATTACTTTTAATTCAATTTGAAAATACACTTTATTTTGTGTGTGTCTGCAAGTTTCATTCATCAATCGCTAAGATTCTGTATATCCCCTCATAAAATAAAAATAAATAAACTCGTGGTAGTGGTCTTTTAAAAAAAAAAATTATTTTCTCGCCAATAAATTTAGCATCTCAAAACAAATATCACAACAATTAATTATTTAATTTTTTTCCACCCAAAAAAAATCACCTTCTCAAAAAGTCAATATAAATAAAGTAACAAAATGATTATCTGGATAATAATATCTGGACCCCTAAGTTTTTTAATATATTCAAATTGGATATAGTTTCATAGTTTGTCCTCTTATCACACGCAGGTCCAAACCTCGGACTTCTTTAGAGCTGTGTCCACTGTCTAATGGCCCAAAGCAAATACTAAGGACAATTCTGGAGAATGGGAAGACTTATTTGATACAAATGGATAAACTATGCTTTTATTTAATAAATTATAATAAAAAAGGTGCCTATATGATATTATCCAATGGATTAATAAAATAATACTTGAGTACCAACTGCCAAGTGCCAGCCCACTGAAATCACTTTCCCTTTTATAAGTTAAAAACGCTTTCTTCTCTCTCTCTGTCACAAGGACACTTTCTCTCTCTAAACATTTTTTCACAAAGGAAGAGAGAGAGAGAGATGCAAATGATCTCCAGAGCATCATCTGCTGCCATGGCCTCGTTCACTTGTTCAAGGGTATCCGCTCTTTCCCATTTTCTTTTTTTTTTTTGATTTTTTGTTTTGTTTTTGCGTTTGTTGGTTTCATCTTTCATGTATGTTTTAAAACCTTTTTTAGGGTAACTTTTTTTTTTTTAATAATTTCGAATGTTAGTGGGAAAATAATATAATAGCAACATTTTCAATTTGATGCGACCGTGCGGGCAAAATCCAAATTTCGAGTTGAAAACGATAAAGAATACTTTTTATATGTTGTTTTAAATGTTATTTTCATTTGTTTAATTGTTATATGCTTTATTTTATTTAGAGTTGTTTCTTTGTTTATGTTTTTGTTTTGCTTATACTTAACTGAATTTGCTGGTGCAAACTGAACCACTGGTAGTATTTTTTATTTTTTAAAATTAAAATATAAAATTGAGTTAAATGCTGTTTTATAATTCATTTTTATGTTAGAAATGTTATTATGGATTGTAGTTTTGTAGAATTTTATGTAGTTTGGGTTAGGAATTTGATGTGAAGTTCGAAATTTCACTCTATGAATGAATGATGATATTGTGAGACATTAGAAATTATGTTATTGATTATACAAAATGATTATATTCTTGGAATGAATTTCTTATGATTCCACACAGATGTAGTCATTCATCTGTTATTTTGGTACAAGAATGTTCTTGGGTGCAAAAGTAATTTGTGATTTGTATAATCCACATAAGTTTATTTTATATTTCTAATTGGCAAATGAAAAAAATCGCAGTCTTTCGTTTTGTTCAATTTATGTTTTGTATTCATATTGCAACATGAACTGTACTCTACTAGTCCATTTATACCTTTGATAAAACAATAACATGTATTGTTCTGTACGCTCATGTCTATGTAAATGGTGATACTTGTAGTTTATTTACTACTTGCATTTTCTCTGACTTTTTCCTGAAGTGGGTTTTTCATGATTTTGTGGTAATTAAGTTTGGAAATGTTTCTCATGTTTTAGGGGCAGAGTGGCCTTTGTGTTGTGCCAGGACCAAGACAACTTTGCCTTAGAAAGGGTCTTCTGTATGGTTTCATGCGCTTATTATCAATGCCATTCAAGACATTGCATTTAGCAAGTCGATCTCTTAGAGTTGCTGAGTTTTGCAGTATCTCCAATATGTCATCATCGTTGCAAATTGAGTTGGTGAGTTGATTTTTAAATATCATGTTTTATAATATAAAGTAATGGATGCTCCTTGTAATTTTGTTATGTCATTTTTGTTGGCCTTGATTAATGTATAATTCTTTCCTTTTCTTCTAATATGCTTCTTTGAGCAAGAATGTTATGCTCTCCATGTTGGACTTAAAAATCTTGGACATCTTCACCACCAAGTCGCTAAATTGGCCAAGTCGCTAAATTGGATTACCTATTTCTTGAAAAATGAGAACATGGACCCTTATCCGTGGCAAAGAAACATTGAAGGAGCTAGGAAATGAAGTCTTTTTCAACATGTATCTGTTGATATCACTCTGCCTACTGCCTTCCCATGCTAATAATGTTTATTGTTGCCATCGTTAGTAATCACAATCTTATTTTCAGGTACCGTGTCTCAGGGACAACTATGCATATCTTTTACATGACATGGACACAGGTACTGTTGGAGTTGTTGATCCTTCTGAAGCTGTTCCTGTGATAGATGCTTTGAGTAGGAAAAACCGAAATCTGACTTACATTCTAAATACACATCATCATCATGATCACACCGGTGGTAATTTGGAGCTAAAAGCAAGGTACGGTGCAAAGGTATGAATATGTTCTCTCTCTTTCTCACTTTTGTAGCTCATTGTGAATGAGTAATTGACATGCAATTGAACATCAACTCATACTTGAAACAATTAGCTGTTGATTGGTTGAGTTCTCTGAATTTTGCATCTGCTGACTGGTGTTAATCTTTCTGTAAACTCTGCTTTGTATGTTTGCAATCCTTGTGAAGATCATTGATGTGGTGCTGATGTTTTCCGTTGCACACTGTTTATTTGAAGAAAACTCCAATGGCTCTAAAGAATTTTTCCCCATAAGGTTTACAGATGATACCATATGTTGTCTTTACTTGTGAAGGACAAACTTTGAAGTTTAATACTCCCGGCTAATTACCGAATGAGTCATAGTTAGCATAAAAAACTTGTATGCTTTTTAATCCTGGTTCCATTGTCTTACATGTGCAGACCACGATCTGTTACATGACTCAAAAATTAAAATTATAGAATAGGCAGGTAGCCAAAATTTCTGAATGCAATCATTTTCCCGTCAAAATGAGCGTTTTTATAGTCAATAATGACCAAGTGTACAATTTTATTACTGAAGCAAGTATTTCTTTAGATCACCGTAAGCCTTTATGTTTATGGTGCCCGTATTTGATGCCCTAGGTTATGATTGAACTATGGGAATCCATTATTGGTTATTATGAACAGAGCTCATATCCTTAATGATTGGTTACATGATGCATGTAATTTTCTGAAGTTTTATACTTTCCTTTGTTGTAGGTGATTGGTTCAGGAGTAGACAAGGATAGGATCCCTGGCATTGATATAGTTTTGAATGATGGAGACAAATGGATGTTTGCTGGTCATGAGGTGCATGTGATTGAAACGCCTGGCCATACCCGAGGTTGGATGTCATTACTTAATCATCTTATGAAGTCATTGAAGTATTTTTGTTACTTAATGATTATGCCCTCTTTTAAACTACTTTAAGTTGTTCTTTGTACTTGTCTTTTTTCCCCCCAAATTTTTATAAAGTTAAAATGGCATGTAAAAGGTCCATTCACTGCATCATTGAATTTTCAGCATTGTTTTTGGTTGTTAATTTTACTTCATTCTACAAATTCTTTTGGTAGACATGGAGATGTATGACGTTATCGTCTGCATCAAATTATTTTTTTATTACGGAACCATATGATTGTTCAGGTTTGGAATTTTGGGATTTTATTTTTGAGTCTGCTCCATATGGATACACAATTAACATCTGGGGTCTGTAGCCTAAAGGATTACTTTCATATTCTTTCGTGATGTTTTCTTGAATAGAGAGTAATTTGATCTGAATAACATGAATGCAATGTGAAGGATAATGGACATCTGACTTCTGTAACTTAAATCGAAGTGAGGTGTAATTCGAAATATAGATTAGTATATTTAGATTTGTGATATGTTCTTAAAGTTTTAAATTGTCTTTTTTAGAGTATTATTTCCTGACGTACAGAATATATGGATGTGATTTTGCATTTCGTTTTACCTTTGTCATTTCTACAGATTATTCCCAATTTTTCTGACTCACTGTATTGGTTGTATTTGCAACAGGTCATATTAGCTTCTACTTTCCTGGATCAGCGGCAGTTTTTACTGGGGACACTTTGTTCAGCTTATCATGTGGCAAGCTTTTTGAAGGAACCCCTGGGCAGGTAGATTTTGTCTTTCATTGATTCTTTGTGGGTTGGAACTTTTTGTTATAATTATGGCATGCGGATGATGTTATTTTGAATTGAAAGGTTATTTTAATTGTTCATCAGTCTTATCTAAAAGGTAAAAAGAATAACCTGCTATTTAGTGCTCATTTATGTGTTTGGGGAGGAGAGAATTTTCTTGGAGAAGACCTAAAGAGATTAAATTGTTGCCATCTATATTAGTTCAAGTAGAAATATTGATTTGTCATTAGTGAGAAGATTTGGGATATTTAAGTTGAAAACAGAGCTATTGTTGTATCATTCTTGAATAATTGTTATAGCTATATGGAGGTCCAATTGAGAAGTCCATAGCTAGTCCAATTTTGAGAAGATTTTAGCTTTTTGCTCTTAGTTGCTAATCGAAAACAAGGCTTCTAAAAGCGTGAAAACATAGTTTTATTTCCATGATGAGATTTATATATTCATATTTAAAAAGAAATTGACAAGATAGCATGATAGAGTGTAAAGAGAATAATATAAGACAGAAGCTCATTTTCCTTTTAATGGGTATATATACCCTTTTAGGTATTGGCCTTTAGAGAAATACTATATGCAATAAATATACACTGGTTAATGGTTGTGTCTACGAAGATGTTTAATACACCGCACGAAATGCATCTCTTTCTCAGTAAAAATATAAAAACTACGTTAGCTCACCGTTTTGATATGATTTGTATATCAACAGTTGATTGTTTATGTTACAGATGTTTTCTTCCCTTCAGAAGATAATGTCTCTGCCAGATGATACAAATGTATATTGCGGTCATGAATATACGCTGGTATATTTTCTTTTTCCCATTTCAGCAATTTGCAATTGTTTCAAGCTAAAACTTTTGGAACCCTAACTGTGATTTAAAAATTGTACAGAGTAATTCAAAATTTGCATTGTCCATAGAACCCAACAATGAGGCCCTTCAATCATATGCAGCGCACATAGCCCAACTTCAAGCAAGGGTGTGCCCTTGGACTTTGTTTGTTTAATTTCTTGGATCTTTGGATAGCTATCTTTCAGTTTTACAATTGTTAGTACTTAGTTTGGTTGGAAATTCTTTGCACTTGAAAGCACGATTATCTTGACTTCGTCACAGGATACTATTAGGTTAGCTAAGGGCATATGCAGTCCTTGTAAATTTTTAGTGCCCCACATATGATCATTTGTATGTTAGGAACATATCAATTGTGGCTTGTTACAACACCTGATTCCACTCAGTCTTTGATAAGCTTATATAACTATCTATCTAGTTCATTTTCATTCAAGGAGCAACGCCCGCTTTCTCTTACTGCAACATGTCACTCTTTTTCTATCATTTTTTTTTTTTTTGGCAATAAATGTTTACTTGTATGTCTACCCAGATTCCAACAACAATAAAGATGGAGAAGTCATGTAATCCATTTCTTCGCACGTCAAGCCCAGAAATCCGGCAGTCATTGTGCATTCCAGACACTGCAGATGATTCAGAAGCCTTAGGTGTCATTCGTCAAGCAAAGGATAACTTCTAGGATCGTTTTAACTACTATTATTTGTGTACAGAGAGTAGCTGGTGCCAATATGAAATAAAACCACCAATGTATACATTTTAACCTTTTTTTTTTCAATTTTAATTTTTACTTTGTCATTTGTCCCAAAGTTATTTGAAATTTCCATGTTCTCTTGAATTGAGTTTAATGCAATGGCTTTTTGGGAACTGATAAAATTTATTCTCTTTTCTTTTTCTTTCTTACAATTTACTTATTTTAGATTTAGGGTCAACCAAGAATTTAGACTCATACAAATATAACATAATTTAAAGGTGTATATAATTCGAAAATGTTTGCTCATCATACAAAAATTCATTCAGCCAATGGCTGTTGATTTCTATAAGATGAAAAAGATCAAAGATTTGGTATGGTCGTTGAAGCAGATTTGTCAAAGGAACAACATAAATCTGTCATTTCTCAATCCTTTTTGGCTATGAGCGGTTGGCTTGTCTACAATTCGGCAAATACTTATTTTCTCAGCAAAGGAAGTGAGGAGGACATTTTGACTGAATGATTGGGATGGTTACAGTACACATCTTGAAGTATTTAGTGATAAAGATTGATAAAGATTTTCGTTAAAAAATAAAATAAATTAATAAATTAATTACTAAGTGTACGTATAATTGTGTTTGGGTAATGTTTCCTTTTTTTTTTAAAATATAATTACTAAAGCAATTTAATGTGAAGATATCTTAGTGTGTTGGAGATATCTTCACATTAATCACCAAAACAATTTAATTTAAAGATATCATAAATAATTTTTAATGTGCTTCCTAATATTACTCAAAGGGAAAATATCCGTTGAATTTGATGTTTCGCACTTTATTAAAAATACATTAAACTTTTCTTTTGCGTCAATTTGTTTGAAATTTATATCACTTTTTCACCTTTTTATTAACACCATTAGAAATTTTAATAAAATATTGATAAAACAATTATCTTACCCCTGAATGTAAAAAAACTGTTTAATCTTACCTATATGACGAAAAGAAAAAGATTTTGTCTTATATATGTTGGAACTAATAATAGCTACAAAATTAACTATATAAACTCATGAAGCCTACTAATTTAAAGATATAAAATCACAAAAAAATAAGTAATTTAACTAATTTGTAGCTCATTTATAGCATAAATCAAGAACCCTACTCATATAATCCATCATGAATAAAATAACTTCGAAAATAATTTCAAATCTTAAAAAATAACAAATCACCAAGAGAAACAGTAATATCTATCTAAATTGCATTCAAAGTAATCATAAAATCAGTTATGAGAAATTTTGAACAATATATTTCGTTCCCATTATGAGAAACTTAGAGATTTCCATCAATCCAAAATAACAACTAATATTCTATTAAATTATCTAATAATGTTAAAAAAAAAGGTGATGCACTTTCTAAATTTTAAATAAAAAATTAATAAATTAATAAATTTTTACATAAAACACGAAATGGTGAGTAGTGGGTGAATATCTGTCTTTATAATAAATATATTAGTGGAGAACACTGCCCCATCAATGAATTTATGTTGGTGGCTCTATTAGTATTGGATGTGGATGGGTTTACCAAACACAACCCATTATTTTATATTTTTGCAAACTGAAATGAGATCACTTTCTCCTTTTTCAGTTTTCAAACAAAATGACATCATGGATTCATGGGCATATACTGATTGAGATAGCCAATTGAACCACTAATCCACTATGGCTATTGGCTAGCGAACATTATCCCCATTTTCTGTTGTATTTTGTTCGCTTCCATTTGAATCGATTCTCTAATTATTCTGTCACCCTCTTACTTTATTACATTAGACTAATTTCCTTCTCTTAATTAAATAATACAAAGCAGATACAACTTTGGCGTATTTTTACTCTCTCTCCATATATATATATATATATAGAAAGATATGTTTCTGACCGTAGTTTTGAGTTATAATTAGGCCAATTTTATGTATTACTTAGTAATTTTTCAATCGGGATCCCTGATTTTAATTATATTTTAATACACTACATAACAAAATACAATACATTGGAGTTTGCGTTTATTTTATCTTTTAACTAATCATTGACTTTATTAAAGTCATCAGATCCTTAATTAGAAAACTACTCTTACCTATCTCGAGGTAGAATATCTTCTTATGTAGAAATAAATATTCATAGGATCCGAATCCCTTAATAACACAAACTATTAGTCTTATTATTTTAATCATTCCTAATTATACATAAAATTGTAAACTGCATCAACATTGGCAAGAAAGGAAGCGTTTCTTCTGAGTAGATTATTGTAGAAACAAATCTATCAACTTTTCTACAAATGACTGTTCAAATTTTCTTATACAATACGAGGGGCAACTTATATGGCATGAAATAATTTTTTAGCAATTAGTTTCTTCATTAGACGTAGGCTGCCACTAGATATAATATTATTATTGTTGTCCTAATTGAAGTTTTAAGCATAAAATAAGCGAAAAGAACATCTACATCCTAAGGCTCCATGAAATGATTATGTAAACCCCTAAATTTTTAATAAAAGATATTAAGATCTCTTATTTATTATAATTTCTATTGGCTTTATTAACTAAAAAAATTAACTTTATTGTTTCGTAATAAATAAAAATATAATATTAAAATAAATATATACATTTTAAAATATTTTAATATTTAAAAAATATTTTAATATTTTACAATCTTATATTATATTAAACTAAATTTTATGATAAATAAATATATAATATTAAAATAAATATATAAAATTTAAATTATTTTAATATTATGTAAAATAATTTTAATATAATTAATGGATGAGATATATTTTATTAATTTAAAATCTATTTAACCTAAAGATTTATTTAAAATTTTTATAATACATACAAATATATTATTAAAATAAATATGATAATTTATTTTTTTAATAATTTTATACATTCAAAATTTTATAATACTATTAGTCCGTAGAAATTAAGCTATTTAAATTATATTTGTATTTATTAAAAAAATTAAAATTAATTATTTTGGTTACTATCTAAAAAAGAATTATAATTAAAAGCATTAAAAATAAAAGGTGTAAAAAGAATATATCATAATTTAATTCTACAAAATAATATTAAAAGTACTTTCAATGCAATTACCTTTTCGACCGAAAGGCGAATGCCCTTTAAAATCAATCAAACTTCCCAATCAAGAAAATTGACCACGTGATTCTGTGGGCCCCTGACACTCTACAGTCAACAACGCACTTAAGTGAGCAACTTCGCTTTTTGCCCGCCAAACGCACACGCACTCGTACTCTTGAAGTAAACAAACAAGCCCCCTCTCTCTCTTCCCTCTCAAAACGACACCGAATTGGAGTCGTCGATTGTTTCAATTCAGAGAAGGAAGAGGAAAAGAAAAGGGACTAAAACGACATGCCATTCGACGAGGCGATCCCGAGGACCTGCGTGGTCCTCAACGGGAGAGGATTCGTCGGGAGATCGCTGGTTTTGCGGCTGTTAGAACTCGGCAAATGTATTGTCCGAGTCACCGATTCGACTCAGTCTCTCCAGCTCGACCCCTCCGAGTCCAACTCGCTCCTCTCCGACTCTCTCTTCCGGTCGCGCTGAGTATCACCAAGTCGATGTTCGCGATATCTCTCAGATCAAAAAAGGTGTACCAAAATCATAAATACACTCATACGTATTTTTAAGTACACACGTATAAGTCATTATGAGTATGCATATGTTGTTGTATTTCGTGCGTGAACTGGATGCTGTTTGGTTGCCGAATAAAATGTGGAGAAAGAGAATATGAGAAATGGAATTTATGAATTGATTATTATTAGTTACAAATTTATGAGTTAGATTTTTCTTAATCTTTATAAAATGTAAATGCATGTTGTATGTATTTATGGTTTATTTCCTTTTATGTGTAGTGATTGCTGAGGAAATGTGGAAAAAGGATTTATGAAAAATGAAAAGAAGCTATAAATAAATAAATGTTGATTATATTATTGAGGACTGTTTGGTTGCTAAGAAAATGTCGAAATAGACATTTACATCTTTGTTGAGAAAAGGAAATGGTAGAGATTCTTGTTACTGTCTTTTTGCATTTTATTGTTCAATTTCTGGAAGAGTTTAAGTTGAATATACTTTTGTGTGTTGCATTCACCTTTTGCAGTGCTGGAAGGTGCGAGCACAGTATTCTATATGGATGCCACTGATCTGAACACTGATGATTTCTATAATTGCTACATGATTATAGTTCAAGGTAATTAGGACATCTCAATGAAGGAAAGATCTTTTGAGAACTAGACAGGGACATCTTTTAGTGGATTAGTGATTGCTGTGGGTTTAATTCTATGTTCAGGTGCAAAAAATGTTGTCACTGCTTGCCGAGAATGCAAAGTTAGGCGGCTTGTATACAATAGTACTGCAGATGTTGTATTTGATGGTTCACATGATATTCATAATGGGGATGAAACCTTGACATGTCGCTGGAAAGTAAGTTTATTAATTAGAAGGGTTTTCATGCGTCTTGTGAAGTGTTTCATTTTATCTAATCATCCTTTGACTTGTGATGTGTACATGATGCAGTTTCAGGACTTGATGTGTGACCTTAAGGCTCAAGCTGAAGCTCTAGTCCTGTTTGCTAACAATATCGATGGTCTTTTAACATGTGCTCTTCGTCCAAGCAATGTCTTTGGACCTGGAGACACACAGCTTGTGCCTCTTCTTGTGAATCTAGCCAAACCTGGATGGACTAAGGTTTGATACTGTTGCTGTGTTAAAAAACTCCATAATTTCTGGACTGGGATGGACATTGTATTAACATTTTGACTGCCAACTGAAATTTGAATAAAATTATGGATCTTTTTGGAATCTTGTTCACATTTTTATCCCCATGTCTTTCTTTCTACAAACCTTAGTCCATCCAGGTTTATTTTAAATATGGACTAAGGTATGTTTGAAATCTTTTGAAATGATGCACTCAAGTACCCAGCCACAATACAACTTATTTTAGTAATGATTCTTAAATACTACACAGGCCTGATCATTATAAGCTCCATTTTTCTTTTCTTCACATCTTCAATGTTCAGAAGTTTCAATTTTGTGTCTTTTTGTATTTCTTATTCATGCCAGTGTTTCATTAGAACTTTTCTGGAGTAACTGAATTTCTCATTTCAGTTTATTATAGGAAATGGTGAAAATATGTCCGACTTTACCTATGTTGAGAATGTCGCTCGTGCTCATGTCTGTGCAGCTGAAGCTCTAGATTCACGAATGGTCTCTGTGGCTGGAATGGTACTCTACATTTTGGATCATTAAATTTAAAGGCCTTATATATTTTCTGTTTTTGTATATCTATCCATAAGGAAGCTTTTTCACTGAATATGCAGGCATTTTTCATCACTAATCTAGAACCCATCAAGTTCTGGGACTTTTTGTCTATTATATTGGAAGGCCTGGGATATCAAAGGTAAAGTAAGCATTCGAATTTCTAGTGAGAAGTTGCATACAAGAACTGATGAGTATTAACAGAATTGCAGTTTTGAATTTACAAGTGCTGGAAAAGGTTTAATTTTGTTCTTGTCTTCTTTCCTTCCTAATTTGATTTCAGCTATTAGATATGGTAAAAAGAATACCAGAAAAGGCATATTGGTATCGGGAATGCACTGTGTTATAATCCATTCACCGGCACACAGAAAACACATTTATGCATGCATATATCTCACTGAGTAGAATGAGCGTCATCCTCATCTTTCCTCTTTATCTTTTATGTTACAACAAGGTCATTAGACATTTTGAATTGGGCAAAGATGAGATTCCAATTATGTTGTTGTTTGGCATATTTTCTTGATTTTTGATTTTCTTTTTTCATTTTTCATGCTGCTGTACTATATGGCAATGCATGGACTAATTCTCATTTCTTTTATCTTCTTCTTTTCTTTGATTTTCTAACAGTATACTATGAACTTTAAGTCTCTATCTCTTTAATTCCAGACCATTTATTAAACTTCCTACCGGGGTGGTTTGGTATATTATCCTGCTTGTGAAATGGATACATGCAAAGTTGGGCCTCAGGACATATAACCATTCTCTATCAGCTTGTTACATCGTTCAATTAGCCTCTCGCACCAGAACCTTTGACTGCATTGCTGCACAAAAACATATTGGATACTCACCAGTTGTCTCCTGGAAGTAGGTGACTTTTTGATATGATGTCTTTCTTCTTACATATATTGATTTTTATCATCTATCTTTTGTTCTATGCGTTCTTCATTTCGTATGTTCTGTTAGTATTTCTGATTTCAAGTCCTTAATTCTAGGAAATTTATGAAATCAATTTTTATAATCCTTAGGATTCCTGTTACCTTCTTATTTTTACTAAAGTTGAGACTATTGTCATTATTTGTGGTTATATCTTGTTTTTGTTGGACATAGAATGATAGAAATAAGACCAAGTAGAACTAGATGGTTGGACCATGTGGCACTAGGTCCAGATCTGTAGGGAAAGAATATCAATTGTCCGATGGAAGGATTTTTGTTTGGCTTCGGTTTTTTTTTGCTTCTTTTTGTCGTCCTCTTTAAGTTTTGGTTTTATTAATCTTATGGTGGCAAAAGATGACTATCCATAGAGGATGGAGGAATTATGGATTCATGGTGCATTTTTTGAAGTTAGTATTCATATACGAAGGCCCAAGAAGCAATCTTATTGAAGTGGCTCTGTTGTTTTCCTTGGCATGTCCAATACTTATTTTTGACAATTTAACAGTTAAAACTAGGTGGTTAGGCATCACTTTCTAATGTAGTTGGAGGCATCACTTTCTAATGTAGTTGGAGGCGTCACTTTCTAATGTAGTTGGTTGAGATATTAAAAATACATCTTTGGTGTGGAACATTTTGTTTATTAAGAAATGATAAGAGATGAGGAAAGGGTTAGAAGGAAAAGATTGCTTGAAGGCTACTTCTGTTGTTTTATTGGACGGAATATGTAAGACAGGGATTTGTTTTCCTATCTTCAAGTGGTCAAAAGGGAGAGATTTGCCACTCACTTGGGTTCATGTGTGAAGTTCTCACCTTGGTCTCTGAAGCTTCAGCTTCAGTCTCTTTGACAATTGCATTGATTTTGCTGCGTTTAGGACAATCCTTTGCTTCCTTGACTTGTTTACTCCATGCCCTTTTTCTCTTTTCTTTTCTTTTTTCTTTCTTACTGCCTAATAGTGTTGTTGGATCTACTATGGGAGCAATTGATTCTATTACATAGTACCATGTGCCGTGCAGGCTGCTTCTCCATTTCCTATATTGGAATTTACTAGCATGATTAGCCAATTATTGCTATGGAAATTTGGGTTGTCTGACATTTTGCTTATGCCCGTGATGGTTGTTCATTCTGCAGGAAGGTGTCTCTTCAACTATTCAGTCATTCTCTCATTTAGCCAGGGACTCCTCTCTAGTTTGTTCCAGAGACTTTAATGAACAATCAAAAGTGGAGAAGCTACTAGGCGGAGGGAAAGGTTGGAAACTTAAATAGCATTTTTGAAATGGCTCAAAAGTCAACCTAAGACAACATATGGCTGTAGATTATGTATGGTTAAAATTCAGTTTTTACTGGTCTATGTTGTGGGATCATTAGCTTATCCTAAGATCTTTTAAAAGTCAGCAGTTAATTTTGTGCGACAAATTAAATGGTTGGATATCAAACATGATAGACATGGCAAAGATGGATCTAGAGACCTGGTTGGCTGGATTGTGCTTGGCTAGCTACTAATCATTTGCCACAGCACATGTTGCTGGTCTTGGCAGAACCAGTTTGTTGTACTAGGCTTGGCTTTCTGTAATATCACTGTATTGCAGACAAAGGAAAAGAAAATTTAATTCGCATCTTTAAGCACTGAAAAGTAAAGCATATTTCTGTGTGGAAATTACATGGTCTGTATAAATCAAACTTCATAACTGAATAATCAGCCGGCCGGAAATGATCATCAGTAGAACAGCTTACGAAGCAGAACTTGCTTTTAAGTTTAGACATAGTTTGTTCGTACGATATTTCTTATGCGAATATTACTGTTTTTTGACCTTGAGGTATATCACTGCAGTTGCAGACGTTTTGCTGTGGAGAGATGAGAAGAAAACATTTACATACTTCCTTGTTCTGGTTCTGTTATTTTATTGGTTTTTCCTTTGTGGAAGTACTTTGACCTCATCTGCAGCCAAGCTTCTTTTGCTGCTTTCTGCTGTCCTTTTTGGATATGGCATTTTACCATCAAACATGTAAGTATGGATGGTCGTTAAGGCTTAGTATTTCGTTTTTTGTTCCCTTGCGTTTAACTAGCCCTCCAAAATCAGCCATGTTTCCCTCTTATTCAACATTTGTTTTATTCACTTAATTTTCACTATTATTTTTCCCCTTCCCTTTTCGTATGCATGTATGCCAAGGTCTGTATTGGCTACCATCCCTCACCCCTCTAGAGTACTATTTTCCATATGGTGGAATTTGTTCTTTCTAATTGCTTGTTAGATTATGCCACTGATGTTTCTTCAAAATTTCTGAATTCATTGTCCAAAATCTAGAGTGTTTTAGCATCATAAATAATGTGTATTCAATTTTCAAATGAGCCCCCTCTTGATTTTGATCTATGTATATTGTTAAGCTCATTTGTTTCAGAAGATTATTTAATTCTGTTGACTATTTGCCTTCCTTGTGCAGATTTGGCTTCAATGTTAAGCGCATATCTCCATCTTGTTTTGAACTTTCAGAAACGGCGATAAAAGATTCAATTGCAAGAATAGCATTTTTGTGGAACATGGGGTTTCGGAATATAAGATTGTTGGCTAAAGGAGATGATTGGAATAACTTCTTCAAGGTATGCAGTGTGTATTACATTAAAGTTTCCAGAACTCGTCTTTCAAGCAATTTTAATGATAACCATTTCTTAATAAAGTAAGCAGGAAATCAAGGTTGTTTTGTTTGATAATGACACCTTGTTAGCCTCAGAGTGACATTTGCTTAGTCTCCTTTTGCTCTGTGCCCTTGAACATTTTTTCTTGGCCTTACACCACATTGAAATTTATTACAGGTTGCAGGTTCTCTTTATCTTTCCAAATTGATGTTGCAGTCCTTCACTCGGTCAATCGGCTTAGGTAAGCAACTATTGATCTTCCTATTCCTCAGTGGTTCTAGTTGATATTCGAACATTTTTCCTTTTTCAAATTGACGTTCTTCGAATTTAATGCAGCTCTGGTTTTTACATTCACTGCATTCTTCGTTTATGAACAATATGAACCGGAAATTGATGGATTAGCAAAATTCTTGTTCAACTATTTGAAAAAGTCAAAGGCGTCGTTGATAGGAAATGTACCTGCTCCAGTTGTGTCATATCTCTATGACTACAAGATCCTGCATGAACATAAAGCGCCTGCTGAGGGAAATGATCGGAAGCGGCTCCAATGAGTGAATACATGAGAATTTCTTTTAGCTCATTTTAGATGCTTGTACATGATTTGTTAGCTCGATTAGTTGCCTGTAACAAATATAAAGCGAGATTGTGGTGTCCCCAGGAAGAACGAGGGGGAGAAAAAGAAAAAGAAAAAGACGGGCTATATTCACATGGATCCAATTCAGGTTTCTTTTTTTTCCCCCTTCTTTTCATTACTACTAATCATCATTAACAAATCTGTGACTTTGAACACAATGTCGAAAAGGAATTTGCTAGCCGATTTCATAACTCATAGCAAGTTTTCCCACCTTTTGCTAACGCTTCTCTTCTTCAGTTGTACATGCAATGTTTTTATGAATAGAAAAACAAGTAATACAGTAAACGATTAAACCAATATTGCATAAAATTAGAACTGTCCTTTTAAAGGCGCTGTAGTGTTTGATTCTCCATCGAAAGGAAAGTGTTCATCACGATTTCCAAATCTTGTTTCTCTTAGCTTCTGAAGCGTAGACAGCACCTCATTCATATTGGGACGATCCTCAGGATTTGAGGAAGTACAAACCAAGGCCAGTTTAAAGAGCTCTTCCAAGACTTGGTACTGCTCCTGCTCTTCATAAATACTCAAAACCTGCCCAGTGTCTGATTAGACGAACCCCGTTGATTCCATTTGCTACAGCATGCTCCACAAGTTGACGCAAGCTGCTAGGCAACAACCCATTCTCTTCATCTATTCCTGTTGGCCTCCGTTTTGTAAAGAACTCAATTACCACTATACCAAAGCTAAACACATCTACTTTAGTCGCGACTGTCCTCATGTACGCAAACTCTGATGAGAAAGAACACATATATGATTTAGTGTAAGACTTCTATTGAAACATGACATGTATTGTAATAAGGACACACTGATAAGCTTGAAAGATTTACCTGGTGCCAAGTAGCCAATAGTGCCTTGAAAAGCTGATGACAATGAGGAAATGTCTTGCAGATGAACATCCAACATTCGAGACGTGCCAAAATCACTCACATGAGCCTCAAAGTCTCTGTCTAAGAGAATATTGGAAGGCTTCAGGTCACAGTGAACAATGGGGATGTCGTAACCTGAATGCAAATAATCCAACCCATTGGCTACGGAAATAAGAACATCGATTCTTTTGGGCAGCGTCCACCTTGAGTGATCCACCCCAGGTCCATGTATAACGCTTTCCAAGCTTCCATTTTCCATGTACTCCAGAATCAATGCCTTGAGTTTCCCACTTTCCCAAGCATATCCCAGCACCTTAACCAGATTCCTGTGCTTCAGCTCCTTTAAGGTTTTGGCCTCGCGGTAGAAGCTCTTGTCAGACTCTGCAGAGAATTGATGGAAATTCAGTTTTTTCACTGCTACGATCTGCCCATCTTCCAGTCGACCCTTGTAAACAGTACTCAAACTGCTGTTACCAATAATATTGTTCTCACTGAAGGAGCCGGTAGCATTTTCTAATTCTGTTCGATCAAACCTTTTAAGTGTCATTGCGGAAATGAACTCTGGTTCTTGGGCCTCAACCCTTTCTGACTTCCTCCTTTTGCCATATCGATATCGACTGAGTGCTAACGTCAGTAGCACGAGAACTAGAACCAGAACAACAGCAACTGAGCAGCCAAGTACCAACTTTGTCCTCTTGGACAAATGGTGGGAGTTTTTCCTCGTTGAGCTGCATGCTCTGAGAGTTTTTGTTCCGCACAGAGCCGGGTTTCCATCCAAATTAGACATGTTAATGCTTCTGAATATGCCGGATTCAGGAATACGGCCTTCAAGTTGATTGAAAGAAAGGTTCAGTTGTTTCAAGGAGGAAAGATTGGCCAGGCTTTCGGGGATGATGCCTGTCAACTTGTTGTGAGAAAGGTCTAACGAGCTAAGATGCTTCAAATTTGCCAACTCTTCAGGAATTTCACCTTCTAAACCATTTTTTGAAAGGTTCAAGCTCATAAGCATATCCATTCGACCAACAACTTCAGGAAGGATTGCACCAGAAAGTTTATTTCCTGACAGATCAAGAGAGAACAGACTTCTGCAGCCTTGAAGCATTTTAGGAATTTTCCCTGAGAGCTTATTGTTTGAAATGTCAATGGCTTGTGCCATTTCCAGTTTACCAAGCTCATCTGGAATACTTCCCTCCAAGAAATTGTATGAGAAGTTCAAATATATTTGTATACTCCCTATACCTGCAATCGTAGGTCCTGGAATGGATCCTGTTAAATGGTTGTGAGAGAGATCCAGGGTCAAAAGTCGATGAAGACTCTCCATGCTTATTGGTATTGACCCGTTAAGATTGTTGCCTTGGAGGTTCAAGTATGAAAGCAACCCAAGATTTGAGACAGCAATTGGAATTGGGCCTGTCAACTTGTTTTGCTGCAAATCAAGATAGGTTAGCTGCTTCAGTTCGAAGAGTCTGTCAGGTATTGCACCTTCTAGACGGTTGTGATGCAAAGAGAGTCCCTGAAGGTGAGAAAGCTTGGATAAGTCTGGTGCAATAGGACCTGTGAATCTATTTTCAGCAAGAGACAAGGTCATGAGTTGGCTCAGATTGCCGATCTCTGCTGGTATTGGCCCAATAAAGGAATTTGTTCGGATTTTCATAATCTTTAGATTATTAAGCTTTCCGATTCCTGGTTTCAGCAGTCCACTGAAATTGTTTTCACTCAGATCGAGAATTTCAAGATTTGAGCAATTGAAAAGATCATCGGGGATTTCTCCGGACATACCATTTGATGACAAAGATAGGAATGTAAGGTTTTGCATCTTTCCTAAGCCAGTGGGAATTCTTCCAGTAATCCTATTGAATGCCAAACCTATGGATGCCAGATGGGTACAGTTTGTAATACCAGATGGAATGGTTCCCTCAAGAAGATTGTTATTCATGGTCAGATTTTCGAGGTTATAAAGCAACCCGATGTTTGATGGAAGCTTCCTGTTAAGGAATTGAAGCTCATTGACAAATATGTTAAATTTGTCAGGTTTGTCAATGAAGAAGGGATCTCCCGGTGAACTTATTGGAATGTAGGGTCAATACTGTAATGACCTTAAATATCCTAGCTCAAGGGGTAATGTTCCGGTCAACTCATTCTGGGAGAGGCCTAAACGAATTAAAGATTTCAGCTGGAACAAAGAAATTGGGATTGTGGAATTCAATCTATTTTCGTATAGATGCATTGATTGTAGGCTAGCCAAATTTCCAAGCTCAGAGGGAATGCTTCCGGTGAGCTGATTGGTGTACAGTTCAAGTGCGAGAAGGTTTCTAAAATTGCCTAGTTGGGACGGGATCCTTCCTCCAATAGAATTTTGAAATAACTGAAGATATTCTAAGTTTGACAGGTTTCCTATTTCTGGAGGTATTGTTCCCGACAACATGTTCTGACTCACATCTAGAGCTTGCAAGGCCTCTAATCTACCCATGGAAACTGGAATTGATCCTACGAGCTTGTTGTGGTATGCTACAAACATTTGAAGGCTGATCAAATTTCCTATGTCTTTTGGGATCGTACCAGTAAGATTGTTGAAAATGAGACCAAGCGCTAACAAGGAAGTACAGTTGCAAATGCTTTCGGGTATGCTTCCATTCAAGACGTTATTTCCTAAGTCCATTGCTTGCAGATTCTGAAGGGATCCTATTTGTGGTGGAATGGAACCCGAAAGAGAATTATAGTACAGAGTTAGTTCAGCAAGCTGGAAACATTGCCCCAGCTGAGGCGGAGTACTCCCAGAGAATGAATTCAAAGATAAATCAAGAACCTGGAGGGCTGAAAGGTTGCCAAGGAATGGAGATATCTGGCCTTGGAGCTGCTTGTCGACGAGTTTAATGGCAATGACATGGTTTGACGAAGGGTCACAGGTGATTCCAGACCAGTTGCAGTGATGAATTTGATTTGTGTCATTCCAATCAGCAATTGCTCCTAAAGGGTCGCTGGTGATGCCATTCTTAAAGGCCTTCAAGGCTTCAGTTTCTACTTCTTCTAAGCTTCGTTCTGCAGTTGATAATACAACAGTGGAAAAGAAAGAAAAAATATGACTACGATTAAGCTTAAGCTGACTGTTTGAGACTCCATTTGCTAGATGTGAAAGTTTGTAATGAAGGGGGAAAATTATATAGAAATGTTAAATCATATCAAACGGTCCCGTTAGTAACCGAATATGTCAAGCTAATCACATGGGTTTTTTGAACCTTATGCTGAATTTCTCCTGCTGTTCCACTTTTGACTTTGAGCTCTACACATGATGACAAAGAACTATTGGCCATTATCTAGAAGAGATAGATACCGCCAACGTTTAATATAGACATTACGAAACTATGACCGTCCACTCATAGAGATTAAATACGTATTACGTTTATACAAAAACAAGTGTTAGTAGCAATCTTATTCTTGTACAAGATCGAGCAATTGGGTCATAATTATATCATATAATTTTAATGCTTGATGCGGCAGTTACAGACTTGCATAGTGACCCATTGACATGCAAGTCGCGAAAAACGGCTAGAAAAATTATGGGGACTGGGGTTGATTCTGCGTTTCTGACTCGCGATTTGGCCACAACAACAAGGCAAATGATAGCAGATTCTTCTTCTTTTACGTGATGATTTTGATACTGCCGACATGTTCGGGAGGGCCCCATTTTTATAACCTATATCTTGATTTGTTTCAATTTTTTTTTAATTTTCCTTGATTCGTTTGATTGGATGCGAAGCCATTGGTGTGATTTGATTAGTTTGATGGCTGGCAAGTTGAAATTGAGTGGAAGGTTTTGAAACAATGGGCTTTTATATTCGTATAAGTGAAGAGTTGTAATAACAGGAGTGGCGGGGTTCATTTCAACCGTTAAAACAATACTTTCCACGCCTTCCATAATACAAAAAAATTTCAATATGATTTTTATCTTCAAATAATTTATTACGAAGCACCCATGGAACTCTATTAACTCGTCAGTCGTCATGTTTATTTCCTTGAATTAAACTTTCATAAACTTGGCAATCTCACAATCAGAAAACACTGCAACAATTGATACCAACATAGAATTGTTAATTTAACGTTGAAATGTTAAATCACAGGAGTCAAATTAGGATGCTGTCAAGTGTTTCCTGTCCTAGATGCTGATGCATGGACTTAAAAATCTCATTTTTTTATTTGATTCTTTTCTTTGATTTTTTTGTTTGGTATATTATCCCGCTCGTGAAATGGATCCATGAAAAGTTGGGCCGCAGAGCGCACAGCCATTCTCTATCAGCGTGTGACATCATTGACCATTCAATTAGCCTCTAGCACCGGAATCTCTGACTGCATTGCTGCACAAAAGCACTGGAAGTAAGTTACTTTTGGTCTGTTGCCTTTCCTCATGCATATATTTGTCTGTTGTTCTATGTGTTCTTTATTTAATATGTTCTGTTAGCCTTTTGGATTTCAAAATCCTTAATTACGGGAAACTGATGAAATCAAGATTTTATAATCCTTCAGGACTTCTGTTACATTCTTATTATTTTATTCAATTTGGGAACTAGTGCCATTATCTGTGGTTATATCTTGTTTTCTGCTCAATTTTTCACGTTGGCCATGGCAAGAGGACCAAGTAGAACTAAATGATCTGACCATGTGATGCAAGGCCCGCATTGAAAATGCATCTTTGGTGAGGAACATTTTGTTGATTAAGAAATGATAAGAGCTGAGGAAGTGGTTAGAAGGGAAAAGATTGGTTGAAGGAGTTGGTTTAAAAATATTTTGCGGCGGAAATATTTAGATCGTAATTCTCATACAATATATAAAATTACTATGATCGAGAAATTATACTTTTGGTTTTTTGATGAAGTAATTTAGGTTCCTAGATTACAATCTATCATCAATAATCTTCAAAAGGGTTATGACTTAAGTTTGATTTACACTGACGCCAGAGAGCGCTTTTTTATCATTTTGTTAAAAAATAAATAGTAAGAGAAAATTTTTCTCTCAAAGTTATAGAGAAAAAATCTTATATTTTTTCTCGATTTGTATATTGTGGCTCTCGTCCTTTTACTGTAAAGCAAGCCCTTTTTATATCTCTGTTTGGTGGAAACTCTAGGCTCCTCATTTTTCTTACATTTTTTAAATTCTATTAAGTGTCTGTTTGGTATTTGACTTATTTAATGTCGATAAGTGTTTATTTAATCCCAAAAGCTCTTTTCATAATTTTTTTGTTGTTTGAATGTGTAACACCCCAAAAATTACCCATAAAAACAAAAGGGTAAAATTGAAATGAAACCTCACATCATTTATTCTTATTAATAAATCTTAAGATAGACAATCATTATTCATACTTTAATTGAATCCTTACATAAAACATCTGAAATAAAGTCTCCAATAAAAAGTCTCTAATCCAAAATAAAAGTCTAGTCAAATTTAATCTTTAAAGCAACTCCAAAGATTCACTAAGAAATTCTCCATTTAAGAACCCAAGCCACATCTCTAATCAATCTGCAAAATATTGGAGACGAGGGGGGTGAGCCGTCAACTTAGAAAGCAAATCCATGCACAACATTTGAAAACCTTTATCATTATACCTTTAAACATTTTATAATAACCTCTTCATTTAGCATAAAGGATGGATTCATGTATAAGTATTTAAAACATTAAAACATTCATAAAAATGTTAAAACATAAACATTTGGTAGCTCATGTCTCGTAGTCATCATCATTCATCATTTAGGGTACTATACCTCGCATTGTTCCTCAATCAAGGTACTATACCCTGCGTTGTTCATAACATCATTGTGCACAAGATCATCATCATACCAGCAAACTGGCCATAGCATTACATAACATCATAACATTAGCATCATATGCATTACTAGGGACTATGAGCCAAAACATTTTTTTTTAATCAACCTTACATCCTTTCATAAATAACATTTAAAGTCTTCTAAAATATTTAAGAACCTTTTCTTTGATTATTTAATTATTTTAGAAAATTCTTTAAGGAAACTAGTTTCTTAAGAAAAATTCATTTTAAAATTCATTTATATAAATTCATTTAAAAGTGTTTTTATTTTACAAAATTCATTTAAATATTTTTAGAAATCAGTTTTGTAAAAATTCTCATTTAAGCATAAATTGCATTTATTATAAAGCCCATCATGCATGAATCTACTTACCTCGATCCGTAGTAATCAATTCAATACCTCGAGAAACAACCAACGAGCTCACCCGTGTTCTATAATCATCATAAAAATATTCTTATCAATATCATCTCTAACCTTAAACATAATCCCAATCATCCTTAAATCATACGCACTTATACTAGCTTAACACTTATACATATTCTAAACATATCATATACCTATGAGTATCCTGCACATGCTGATTTTTTAATAACCTATACACATGTCGGAATACCATGAAAATTTACAGAAGCACTGTGAAAATACATAGCATTGTATACAAAATTTCACAAAAATCAGCAGAAGTAAAAAATCTAGTCAAAATATTGACCTTTCACCAAAGTAACATAACTGTCCAGCATTAACCAAAACAGACCTTTACTATTTAGAAAATTCATAAGATATTCTTTAGTACTCGAAATAATATGTTTCTTTTTTCTGATTACAGAAGACACATTCAGAAGGCATATAATTAAAATTCATAATTTTTGGATGCTTGAAACTATTTTAAAAGTGTTTTATTTCCAAGAACATCAAACCTGTCCAGAAAATTCCAGATTTGAAAACAAAATTTCAAAAATTCATATCTTTTATTTTACATGCCAAAAAATCATGATTCCATTTTTTTTAAAGATAGAGGAAAGATTGAAATTTCATTATAAAATCCTAACATGGCATATAATTTTCATAAATTAGCCCAACTATTACACGTATCAGCTTCTGTAATTTCTGGAAAACAGTTTCCAGATCTGCAGCAGCAGCCACATTTTACGATTTTTAATAATTTAACCATATTGAATAAAACTACGAAATTAAACATGCAAGCATAGGAGACATAGATCTGCTGATACAAAATCGCCATAATTTTTAAGGATGTGTAACATTACGGAAAAATTTCCAGATATGAGAATCACTGCTGAAAATCGAAATTTTCCAGCACCAGAACCCAAATTCGAAAAACCATAACAATTTGCATGCTCAGAGGATTTCAACACAAAACCTATAAATGAAAAACTTAGGATGTCTAGTTCCATGATATGTAAACGTATTCACGTGATTCTAAATAGAGAAAATGATTTCAAGTAAGGAATACAAACTGTTCATATCATCACAATGTTCTTGTTCATATCATCACAACATTTCAAACAAACATACATTACCTAAATCATACCGCACGTAATTAAACGCAAGCAATTAATAAAAATAAATCACATATGTCAAAAAATATTTAATACCTTAAGGCAAACACCAAGCAAAGAAATTATAAAACTTTCTTTTCCTTCTCCAAAAACTTATGTTTCTTTTTTTTTTTTTCTAGGGTTTATAAAAGCGTGAAAGATAAAAGATGGCTTCTTAAAAGATGAATTCTTCTTAAATACTTGGTAATTAATAAATACTTTTTTTTATATAAAAACTAATAACTTATGTAACTTATTTAAAGTAATTTGATAAATTTTACTCACACACAAACACTCAATAATAACTATCCTACTCAATTTAATAAGGATAAAAGAGGAAAAAGATAAATAATTAAAAGTGGGTGTTACTGAGAATGTTTTTCTAATAGAGATTTTGAAGATTAAATATGTCATTTTGCCTCTACTAGTAAAACTCAAATTTTGGGCTTTTGGAATTAGAGGTTGAAATTTTTTTAAATGTAAATATTTAAAATATCCTCTATTTATTTAACAATCTTATTTTATTTTTTCATAACATAACTTTAAAAACTTACCTATTAAAGTAATTTCATAAATTTTTAATAAAAATTTTTATTGACAACCAAACAATTAAAATTTTTTTGGTAAAAAGTCTATTTAAACAAAAAGGTCTACTAACAAAAACTCAACTTAAATAAGCTATATCCAAAATCTGTACTAGGCTTGGCAATTTAAGGGCTGGCCGGGCTTTTCAAGCCCAGGTCCAGCCCTCATAACCTTTAAAAAGTCCAGGCCCTCTCAAAACCCGTCCAACTTAAGCGGGCCTTGACGGCCTTGGGCCGAGCCACAGGCTTTACGAATTTTCAAATGCAAGTAAATGCATCTTTTTGCATTTACAAGCACAAGACAAAGAATCGCAAATTTACAATGTCTAAAACTACATACAAGAGCTATACAATGGATATTAGAAATACTTCAATCCAAAAATACTAACAAAACTAACAATGAGCTCAAAATCATTAACTAACAAAGACAATATTCATCAACATTTTCTAAATTACCCAACAACCAAACGACATTCTTTAAAGCTGAAAATCCCAAAATTATTCACAAAATTCTTCAAGGAATTAACTAACTACATATATTTAGGCCTTAGATAATACAATAAAAAATTTGAAGCACAATTGACATGGATTAAGGCGTTAGATGGCTTGTCTGCCGATAGTTTGATTAAATCGCGTCTGAGATCGCCGCCGCTTTGCTCACGCGAGTTCCAATGGTTGCCGCAACTTTGCGCGGCATTTGCTGATGGGTGAGGGGTGCTGCTAGGTTCTTTGGGTTGCGCAAGAGATGCTCGTTGTCTTGATGGGTGGTCAAGTTACGAGACAGTGAGAGATGATGCGGCCGGGCCGCCGCTGCGTTAGATCACAACGATGGGTCGCCGACATCGGGCCGGACGCCGCTGGAATCTGGATGCTCGTTGGCTGCCGACGGCGAGAACAATGGACGCCGCACGGTGACGCCGCGATGAGGGTGCTCATGAAAAGAGGTATTTGCCGATTTAGGGATTTGGCGAGTTTGGTCCTTTGTCCTGTTTTGTGAAATGTAAAAATAAAATGCGTTTACTTTTTTTTTTCAATTTTTTAATTTTAATTTTATAATATATTAATATTATATAATTTTTCCTTTTAAAAAATTTTATATATTATTTATTATAAAGCCACGGGCTTTTACTTTAGGCCCTTGACCGAGCCCATATGTTATAGGCTTTACTAATTGCAAGACCTCATCCATAATTTGAAGTCGCGGTGGGCTTGAAGCGGGCTGCGGCCCAGGCCTGCCCGGCTTTTCTGCCAATCCTAAACTGTACCAAATAGAGCCTAAATCAAATTTGATTTAAATAAAAAATAAGAGAGAAACTAAAAGTGGCATTACACTTGTTCTTGTTATAGGGGCCCCTTGTAAAATTAACGCAAAGCCCCTTATACACAAAGATATTAAAAGGAGCCTTCCACTAAATAACATATTTAGGTTTTTAACCTAAATAGTAAATAGCTAGTTATCTTGCTTATTAATTTAGTAGCGGTGCGGTCAATTAAATAATCCAGGATCATATGGGTACATACAATAGTGGCTACAATAATTAGGCTTGTAATTAAACTAGCTCGATTATTTAGTTTCAAATTTACTCTACTAAAAGATTGAATCGACTTTCATAATTGTATGCTATCAACGATATTTTTTTGAATAATAATTCGACCCATGTCACATTGATTTCTTTCTTGAAAAATCCTTTGTATCACATCACTAATTAAATTGATATCTCAATTTGTCCAATCAATTTAATTACATCTTATTTCTAGACACTTTGATTTTCTCTAGTGATCATTTTCAACATACTAATTATATTGACATACTCGATTAAAAAATTCTATGATCAAGTATCGAAAACCGTCAAGAGATGTGTTGTACAAATTCTATATTGTTAATCTATAATCTCACCGCTCATAATTGTTTTCACCAAGATATCTTGGATAATCTTGACTATAAATGTATGTCGCGCCCATTGGTAACTCAAATGGAATGACAATCACAAACATGAAACTATAATCAACATGAAACATGAAACTATATTGTTAATCTATAATCTCACCGCTCATAATTGTTTTCACCAAGATATCTTTGGATAATCTTGACTATAAATGTATATCGCGCCCATTGGTAACTCAAATGGAATGACAATCACAAACATGAAACTATAATTAACTCAAGATTGAAATTGTAATAAAATCAATGCCTATGAGATTTAATAAGTCTGACAGTCATTTTAAATTTAATTAAATCTCATATGTGATCCAATTTCATGTAGTCAAACTGTGTCAGTAAATTCATACATGATTAAAATAAATTATTCAATGAATTTACTACAGTCTAAACATAAATAGAGCGTCCAACTCTATTTATCAACTGCGAACTTAATTTATTTAATTATAAGATAACTTATATTTATGTCTTGTAAATTCATATGAAGATCACATAAATACATATAATATGATTAAATAAACCTTATTTAAAATATTTATATAATTAAGAATTTTAAAAAATATCTTAAATATTTTATTAATAAATAAATAAATAAACCAATATGCTTTAAAGAGCACAAAATTCCAACAGAAGGCTACTTCTGTTGTTTTATTGGAAGCAATGTGTGAGACAGGGTTTTGTTTTCCCATCTGCGAGTGGTCGAAAGGGAGAGAATTGCCACTCGCTTGGGTTTATTTCTTTGCCTTTTTCTTATCCAACCCCTTCGCCTTATTTAACGAAATGTGAAAAGATTCTCTCTCTTTCTTACTGCCTAATAAGTGTTGTTGGATGTACTATGAGAGCAATCGATCCCAGTGCATAGTCTCCATGGTAATATGCAGGCTGCTCCTCTGTTCCCTATATTTGGAATGTACTAGCATGAAGGATTAGCCTAATTATTGCCATGGAAATTTGAGTTGTCAGACGTTTAGCTTGTGCCTGTGATGATCGTTCATTTTGCAGGAAGGTGTCTCTTCAACCATTCAGTCATTCTCTCATTTAGCCAGAGACTCATCTTTAGCTTATTCCAGAGACTTTAACAAACGATCACTAGGCAGTGAGAAAGGTTGAAAACTTATAACATTAAACATTTTCTGAAATGGTCTCAAAAGTCAACCTAAGACAACATTGGGCTGTAGATTATGGTTAAAATTTAGTTTTTAGTGATATATGTTGTAGGATCATTAGCTTATTCAAAGATCTTGTAAAAGTCAGCTGTTAATATTGTGTGCCAAATTAAAATGTTGG
This sequence comes from Atalantia buxifolia, assembly GCA_030444775.1. NCBI lineage: Eukaryota > Viridiplantae > Streptophyta > Magnoliopsida > Sapindales > Rutaceae > Atalantia > Atalantia buxifolia. The sequence continues at coordinate 13,517,802 of CM059835.1, read as the reverse complement.
ATATCAAACACGATAGACACAGTAAACATTGTTCTAGACACCTGGTTGGCTGGCTAGCTACTAAAAATTTGCCACAGCAGATGTTGCTGGTTTTGGCGGAACTGGTTTGCTGTTCTAGGCTTGGTTTTAATTGTACCATAGCATCTCAGATAGAGGGGGAAAAAAATTAATTTGGGCTCTTTAAGTACTGAAAAGTAAGGCATATTTCTGTGAGGAAACTACATGTTCTTTTATGCACCAAACCTCACAACAGAATAATCAGACTGCCATAGTTGACCATCACCAGAAGAGCTTACTTTGCAGAACTTGCTTTTAAGTTAGACATAGTCTGTTCGTAGGATGTTTTTTTTATGTGAATATTACTGTGTGTTGGCCTTGAAGTATGTCAGTGCAGTTGCGGACAATTTGCTGTAAGAGATGAGAAGAAAACATTTTCTTAATTTACGTACTTCCTTGCTCTGGTTCTGTTATTTTCTTGGTTTTTCCTTTGTGGAAGAAGCCCTGCTTCTTTGCTGGTTTCCGCTGTCCCTTTTGGATATGGTCATTAAGGCGCTTTGTATATCTTCTATTGTTCCCTTGTGTGCACTACTTCTCCATAAACAGCCACGTTCCCCTCTCGTTCAACATTTATGCTATTCACTTTTCGAATGTAAATGGATGTACTTGTTCTAGTTAGAAAACTTAAATTTTCACTATTGTTTTTCCCCTTCACTCTTTATATGCTTGCATGTCTTGGTCTCTGCTGGCAACCATCCCTCACCCCACTAGAGTTCTCTTTAACATATGGTGGAATTTGTTCTTTCTAATTGCTTGTTAGATTATGCCATTGATGTTTCTTCATAATTTCTCAGTTCATTGTCCAAAATCTAGAGTATTGTACGTGTATTTGATTTTCAAATAAGCCTTCTCTTGATTTTGATGTAGTTACATCATTAAGCTCATTTGTGTCAGAAGATTATTTAGTTCTACTGACTATTTGCCTTTTCTGTGCAGACTTGGCTTCAATGTTAACTGCATAGCTCCATCTTGTTTTGAAATTTCAGAACCACAACAAAAGATTCATGCAAGAATAGCATTTTCAAGGAACATGGGGTTTCAGAGTAAAAGACTGTTGGCTAAAGCAGATGATTGGAATAACTTGTTCAAGGTATGCAGTGCGGATTATATTAAAGTTCCCAGAAGTGGTCTTCCAAGCAATTTTTATGGTAACCATTTCTTAATTAGTTAAGCAGGAAATCAAGGTTTTTGTCTGATAATTGCACTTGTCAGCCTCAAAGTGACACACACTTGCTTTTGCCCTATGCTCTTGAACTTGTTTTCCTTTCGTGATGAAAGCTTGGCCTTACACTACATTGAAATTTCTACAGGTTGCAGGTTCTATTTATCTTTTCAAATTGATGTTGCAGTCTTCACTTGGTCAATCGGTTTAGCTAAGCAACTCTTGATCTTCCTATTCCTCAGTGGTCCGATTTGATGTTCAACATTTTTTCATTTTCAAATTGGTATTGTTCGAAACTCAATGCAGCTCTGGCATTTGCATTCACTGCATTCTTCGTCTTTGAGCATCAAGAAATTGACGGATTAGCAAAATTCATATTCAACTATTTGAAAAAATTAAAGGCGTCGTTGATAATGTACCAGCTCCAGTTGTGTCATTTCTTAATGACTACAACATCCAATGAATGAATACATGAGAGTTTCTTTTAGCTCGTTTTAGATACTTGTACATGATTTGTTAGCTCGATTAGTTTCCTGTATCAAATTAATAGCGAGATGGTCGTGCCCCCAAGAAAAGGAAAAGAAAAATAGATTAGGGGTATTTGGCTACATTGACTTGGTGCAAATTCATGTCCTTTTCTTTTCATTAACAGATAACATTAATCATCATTAACACATCTGTGACTGTAAACACGTGATGTTGAAATGGAATTTGTTAGCCAAATTCAGAATTTACTAGCAAGCGTTTCTCACCTTTGCTAACGTTTCTCATTTTCGCTCTTCTCTTTTCCATTTTTCTCAAAATGGCTAGGTTACCAAAAGCTTAAAAAAAAAAAAACAGAAAAATTGCAGCTTGTTATTCTATGTGTAGAGTGTTTAGGAATACATAAATAGAAAAAAGAACCAAGAGAGCAATCATCCTCTCAATCAACGACGATCAGCCAAAATTAAGTTACAATGTTCCCAATGTGAATGACGTCAGAGCTTTTCTATTGAAGTTATGATTAAACAAATATTCCATAAAGACCAGAATATGAACTTCAATGGAACTGTCCTTTCAAAGGCGCTGTAGTGTTTGATTCTCCTTCATCGAAAGGAAAGTGTTCATCTCGATTTCCAAATCTTGTTTCTCTTAGCTTCTGAAGCGTAGACAGCACCTCATTCATATTGGGACGATCCTCAGGATTTGAGGAAGTACAAACCAAGGCCAGTTTAAAGAGCTCTTCCAAGACTTGGCACTGCTCCTGCTCTTCATAAATACTCAAAACCAGCCCAGTGTCTGTGATTAGACGAACCCCGTTGATTCCATTTGCTACAGCATGCTCCACAAGTTGACGCAAGCTGCTAGGCAACAACCCATTCTCTTCATCTATTCCTGTTGGCCTCCGTTTTGTAAAGAACTCAATTACCACTATACCAAAGCTAAACACATCTACTTTAGTCGCGACTGTCCTCATGTACGCAAACTCTGATGAGAAAGAACACATATATGATTTAGTATAAGACTTCTATTGAAACATGACATGTATTGTAATAAGGACACACTGATAAGCTTGAAAGATTTACCTGGTGCCAAGTAGCCAATAGTGCCTTGAAAAGCTGATGACAATAAGGAAATGTCTTGCAGATGAACATCCAACATTCGAGACGTGCCAAAATCACTCACATGAGCCTCAAAGTCTCTGTCTAAGAGAATATTGGAAGGCTTCAGGTCACAGTGAACAATGGGGATGTCGTAACCTGAATGCAAATAATCCAACCCACTGGCTACGGAAATAAGAACATCGATTCTTTTGGGCAGCGTCCACCTTGAGTGATCCACCCCAGGTCCATGTATAACGCTTTCCAAGCTTCCATTTTCCATGTACTCCAGAATCAATGCCTTGAGTTTCCCACTTTCCCAAGCATATCCCAGCACCTTAACCAGATTCCTGTGCTTCAGCTCCTTTAAGGTTTTGGCCTCGCGGTAGAAGCTCTTGTCAGACTCTGCAGAGAATTGATGGAAATTCAGTTTTTTCACTGCTACGATCTGCCCATCTTCCAGTCGACCCTTGTAAACAGTACTCAAACTGCTGTTGCCAATAATATTGTTCCCACTGAAGGAGCCGGTAGCATTTTCTAATTCTGTTCGATCAAACCTTTTAAGTGTCATTGCGGAAATGAACTCTGGTTCTTGGGCCTCAACCCTTTCTGACTTCCTCCTTTTGCCATATCGATATCGACTGAGTGCTAACGTCAGTAGCACGAGAACTAGAACCAGAACAACAGCAACTGAGCAGCCAAGTACCAACTTTGTCCTCTTGGACAAATGGTGGGAGTTTTTCCTCGTTGAGCTGCATGCTCTGAGAGTTTTTGTTCCGCACAGAGCCGGGTTTCCATCCAAATTAGACATGTTAATGCTTCTGAATATGCCGGATTCAGGAATACGGCCTTCAAGTTGATTGAAAGAAAGGTTCAGTTGTTTCAAGGAGGAAAGATTGGCCAGGCTTTCAGGGATGATGCCTGTCAACTTGTTGTGAGAAAGGTCCAACGAGCTAAGATGCTTCAAATTTGCCAACTCTTCAGGAATTTCACCGTCTAAACCATTTTTTGAAAGGTTCAAGCTCATAAGCATATCCATTCGACCAAAAACTTCAGGAGGGATTGCACCAGAAAGTTTATTTCCTGACAGATCAAGAGAGAACAGATTTCTGCAGCCTTGAAGCATTTTAGGAATTTTCCCTGAGAGCTTATTGTTTGAAATGTCAATGGCTTGTGCCATTTCCAGTTTACCAAGCTCATCTGGAATACTTCCCTCCAAGAAATTGTATGAGAAGTTCAAATATATTTGTATACTCCCTATACCTGCAATCGTAGGTCCTGGAATGGATCCTGTTAAATGGTTGTGAGAGAGATCCAGGGTCAAAAGCCGATGAAGACTCTCCATGCTTATTGGTATGGATCCGTTAAGATTGTTGCCTTGGAGGTTCAAGTATGAAAGCAACCCAAGATTTGAGACAGCAATTGGAATTGGGCCTGTCAACTTGTTTTGCTGCAAATCAAGATAGGTTAGCTGCTTCAGTTCGAAGAGTCTGTCAGGTATTGCACCTTCTAGACGGTTGTGATGCAAAGAGAGTCCCTGAAGGTGAGAAAGCTTGGATAAGTCTGGTGCAATAGGACCTGTGAATCTATTTTCAGCAAGAGACAAGGTCATGAGTTGGCTCAGATTGCCGATCTCTGGTGGTATTGGCCCAATAAAGGAATTTGTTCGGATTTTCATAATCTTTAGATTATTAAGCTTTCCGATTCCTGGTTTCAGCAGTCCACTGAAATTGTTTTCACTCAGATCGAGAATTTCAAGATTTGAGCAATTGAAAAGATCATCGGGGATTTCTCCGGACATACCATTTGATGACAAAGATAGGAATGTAAGGTTTTGCATCTTTCCTAAACCAGTGGGAATTCTCCCAGTAATCCTATTGAATGCCAAACCTATGGATGCGAGGTGGGTACAGTTTGTGATACTAGATGGAATGGTTCCCTCAAGAAGATTGTTATTCATGGTCAGATTTTCGAGGTTATAAAGCAGCCCGATGTTTGATGGAAGCTTCCCTCTTAAGGAATTGAAGCTCATTGACAAATATGTTAAATTTGTCAGGTTTGTCAATGAAGAAGGGATCTCCCCGGTGAACTTATTGGAATGTAGGGTCAATACTCGTAATGACCTTAAATATCCTAGCTCAAGGGGTAATGTTCCGGTCAACTCATTCTGGGAGAGGCCTAAACGAGTTAAAGATTTCAGCTGGAACAAAGAAATTGGGATTGTGGTATTCAATCTATTTTCGTATAGATGCATTGATTGTAAGCTAGCCAAATTTCCAAGCTCAGAGGGAATACTTCCGGTGAGCTGATTGGTGTACAGTTCAAGGGCGAGAAGCTTTGTAAAATTGCCTAGTTGGGACGGGATTCTTCCTCCAATAGAATTTTGAAATAACTGAAGATATTCTAAGTTTGACAGGTTTCCTATTTCTGGAGGTATTGTTTGTTAACTTTTATGATTTTTGAAGCTACATTAGTTATATTTTGTCCTAGTCTTTAGGCAAATAAAATATCAGTCCTTATTATTAGGCAAATAAAGCAGTCAAAATCAGTTTAGATTATCTTGATTTGTAGCAGATTTTTCTGCATTTTAATTTCAAAATCTTGCTGTATAAGTAGATGACTTGACTATTCAATAATTGATGATTTCTGCAAGTTCTTAAAACATTTTCAGTTCTAGTATACCAACAAATTGGTATCAGAGCTATATCTTAAAGGACCTGTGAAATCAAACAACCTAAAAAAACCTAAACACTCTTTATCCACCTACATAAACACAAAACCATAACCATTAAAAACATGAATACAGAAGCTTCGTTCACTGCAATTGCTCCTCCGATTTTTGATGGCACAAATTATCAAGTATGGGCTGTTAGAATGGAAGCCTATCTTGATGCTATTGATGTGTGGGAAGCTGTAGAACAGGAATATGAGCTTCCTCCCTTACCAAACAATCCAACTATGGCTCAAATCAAAAATCACAAGGATCGGAAGCAAAAAAAATCCAGAGCCAAAGCTAGCCTATTTGCAGCAGTCTCAACTTCTATTTTTAATAGAATAATGACCATGAAAACTGCCAAAGAGATCTGGGATTTCTTAAAGCAAGAGTATGAAGGAGACGAAAGGGTCAGAGGTATGAAAGTAGTAAATTTGTGCAGAGAATTTGAGTTGGAAAAGATGAAGGAATCAGAAACGATCAAGGAATACTCCGATAGACTGCGTGGCATTGTCAACAACGTAAGACTCCTTGGCGCTGATTTCTCTGATTCTAGGATTGTGCAAAAGCTTCTCGTCACAATTCCTGAGAGATTTGAGACTACAATTTCATCTTTGGAAAACATAAAAGACCCGTCAACCATCACCTTGGCAGAATTGTTGAATGCTTTGCAGGCGCAGGAACAAAGGAGACGCATGAGGCAAGGAGGAACTGTAGAAGGTGCTCTTCAAGCCAAATCACAGGGCTTCAATGGTGGCAAAAATAAGAAAAAGGTGCAGAATAAAAACAAGCAGACTGGAGGTTCCACAGATGACAACAAAAAAGGCAACAACATTCAAGTTTTTCCATGTTGTCCTTACTGTAAAAAGACCAATCACCCACAAAAAAGGTGTTGGTGGAGGCCAGATGTGAAATGCAATAAGTGTGGACAGTTAGGACATATGGAAAAAATATGCAGGTCTCCACAACAAGAAGGAGAAGCTGCTCAAAATCCACAAGATGGCGAGCAAATGTTTGTGGCATCCTGCTTCACCACTAGCAGCTCAACCGAAAGCTGGCTTATAGATAGCGGTTGTACAAACCATATGTCTTATGATCGTGAACTCTTCAAAGAGCTTCTTCAGACTGCTGTCTCTAGAGTTAGAATTGGAAATGGGGCATATATCGCTGTGAAAGGCAAAGGAACAGTGGCAATTGAAGGTCACACAGGTTTGAAATTTATTTCTGATGTCTTATATGTGCCTGAAATTAATCAGAACCTTTTAAGTGTTGCCCAACTGTTGGAAAAAGGATATAAGGTGCTGTTTGAAGACAAAAACTGCATAATCAAAGATGCAGAAAATAGAGACGTGTTCAAAGTCCATATGAAAGACAAAAGCTTTGCCTTAGACTTGATGCAAGAAGAAAAGCAGTCAGACACAAAGAAGAAAGCAATACTTTGCTTTGGCACAAAAGGTTGGGGCATTTTCACCATGCCGCTATACTTTTTATGAAGAAAAATAATCTTGCAAAAGGCTTGCCTCAATTGGAGAAGGAGTTACCTGCATGTGAAATTTGTCAATACGGGAAACAAACAAGACTCCCTTTTCCACAAAATAAGGCTTGGAGGGCTGTTCAGAAATTACAGTTAGTACACACTGATGTAGGAGGGCCCATCAGAACACCATCATTGAACTAGCAGTAAGTACTACATTGCTTTCATTGATGATCACACAAGAATTTGCTGGATTTATTTCATGAAGTTGAAATCTGAAGTTGCTGACATTTTTTGGAAATTTAAAGCTTTTGTGGAAACTCAAAGTGGTTGCAAGATGCAGGTGATCAGATCTGATAACGGAGGTGAATATACTTCCGAAAAATTTAACAAATTTTGTCAAGATGCAGGCATCGAGCATCAGTTGACTGCACCTTACACTCCACAACAAAATGGCGTGGTGGAGAGAAAAAAATATAACAATTATGGAGATGGCAAGGTGCTTACTTCATGACAAAGGGTCATAGAAGGAATTTTGGTGAGGCAAAGAAACACGGTTTTATTTGCTCAACAGACTTCCAACCAAAGCTTTACATAAAAGAACCCCATTTGAAGCATGGTATGGCTACAAACCAGAATTTGTTAATCTGAAAGCCTTTGGTTGCTTGTGTTTCTCTTACATTCATCAGGTTAAGAGAGATAAATTGGACAAGAAAGCAGATGCTGGAATTTTTGTAGGCTACAGCTCATCCTCAAAGGCCTACAGAATCTACTTGCCAAACCACAACAAAGTCATAATCAGCAGAGATGTCCAATTCCATGAGTCAGATAGCTGGAGTTGGGATGCTAAAAAAAAGATTGAGCTTCTTGAGGAAGATGATAACATAGATGATGAACCTGTAAGAGGAACCCGATCACTTTCTGACATCTATCAAAGGTGTAATGTTGCTGTGATGGAGCCTGCAGGGTATGAAGAAGCAGCAGCTGATAAAAAATGGATGGCTGCAATGAAGGAGGAGCTTAGCATGATTGAAAAGAATCAAACATGGGAACTGGTGGACAGACCAAATCACAAGAAAGCTATAGGAGTGAAATGGGTTTACAGAACCAAACTCAATTCTGATGGTTCTGTAAATAAGTACAAGGCGAGGCTGGTCGTCAAGGGGTATGCTCAAATGTTTGGGGTAGATTTTTTGGAAACTTTTGCTCCGGTTGCGAGGATGGATACTGTACGGATGTTACTAGCCCTTGCTGCACAAAAAGGTTGGCTTGTACATCAAATGGATGTCAAATCAGCATTTTTGAATGGGTACTTGGAGGAAGAAATATTTATTGAACAACCACAAGGCTTTGCTGTTCATGGAGAAGAAGAGAAGGTGTATCGGTTGAAAAAGGCCCTGTATGGCTTAAAACAGGCCCCGAGATCTTGGTACAGCAGGATTAATGCATACTTGCTTGACTTAGGTTTTGAAAAATGCCTAAGTGAATTTACTTTGTATATCAAGAAGAGTGGTGATGAAATACTTGTGGTGTCTCTTTATGTTGATGACCTACTTGTAACAGGAAGTAGACTGGAGCTGATTGACAAGTTTAAGGAGGAGATGAAAGAGGTCTTTGAAATGACTGATCTTGGAGAAATGACATTTTTTCTTGGCATGCAGGTACAACAAAAGAAAAATGAAATTTTTGTGTGCCAGCAAAAATATGCAAAAGAAGTCCTCAACAAATTTAACATGGAAGCATGCAAGTCGACTGCAACTCCAATGAATCAAAAGGAGAAGTTTTCGAAAGAAGATGGAGCTGAAAAAGTTGATGACAAACTGTTTAGAAGTTTAATTGGCTGTTTGATGTACTTGACAGCAACCAGGCCAGACATCATGCATGCTGTGAGTTTGTTATCAAGATACATGAACTGTGCTAGTGAAATTCATTTTCAAGCAGCAAAAAGAATTCTGAGATACGTAAAAGGCACAATTGATTATGGCATAAAGTTCAGTCAGGTTGAAAATTTCAGTCTCCATGGTTATTCGGATAGTGATTGGGCTGGATGTGCTGATGATATGCGTAGCACCTCAGGTTACTGTTTTAGTCTTGGTTCTGGAATTTTTTCCTGGTGCTCGAAGAAACAAGAAATCATTGCACAATCTACAGCAGAAGCAGAATATGTGGCAGCTACTGCTGCTGCAAATCAAGCACTCTGGATCAGAAAACTTTTAACAGATTTGCATATGGAGCATGAGGAAAGCACACAGATATTTGTGGACAACCAAGCTGCAATATCAATAGCTAATAACCCAGTGTTCCATGGCAGAACAAAACACTTCAAAATAAAATTCTACTTCCTTCGTGATGTTCAAAAGGAAGGAGAAGTGCAGTTGGTTTATTGCAGTACAGAAAATCAATATGCTGACATTTTCACAAAGGCATTGCCTAAAGCCAGATTTGAGTTCTTAAGGCAAAAGCTTGGAGTTTGCAGCTTCAACATCAAGAAGGAGTGTTAACTTTTATGATTTTTGAAGCTACATTAGTTATATTTTGTCCTAGTCTTTAGGCAAATAAAATATCAGTCCTTATTATTAGGCAAATAAAGCAGTCAAAATCAGTTTAGATTATCTTGATTTGTAGCAGATTTTTCTGCATTTTAATTTCAAAATCTTGCTGTATAAGTAGATGACTTGACTATTCAATAATTGATGATTTCTGCAAGTTCTTAAAACATTTTCAGTTCTAGTATACCAACATTGTTCCCGACAACATGTTCTGACTCACATCTAAAGCTTGCAAGGCCTCTAATCTACCCATGGAAACTGGAATTGAACCTACAAGCTGGTTGTGGTATGCTACAAACATTTGAAGGCTGATCAAATTTCCTATGTCTTTTGGGATCGTACCAGTAAGATTGTTGAAAATGAGACCAAGCGCTAACAAGGAAGTACAGTTGCAAATGCTTTCGGGTATGCTTCCATTCAAGACGTTATTTCCTAAGTCCATTGCTTGCAGATTCTGAAGGGATCCTATTTCTGGTGGAATGGAACCCGAAAGAGAATTATAGTACAGAGTTAGTTCAGCAAGCTGGAAACATTGCCCCAGCTGAGCCGGAATACTTCCAGAGAATGAATTCAAAGATAAATCAAGAACCTGGAGGGCTGAAAGGTTGCCAAGGAATGGAGATATCTGGCCTTGGAGCTGCTTGTCGACGAGTTTAATGGCAGTGACATGGTTTGAGGAAGAGTTACAGGTGATTCCAGACCAGTTGCAGTGATGAATTTGATTTGTGTCATTCCAATCAGCAAGTGCTCCTAAAGGGTCGCTGGTGATGCCATTCTTAAAGGCCTTCAAGGCTTCAGTTTCTACTTCTTCTAAGCTTCGTTCTGCAGTTGATAATACAACAGTGGAAAAGAAAGAACAAAATAATACTATGATTAAGCTGAAGCTGACCCTTTTAGACTCCATTACTAGAAGGAAAAAAGTCTTGATCCTGATGTGAAAACTTTGTAATAAACGAGGAATGTTATATAGAAATCTTAATCACATCAAATTGTCCCATAATGACAGAACATGCATTTTGAAGCTTTGCTGAATTTCTCCTACTCGTACTATTGACTTTTGAGCCGTGTTTTCATAACAACAATTGAATAATAGCTTATTGGCAATTATCTGGAGATAAGTACTCCCCTGGTTAAGATAAGTTCACGTGCTCATATGAAACTATTGACTCATTTGAGATTCTGTTTATATTTACATAATTAAACAAGTGTTAGTAGCAATCTTAATCTTGTTTAAGATTGAGCAATTGGGTCATAATTAATTCATGTAAGTTTAAATGCTTGGTGCGGCTTTGCGTGATGGGGTCTTCGACCTTCCCAGTTGCAGTGTGTTCCCATTCGATTGATGTGCAAGTTGCAAAAGAAAGGCTGATAAAATTATGGGTTGATTCTGACTTAAAAGTATGGGTTGTTTCTGACTTGTACTTTTTAGTTGATTATGCTGTCGTGTTTGGGGCCGTTTTAGGATTATTCATTTGGATGTTATTGGATTTGTGAACAATTCGGTGTGTCTGACTTTGATTGTGGATGATGGATTGCTTGAAATCGAGGGGAAGCCTTTGAATCAATGGGCCAACTTGTGTGGACCCTATTCTGTTTGACAGGAGCCCTGTGTGAACTCGCCGCGAAACTGTAATATGGGACAAAATATTCTATACTGAAAATATAGGACCCCAAAGCGAACAATAGCAAACAATTAGGAGCTATTTTTTCACTTACCATTTTAAATAGCACGCGTTCTCTCAATTTGTTACTTAGATGAGGAATTAGTTTCTTGTTTACTCTCTGCATGTGCAAGATTTTTTCAAATTATATATATGTAAATGGCCAGACTTTGCCTTGGGCAATTTGAGGTGTCTGACATTTTCCTGCTATTCTTTAGAGCATTCAAGAGATTGCTTCGTTACCACTGGAACTACACTTGATTGCATTCAAAGAGACATTTATAAAACACCGTTTATGCCAATTATCTATGCATTCAGCGTAATCAGGCCTATGACGAGCATTATGTTCCCCTAATTAGTGCAAGATTGGTGCTATAATGCATTAAAATAATATTAGTTTAATATAACTTATAATATAAAATATTAGAGTATACAATACATAATACTATGTTAAATTTAATACACATACAATTTCTAGTAATTTAAGAAAATAATGCAGAACATACGATTTTCAGTGGAATTTTTTTTTATAAAAAAGTATGGCTTTTATTAAGGACCAAAATCAGTCCGATTATAAAATGCACAGGAACATAAATACATGGTACTGAACGTAAGTATAATAAAATGAATAAAACCTATGACTCAAGTTTAGGTTAGGGCAACTCCTAACAACAAATATAATTACAAACCAAAAGCAACAAAAAGAATTTCACATATTAAATCTACTTAAAATCGAGAGAAATTTTACAGACTGTTGCCAATCTCAACTAATGCAAATGCAAATAGTACTACAAAACTAACACAAAACACCATAACACAAAACCAACTACTAACTACAAACACAACAAAAACCACAAAAAAACTCAACAAAGTAACCACCCCATCTAAAGCATCCCCGCAAGTCTCTTAATGAGGTCTCAACCCAAGCCATTGTAACTCGCACCAAGTCATCGGCAATATCGATGCACCTCTAGTAGAGCTCTTTGTCAACTCAAATACAGACATACCCTCTCGATTTAAACATTGAAGGGAGCCTCTAAATTATAATTATTGTAACTTACATTTCTCTTGTGAACCACATAAATTATAGATCTTATAATTTTGTGTGATTCACATGAGAGATGTAAGTTACAATAATTATAACTTAGCATTTGTCAATATTAAAACGATTCTGATTTTAAATTTTGAGTTAACACCATCAGATAACCATACAAAATATAAAGAGCATATAAACAACACCCAACAATTAGGGATGGCACAAAAACCCAGACCCGGACTGGAGCCGCATGAATCCGGATAATCCGGACCGGATTCAACCCGCACCGGGTACAAAAAATTCCAGAATCCGGCAGCAATTTATTAACCCGGATGTTTCCGGATCCGGATTAGGTCGACCCGCATATCCTAACCCTAGGACCGAATTTCTTTATTCTTAATGTTATGTTTTTAAATTTTTTTAAATATAAATAAAAAAGCAAAAAGTCAAAAGGAAAGAGAAAACCCTAGTTTTCTCTTTACAACTTTCTCTCAAATACAGCCGCCAACCATTTTCTTCTTCTCTTCATCAATTCAACATAGCTGCCAACTATTGCCTTTTTCGTTATTGTTGTCTTGCCGCTTTATTGCCATCACGGCTTGTTGATCATTATCGTCATCCGCTGCCATTCTATTTATTGATTGGTGCTAAATTGAATTCAAGTGTGGTATCAATTACTAGCCTCCAATTGTTGTTTTAAGTAGTGATCTTGCAAAGGTGCGGAGGGCTGTATGGGTGATATCAAACTCAACAAGCATTACTAAGGTGTTTTCTCGCATTGACCACAAACTTGATTTGATGTAATACTAAGAGAGCATAGAGAAAGGTGAGTTCTTTGAAGCCTGTGAGGATCTTACAGCTTTGGAGAAGGATTATGAGGAGGTTGGTGCTAAGTCCGTGAGGGTGAAAATGGTGATAAGGGAGCTGATTTGTGTTTGTCAATTTTTTTGGCTTGTGTTCTTTTGATTGCTTATTTGTTATAGTGGTTGGATTCTAGTTGGATTGGTTTAAATTCTGTTGCTTTTACTTTTTCGGTCGGCTGTGCGGTTGTGTATTTTTTTCCATTGTATCCATACCTTGTTAGAGAATTGGAAAAGGGCAAAAAAAAATATGAGTTATTGATCCGGGTTCAAAACCCGGAGTCCCGGAACCCGGATTTTCCCGGGTTGAACCCGGACGGACCCGGATGAGAAAATTCCGGGTTTTAATCCGGGTCCGGGCGAAAGAAAAGAGAGTCCGGGTACCATCCCTACCAACAATCAGCAATAAAAACGACCAACATAAAAATGAAAATAAAAATAAAACTAAAAAATTTAAAGCAATTCCTCGGTCGTTTTTTATTTTCTACACTTTGGTTTCTTCTAATTGACCTGAAAATCAATTTCTAACCCTTTTTTATTTTGAATTTTCAGTTATGCCCTTTATAAATTAAAGCTGAAGTGAAAACTCTTCACGTCTCGTCATTTCGCGACTCTCTTTCGATTTTTCACAGCCGCGACTGCCGATTCATCTCAGACTCAAGAGGTAAAAATTGTGTAATTTGACAAATTTATTTCTTGTTATTGTTTTGGATGCTATTTGCTCTGCGGTTGAATGAATTAAACTGGATGCTTATCTTGTGTTGGATAAAATGTCTAATTTGCCACCTTGAACCCCAACTGTTTGGAAAAAGGTTCAAGTGAACAATTAGGTGCTATTTGACTATTTACATTCATGCTCAATGTTCTCTCTTTTAAGCCGAGGTGAAGGGACCGGATCGACATAAAGATGATTAGTTTACGCAATTCCGTTGGGTTATTATCAAATGTCAGTCGGCAGCTTATTCAGACCATTTCGGTGAGTTCAGTTCATCGCTACTTATCTGTCAATCTTTCTCATTTGCTCAGAGTTTCTAGGGTTTAGTGAAAATTTCAAGTTTATGATGTATATGCCCTTTGTGGATGTTTTGTTGCTGGGCTTTTTTTTTCCCCTAATTTTTAATCCAAGTAAGCAGCATACCTAGCAATGTATCCTAATCCTCTAAGATGAAAGCAACTACGAGACATTGACAATATTTTACAAGAGAAATCTTAGTAGAGAATAGAATCTTAATTTTTGAATGTCTCTTTTTGTTCTCGCAGAAAATGAATGGAACTATGGGAATGACTGGTTAATTTGTTGCACTACTTCATGTAACAGTAGGTTTTACGACGTAGGAACTGAATGAAATAATTTATCCTCTATGGAGTCTTTCAATTCCATCTAGAAAATAGTTTCCGGATTTTGCTTTCTTTTCGCTTTCTCTAGGAAGAAACTTGTTTATGAATGGAGCATATGCATATAAGCATGTTACTTTTGAGAAGAAAAAAGGCCTTAGTTATTAAGGGGTAAGAGTTCTGTATGCTAATGAACATTATTATCACATTTTTATCAGACGCAACATCAGATTAATTGGAGACTTAAGAATTTTCAGGGTCTAAATATTTGTAAATTTAGTCTTCGGTGATTTGAGTTTGTTTTCTTGTGCATTAATTTGGTGGCAATGTTTTCTCCTTGATCTCATTACCTACTTGATTTTTTTGCAAAGCTCAGTCGAGTTCTGTTACAAGTTTTTTGGTGTCTCAAATGATATATTTGCACTGATACCTAGTGGAGGAATATGGCTGATTCCTAGTGGAGGAATATGGTTGAAACTATTAGTGTCATATTGTATTCTGCAGTTTCATGGTCTACGCGTGCAAGGTCTTCGTGTGGGAAATACAGAGATTCCAAATGACAAGAGACTTGAAACCTCTCTACAGCATGTTTATGGAATTGGGCGCTCAAGGGCTCACCAAATTCTCTGTGACCTAAACATTGGGAACAAACTCACCAAGGAATTAACTGGAGTGGAACTCAATTCTCTTCGTGAGGAAGTTTCCAGATACTTGACTGGAGAAGATTTGGTAGCTTTCTCTTCCACTTGTCTACATTATATCTTCAGATTTTTCTTTTCATATTCAAACTTGCTTTTGCATGTTTCAGAGGCGATGCATTAAAAATGATATAGAGAGATTGGTTGACATCCAATGCTACAGAGGTATTAGACATAGTCAGGGGTTGCCTTGCCGAGGACAGCGAACCAGCACCAATGCTAGGACCCGTAAGGGTAAAAGAGTTGCAATTCCAGGGAAGAAGAAGCCCACTCGTTAAACTTATTGGCTGTTGTTTGTGACATATCAGAATATTGTGAATTATTTTTTTGATACAAATAAGTTTTAGGACAAATTCAACTAGTTTTCAAGTTAACTTTTATCTATTTAATCTCTCTTCTTTAGAAGTGTGCTTGTTACATTTTTGCTCTTGACGTTATGAAATTGAGATGCAACTCCAATCCCTTTGGAAATGGGTAAAAGGGATCAATCTGTATTGACTTGACTTAGTTCTGATTTCTCTCTTTTTTTTCCTTTTTTTTTGGGAAGAAAATATCACTTCTTCCTACCCGCATCAAATAGAATTTGTTCATGAAAACATTATATTTTGCCTTGAATTCAACACGTGAATATTCAAGGCAATAGTTTGATAACAAATTTGTTGGGTATTTTTATGTTGTGAAACATTAATAAAGTAACAATAAACAAAAAGATTGGTTCTTGTAGATATGTGTTTACTGTGAAAAAAAAAACCAACCGGTAAGGAAAATCTGTAATAGACAATTAGATTACATCGTTATACTTGTATTCACACAATAAATTTACAAATCCAAAATCTCTTCAATGTCACTTTTCGACCAGTACCTAATTCATGGTTGATTAAAAAATTTGTAAAAAAAAAAAAAAAAAAACAGTGAAGCAACTTGAGCATTATAATCACTGTATTTTAAATAATCTCTTTCAAATACTACCTCCTTTTACCAACCATTTTGGAAGGATTGAAAAATGCAAGTGAGGTTTGAAAATGACAGCAACCTTCACTTTCGATATACTCTTGCCACATGAAAAAAGATGCATAATCCACTCTCACCTCCTAATCAAAGCTCATGCCTACTGATTCTTCTTTAGCTTGGAAGCAGTAGCAGATGATTTATTATCATGATTGGAACTTCTAATAATAAAAAGAAGCGTCTCAACGAGCATGCCACAAACCAATCCGAGGATGCCTCCTGCAGCACTCTGAAAATCAAGGTTCAAGTCCATCAATCTCATCAACGTATATGTGGCAAAAGAGACCATTTTAACCAGAGGAATAGAAAAAAGTGTACTTATATTTAAGATAGTCTTTAAAAAGTTACCATGGCAGTGCTGTGGCTAAACAATGCTCTGAATGCAAAATACCCAACCAAATAGCCGGTAAACATTATAAGTACAACATGTAAACCTGCAGAATATGAAAAAGAGTTTATACAAGCTTAAGCATCTAAATCAAAATGTAGAACTTAAAAAAGAAGATTTTAAAAAATCGTAATAGTGAAAAAAGTAAACATGATGCTCAATGGCATAAATACAGTGGCACAAATTATACGCTCAGCACAATTTGGAAGTGTGTGGCTAGTGCTAGGCCAGTGCAATTGATTGATTTCTTCAATAAGGTCATGAATACCAAAAAATTAGCCAATAACTGCAGTAGAAAGAAAAGAAAGGGAAAAAGAAAAAATAAAGAAAACTTCATACATCTACGAGAAAAAAAGTGATCCTTAAAGTCATACACAAAATAGGCATGAAGCTTGTGGGACAGAGAAATTTCAGAAGAGCATAACTGAACACAAATTCAGGTATTATGCAAATAAGTTGGTGTAAAAAATGGTGTAATAAGAGAAACAAGCAATAAAAAGATACGCACTACATTTTGCAGTTTTCCCAATTGGTCTACGCTGATGGAAGTCTGAAAAAGGTTCTCACCCTCGATCAATGAAGTAAAATGGACAAGATTCTTCTACCTCTAATCTCTTCCACTAGACAGATCTCTCTTGGCTCTCAGAATTATACCCTATAGAGATACAATCACTCTTTTGCAGAGGCTCTATACTTGGATTCTCTCAACTCGGTGGTCTCAATCTACAGATGCATTTCCAATACATACTCTTGGCGAGTTTCCCATGCACTCATTGGTGGGCCCCTTGCATCTCTCCACTACTCTCAATCTACGCATGTATAAGTGTAGGGAAATTCTCATTACTTGTAGAGATTGCACTCAACTTAGAAGTGAAAAACCCAAAAAGAAACTGCCTAAACAAA
Source organism: Atalantia buxifolia (assembly GCA_030444775.1). NCBI lineage: Eukaryota > Viridiplantae > Streptophyta > Magnoliopsida > Sapindales > Rutaceae > Atalantia > Atalantia buxifolia. The sequence continues at coordinate 13,500,378 of CM059835.1, read as the reverse complement.
GGAAGCTCACGAAGATTTCTGCACGAAAAGATTTCTCCCAAATAGCATACAAATTCCAATAGTCACTACATTTTTTTCTCACAAAATGGGCTAAAAGCAATCTTGTTGGTGGGGGGATGAGGTGATAGTCGAGTGATGTCTACATTTAGCTTTAAGGTGGCTCAAGCGGCGAAATTTGTGAAGACGGAGATTAATAAATTTTGGGTCATGTTGTAGGAGAAAGAATATAAATTTGGACAAGTTTTGTGGAGATGTTGCAAAAGAATAGCATGTCAGTCCCTAATTCACATGACTAAGGAAAACTTTTGATATTTTTTGTTGCCTGTTATTTGCAGACGATCCATGTAAAACTAGGGCAGAAGGACAATTACAATTACAATTACAGGGTTATGGAGATATGCAGTACAGTCAACAAGACTTGGGACAAAAAAGATGACAGATAAAAAATTTACAAAAAGAATACAATCTTGCTAGAAGAGGAACAGGTTCACATAACAAAAGCTGAATTGATATATTAGTCCCTACAGCAAGATTTGAACTCAGGTGTCCATCCAAAGAAAGCTGGTTGAAAACCCAGTCAGCTAAGTCCTTGGGGGCAATTAAACCCCCAAGTCGTTAGCCTCATTTGTGATTAGTTGAGTTGAACATAAAATTTTTTCCGCACTCGTAAACAAACCATATTCATTTCAAGTCACCTAACATCTGAAAACCAATCTTCACAAACATAAATGATATCTCCAAAATCATCCTCCTATTCTGTCAAATTTGCAATTTTCATCTAGTTTGAAGCTATAACCTTAAACGAACTCCGGTAATTAAAACTAGCTGAATTGCAAGTGCATGTTGACATGCTTAAGATAAACAAACTATCCAAATGAATGAATTAAAGATAAGCTAAAGTAAATTATTTAAAGGTGAATTTTTTTTTTTTTTACCAAAACCAAGCTGATCCTTGTAAGAGGAGAAGGGTTCAGTAGCACTGCTCTTGGGCAATATATCCTTAACAAGCTCTCGATACTCATCCCTCTCCGCTCTTTCCGCTAGCTTCATTAATCTCGCCTTCAGTTCTTCACTCTTCAACAAACAGACATTTTTATCAGTCAAAAAGGGCATCGAAATTAATTAAGTAATTTTATTACCTATTATTGTTTCTCACCTTCTCCCTTGGCTTGGGGCTGGTGAAGACGAACTCAGAGCCAGAGAAGAGGTGAAACAATTCCGGTCGGGTTGAAGGGCGAGACCCGACCCATATTTGTCTGATTGACTTGTATGGAACTTTGTTCAAAGAGGAGAGATTCAAAGCAGTTTCTCGCAATTCTCGCCGGAGTTGAACGTCTTCTGAAGCGGAGAGAAGAAAAGATCGAATGGATTCGTTGTTTGAAATAATGAGTCTGGATGAGTTCTCCGGGTTGTCGGATGCGGATCCCATGCTGATGGATCTTGGATCTTGTCTTTTCACTGAACTCTGCAAGCAAATAAACAAACTTTTTAATAACTTCGCGAATGCTCAAGCCCTCTCCTTTGAATTTGATTTATTCGGGCTCGGTTTGGTTTTTCCTAAAAAATCAAACCGAACCCAAACCTATCTCAGAAACCAAACCGAAGAAGTAATAAAAACTTTAAATTCAATTTTTAAATTATAACTTGTTAAAAAACAAATAGTGATAATGACTTTTCAAATTTTGGCAATGAATAGTGCACATTCAGCTGCAAGCAGTAGTTGTCATAACTTCTTCTCCTACAGAAATTGTTTCCTAAAAAAATAATTAATTTTATATCCATCAGTTATTTCTAAAAAATTAATACTTTTGGTTTAGTTTTTAGTATTTGATTCAGTTTAGTTTATAAATCTGATTTGATTTGGACATTTTTTACAGTTTGGTTTAATTTAGTTCAGTTTTTAATAGGTTTGTTCTAAGGTTTGTAATAAAGTTCTGTCATTTTCTAAATTGTTTTTAATTGTTTCAAGTTAAAACCAAACAGTTTTAGTTTAATTTCGTGCATAGAGAAGCTAAGTTGAACTTATGATTTTGCTGTTTAGATTTTAGACCCATTATTTAATAAATTTGTTAATTATTAATTTATCCTTCAACAAAATTACATTTAAGGACAAGAAAATGTAATTTAAACACATAAATAAATAAAAAAAAGTTTTAGTTCTCACTCCAGCTAAGTTGAACTTATGCCTTGTTTAGATTTTAGACCCATTATTTAATAAATTTGTTAATTATTAATTTATCTTTAAAAATGTAATTTAAACACATAAATAAATAAAAAAAGATTATTCTCCCACTCCATTTCTGTGATGAACCATGCCTTCTCCCTCCTCCTTCGTAAATCACTTAAAACTCTTCTCCTCAATTTTTCAGAAGGATGACTCAATTTTTTTGGCAGTTCATTAATTTACATTCTAAATTACTACGAACTAACATTAATTTACATTCTCAATTACCATGAACTAACAATGAAAGTCTCATGAATCATTATTCCTCTATGATTTCAAGAGATTCTGAAAGCTTCTTCTTCATTAATTTGTTATTCCTCTATCCATAGCAATTGGAATTTCTATAAATTTGAAAAAAAAAGAACTAGAGAAGCTGGTTCTCGATAATATTTTAATGGAAGCTAGTTTTTAGACTTTATAGGATGCATAGAGTAAAACCTTACTAATTAAATTCCAGTAATGAGTTTATTAAAAAATGAAAAATAGTGAGTAACTTGATGAGTTCAAATAGCCCTACTTTTTGGTTTAATAAGGTTAGTTTCCTTTTCTTTGATTTGTCAATAAGATTAGTTTATAATAAATGCTCGTTTAGTTCTTGTATTTTGATTTAATTACCCATTAATCCTTATATTTTAAAAATATCTTAAGACACTATGCTCTTAAATTTGTTACATTATTGCCCTTACTTTTTCTTTACTTTTACAATAATATCATTACTATAATATTCTCGACATTGATTAATTTATTCATTGAAAAAATTGATTAGCAAATTAACCAATAATTATTTATTAGTAAATAAACTAATAAATATCAATATGAAAGAATTGGTATTTTCCATACATTTGCAACAATCTTGCTAAATATTATTTTTAAATAAGTTATATCAATCAATGTAAGCAATATTTAATACCTTTACAACAATCTTACTAATTAACTATGTATAAACAAATTAATTAATAAAATTAATCTTAAAAGAGAAATAATAACAAAAAAAAATTACACTAAATTTTATTTTACTTTAAAAGGTGATTTGATAAAATAACATTCTTTTCTTTTCATTAATACTCTCAATAATATTATAGCAAGTGTATAACCATAAAAGTAAAGAAAAAATAAAGTTATGAGCATAATATATGTAATAGCAAGAGATCTAGAGGTATTTTTTGAAAAATAGGGATTAAAAGGCTACTTAACTTAAATTATAGAGATTAAACAAGCATTTGTTAGTTTAGTTAGCTCTAAGGGTGGGACTTTTGGTTTACAATTTGGTTTTTTCAGTTATCAGTTAGGTTTACAACCCGTTCGGGTTTGAGAATTCAACCCAAACGGGTTGGAAAATTATTTCGGTTCGTTGCGGTTCGATTTGAAATTTGATTCAGTTCAATTTTGGGGTTTGATTTGAAATTGAGATTTTGGGAGGAAGATTGAATGACAATGTTTTGGGTTTCTTTGAATTTTGGATTGCAAAATGGTTTGGGTTATTAATTTGGTTCGGGTTAATAATTTGGGTTAGGTTAATAATTCGGATCAAACCAATATTAGCCAAAAATAAACAAAATAAATAACAAAATAAGCAACTGATGAAAATTTCAGGTTATCAAAACACCAAATTGAAAATATTCCAATACAAATTACAACAATAAAAGAAAATAACAATAAAGAAAGTAGCTTTCTAATTCTAATTCCAATTTCCAAGTCATGAAGTTAATCCAAATAAATAAAAACAACCATAAAATTATTGAATTAAAGTAAAACCATCTCCATTTCGCCATCAACAAACAAAAAATGATAAAGCAAATCAGTCCAGTCAGCCAAAAAAAAAAAAAAAGAGCAAATCAGCCCATTAACAACAATTAACCTCCACCAAACAAGCATCAACAGCCAATATATTTATCAATCCTTCATTTTTCATTCTTTACCCAATTGTTTTTTTTCTAAAACATCATAACACCACCAAATCATATAAAAAAGTATGATGAAATAGACTATTATATGAAACCCAAGAAGTGAAAAGGGCATTTTTCTTTTAAACTCAACTCAAAGTCTCAAAGTAAAGTATACTAATTTCCTACCTTTTTTAAACCTCCGAAATAGAAGCAAGCAGAGCAAACTTTTTGAATTTCATCGCTCTATCTGAAGTCTTTTCCTTGTTTTGTTTTATGTCCAACTGTTCTACTAACTTGCGTATAGAATGCTTGATGCTGAAAATTATAATTTTTCTCTATTAAAAATGTTTATTTGGTTTTCTTACAGCAATGATGCAATTGGGTTTCCATCAAAATTTAAGTATCCTGAAATTACGGGAACCAAAAGATAAAATTTTATTTTAATTGATGCGGTATTCAGTGTTCCAATAAGAAGGAAAACAAAATTACTGTCTGTAACAACAAATAGCCAAATCGATAGCAACGTAGCATTTTACAAGTGAGATGAGAAAATGAACTGAGATTGGATTAAACAATAGCCATAGTGTTTAATAGAAGCTATAGAATGCCCCATGCATTTATAAACAATAGACTTATTTAATCAATGAAGACGATGGGTGGTGACTTCAGAACTGATGACGACGGGCGGTGATTTCAAAACCAACAATGACGAGTAGGGGCTATGGTGTCTCTAACTTCGAAGAGAAGAATGGGCTTTAGGGATTTTGGTTTTTTTTTAATTTTCAGTATTTATATTTTTTATTTAAAGGAGGGGCATTTTAGGAATATTAAAATGTGAATGGGGTAAAATGGGAACTCCAGGGAATGGAAGATTGATTCCCACACCTCCCCATGGGAATCAATCTCTCATTCCCCATTCCCAAATAAAGGTGGGCCCCACTATTCTAATTCTGGATTCCTACCCATTTTTACAAAATAAACACTGTCAATTATTCTGATTTCTCCAATTTATGAAGTAAAAGCAACATTAGTTTTATACTTATTTTTTATATTTTACTAGACATCTAAATACATAGATTCTCTGAAATACAAGTGTGCAACCCAAGAGGGGGGGTGAATTGGTATTTTAAAAATTATCCTAGCAAAACACACAACAATCCAATCTAATGCCTTAATAAATTCGAAAACAATAAATTCAATAAATGCACAATAATAAATGAGTAAGGGAGGAGAAAGCAAACTCAAAGATTTTTACGTGGTTCGGCTATCCCCGCCTACGTCCACGCCTCCAAGCAACCCAAGCTTGAGGATTTCACTATCCAAGCCTTTCCAAGGCTTCAAATGTTTGATTGACTTCCAAGGTGTCAATGAACCTTTACAACAAGAGATTATCCCCCAATCTCTTCACTCAAGTGTTTCCCACACTTATACACTCACAAATTTATAAGGAAATGAAGATTACAATCAAATACTCTCTTAAAGAGTAGATTTACAAAATGAAGAACAAAGATGATTCAATAAATGATGATTTACGAAATGAAGCTCAATGTATGTTGTATGCCTTTTGTTTGTGCGTGCTAAGATTGCTAAAAATGATTTGGATTTGAGTTTATATAGTTGGAACTCAAAACTAGCCGTTATGCACTTTTTGCTCATAACCGATTACCGTTTATGGTATCCGAATTCCATTTTTGCATGTTACCGTTAAGGCAAAAATTTGAATTTTTTGAATATCCAGGAATGCCGCCATGATATCTTGTGATATCGGATTAAGTTTATGCTCGAAGCTTACGCCAGAACCGAGGATTTCCGCTTAGCACAACAAGCCGCTTTTGCCCGTTTATGCTCAGAAGCTTTCTGCCCATAACCGATTACACGATTTACATTTAAACCGGCCGCTTTTCATCCGGGAGAGTTTACGCCCCATAACTTAGGATTGCCGTTTAAAGATAACTTAGGATTGCCGCTTTCCATTCGGATGAATTCTGCCCGAATCGAATTCCGTTTATCATATCCAGAATGCCGCTTGCTCTGAGAATAAAGATACAGTGCACTGTTTGCCAAAATTACATTTTGACCCCAAAAGTTTATGAAACTATATTATGGCCCAAAATGTTATACAAATTTGCAGTTAAGTCCAATTTCAGAATTTCTTAATAATAATTTGTGAATCCCAAAACTTTCTGAAATTATGATATCGCCCAAATGTTATGAAATGTTTCAAATAAATCCTTCTCTAAAATTTCAAGCAATACTTGTTGATTTCAAAGTTTTCAAAATTCTTTCAATTAAACCATAAACTTGAAAAACAACCAATTTCATAAAATCATTTTTCCATTAGATATAAAACCTTTATAATGTGAAAATAATGATTTATTAAAATGTATGAAAAATAATTTAAGCTTTCAAAAACTTAATCATTCTTAATTTTGTTTGTTATCATCAAAATCAACATTATGTTAACATAAATGTTAACAATCTCCCCCTTTTTGATGATGACAAACCTTTCATGTATTTAAAAAATGATTCCATAAATTGCTCTCCTTAAATGTAAGCTTCTTTTACAATTCGCCAATTAGCTAAATTAACAAATTTAAATACATGCATTTTTCTCCCCCTCATCATCAAAAAGAAAAACTTTATTGGCAAAGAAAAAGAGTAGAAAATTTTTATAAATTTAAAAAAACATGTATTCTTCTTCCCCTTCATCATTAAAAAGAAAACTTAAAGGAAAAGAATAAGAGTAGCAAATTTGTTACCCATGTTGTCCGAGTAGAAATTTTGATAGAATCTCCCCCTAACAACAAGCATCACCTCAAATACAAGTTTAGCAATATTATTCCCAAATTATCATAAATCATTATATAAACCAATCATGTAATCAAATCATCATCATATCTTAAAATCATCACCATAATCACATATCAATTATCAAAAGAATGCTCAAAATGCATGTTACTTCCCCAATTTATATCATCAAAATGGTATATTACTTTGTCTCCCCTTTGGATAACAAAAATGTTCAAAATGCATATTATCCAAAATTATATTGTATGCTCCCCTAAATATATGGCCAATTTAAAGATTTAATCAAAATGATTTTATCCAAAAACATATCATATTTATCTCCTCATTTATCATAAAAAAATAGATGCAATTAAAACATGATCATAAAAAATAATTCGATGAAGATATTATCCATTTTGAGCGAGCAAAAATTTCGACAAAATCTCCCCTTAAAAATGAACAAATCCTCAAATACACAACATGATTAAGAAGATTTCCATATAAGTTTAAACAATTATAACAAACCAAAAACTCTATCAATTCTTCAAACAACGCACATATAATCATCAATCATCAAAATCATCAAGAAATTAAATCATCCCAAGTTCATGCCAAATTTTTGAAAATTACTCTTCGCAAAGAAGTTTTGATTTGTTTACCAAATTAGCATGCATATTATCAACTATCCAAGCTCCATAATTACTAATCACATTTTAGAAATCAAGACAATTAAACTTATCAAAAATCTAATGTGACATTTTAATAAAACAAGAAAAACTTCATATGCTTAAGAATTTCAAAGAATATGTATTTCTCCCTTACATATCATATTTCCTCTTCATCATCAAATATAATAAAAAGCTCCCTTATCAATCATCAAAATCTCAAGATAAGCACATTAGTTCCACATTATCCAAACATAAAACATTCAAATATCAAACAATAATCTTCCTCAAACCACAATGAAAGCAACCATGCATATGAAAATATATGTGCATAATATAAATAGAGAACTATGGGAAAATCCATAAGAAGAGCACACTATGGAAGTGGTAATTTGAAATATCAAAATGCACAAATTCGGATTTCTTTTTTTTAAGATATTGAATAAAATGGGTAAGTTTGAATCAATTAAAATGATTTTAGAGATGATTTAAGGCGATGAATGGTGTTGATTAAAAAGAATTGGTGGATTTTAAAGAGAGAGAGAGAGAAAACTTATCCGGTTTATCAAAGAGAGAAAGTGAAGAAGAATAGTTCAAGAAGCACGAACGGATTTCCGGATAGAGGAACCGGTTGTCGGTTTTGAGGCAGAAAAGAAGCTTTGCAAACCGGCTTTCGGATTTTTATAACCGGATAACCGATTGTTGTCCGAATTGAAACTTTCTCAAGCGGCTTACGGTTTTGCCAATCCGGTTATCCGAATGCTAACCCGAGAGCAACCAAAGGGTATCCGGCTTACCGGTTTTCTAAATCCGGTTATCCGGAAGTTGTCCCGAGAGCAATCAATAAGAAAGTGGTTTTCCGGTTGATATAAAGCGGTATGCCGGTTAATCCTTGGAAATCATTTTAACTCTTATTGAATTTTGGTAAGCTCTTAGACTTGCATGATACACACCAATTTATTTTTGGCTTAAAAATTGATTGATTTTAAATCATTTTGTGATTTAAAACAATTCAATAAGCCTTTTAATGCATGAAATATAAATGCATACAAGACCAATCATATATCCCATAAGATCAAACTTCATCAAATACATGTACTCATCAAAGCATATTCTTTATTCAAATCTTAAGCAAAGCATACGTATATAATGGCAATATATAGATCATCAAAATCAACATAGCTATTAAGAAAAGCCATCATTATGAGCTAAAAGAATAAATGATCAAATTCATAAATGCAATAAGTTATGTGTGCAAATTTATAAATGAATGACGATATAACACAATTAATGACATATGAATTCACACATACATAAGAGATGGACAATGATGATAGACAATTAAGAAGATGAAATCAAAGATCATACAATCATCAAAATCAAACAAAGACATCATGTTAAATCACTCAATGTTAAGTACAATGATAATTCCATCATGTAAACATACAAGCATACTTTCACAAATTCAAGGTATTATCTATTTATCATAATCCATTCAACAAAATCAATATGGCAAGAATTGTTACCAAAACAATTAAATCATCTTGCCTCATCATTTTCTCCTAGTTCATGATCAAGTGATTACACTCACTAGCTTTCATCAAGGAACTCTCCACCATTCCTTGATTGTGGTACCTACAAAGAAAACATTCACGTTGTGCCTTTTGGTACCCAAATACTCTTGGGTCCTTGAGTGTTAGCAATGGTTCCTTTTGGAACCCAAATACATTTTGCTCCATAATATGCATTTCTTTTAACTAGACATCTATTCTTCATGTGACCATTTTGATTGCAATAATGGCATACAATTTGATCATTAATGGAGGTAGTTTTAACAAAATAACTCTTATAATATTTTTGCTTCAAATTTGGCTTATAACCAATACCTCCTTTGTCAAACACACATTTTTGTGAATTAAGCAAGTTATCCAACATCTTTTGCCCATTTGTAAATTTTAGCACAATCTCCTTTAGATCATTGCTCTTATTTCTAAGCATTTCATTTTCATTTTTCAACTCATTCACATGTGATTCTAAATGCTCATGTGAAGTGCTAGAATTCTCATTTGATAATGCAACTCTATTATGCAAAGTTTTATTCTCTAATTCTAGTACTTTAATCTTTTCATTTAATGAATCATTGCATTTTTGTAAACCATCTTTTTCATTTTTCAAGTCATCTACATGTGATTCTAGATGCTTGTGCGAAGTGCTACATTTCTCATTTGATAATGCAACTTTACCATGCAATGTTTCATTCTCTAATTCTAGGCATATAATCTTTGCACTTAGAGATTCATTTTCATTTGTGAGCTCTAGCATTTTCTTTTTAAGACATGCATTCTTTTTACCGAGTTTTATCCACTCATCATGCAATTCTTTAAAAGCATCATGTAATTCATCATAGCTATGATCACTTACCTCATCAAGCTCGTCATCCGATTCATCTCCAATTGCCATAAGTGCCAAATTTGACACTTCATGAGATTCCTCCTTGTTTGTAGTCTCCTCATACACAACTTCAAGTTTTCTCCATATTTCATAAGCATTAGAACAATTTGAAACTCTATGAAATTCCTTTTTATCTAAGGCACAAAATAAAGCATTCATAGCCTTGGAATTTAAAGACATATTCTTCCTATCCAACTCACTTAAAGCATTCTTCCTAGGAATGAATGAACCATCACAAACTATTTCCCATATTTCATAATCTAAGGCTTGTAAAAATACTTTCATCCTAGTTTTCCAATAAGGATAATCATTTCCATCAAAAAATGGTGGTCTAGTAGTAGATTGGCCTTCCATGAAGGTTGAGCTAATTTGAGTTGCTATTGATCTTTAACTCTAGACGGTTAAGTCTAAACAAGAGCACCTTGCTCTGATACCAAATGAAATACAAGTGTGCAACCCAAGAGGGGGGGTGAATTGGTATTTTAAAAATTATCCTAGCAAAACACACAACAATCCAATCTAATGCCTTAATAAATTGAAAACAATAAATTCAATAAATGCACAATAATAAATGAGTAAGGGAGGAGAAAGCAAACTCAAAGATTTTTACGTGGTTCGGCTATCCCGCCACGTCCACGCCTCCAAGCAACCCAAGCTTGAGGATTTCACTATCCAAGCCTTTCCAAGGCTTCAAATGTTTACAATTGACTTCCAAGGTGTCAATGAACCTTTACAACAAGAGATTATCCCCCAATCTCTTCACTCAAGTGTTTCCCACACTTATACACTCACAAATTTATAAGGAAATGAAGATTACAATCAAATACTCTCTTAAAGAGTAGATTTACAAAATGAAGAACAAAGATGATTCAATAAATGATGATTTACGAAATTGAAGCTCAATGTATGTTGTATGCCTTTTGTTTGTGCGTGCTAAGATTGCTAAAAATGATTTGGATTTGAGTTTATATAGTTGGAACTCAAACCTAGCCGTTATGCACTTTTTGCTCATAACCGGATTACCGTTTATGGTATCCGGAATTCCGCTTGCATGTTACCGTTAAGGCAAAAATTTGAATTTTTGAATATCCGGAATGCCGCTTGTGATATCCGGATTGCCGTTTATGCTCCGTGTTTTTCGCCATAATCGATTTCCGCTTAGACAACCGGATTGCCGTTTATGCTCCGAAGCTTTTTGCTTCATAACCGATTACCGCTTAAACCGGATTGCCGCCATCCGGAGAGTTTACGCCCATAACCGGATTGCTAAGATAACCGGATTGCCGCTTTCATTTGGATGAATTCTGCCCGAACCGGAATTCCGTTTATCATATCCGAATGCCGCACAAAGAATAACAATACAGTGCACTGTTTGCCAAAATTACATTTTGACCCCAAAAGTTTATGAAACTATATTATGGCCCAAAATGTTATACAAATTTGCAGTTAAGTCCAATTTCAGAATTTCTTAATAATAATTTGTGAATCCCAAAACTTTCTGAAATTATGATATCGCCCAAATGTTATGAAATGTTTCAAATAAATCCTTCTCTAAAATTTCAAGCAATACTTGTTGATTTCAAAGTTTTCAAAATTCTTTCAATTAAACCATAAACTTGAAAAACAACCAATTTCATAAAATCATTTTTCCATTAGATATAAAACCTTTATAATGTGAAAATAATGATTTATTAAAATGTATGAAAAATAATTTAAGCTTTCAAAACTTAATCATTCTTAATTTTGTTTGTTATCATCAAAATCAACATTATGTTAACATAAATGTTAACATCTACTGTATAACTTAGAGGTCTACCAAACATTAGCTTGGATATCTATTGCAAGCATACATGAAAGATAGCTACCATATAAAATTTAGGAAAGTCCAAACTCTCTTGGGACGCTCAACATATGTCAAAAATGTGTTTTACCGCTAAATAAAAAGGCCTAGTTTACAATATTATAGTTAGTTTTAGGGTAAATTTCAATTTACAAATTTTGGTCTATGCCCCACTTAAAATGACAGTCTTCTATTCACTCTTGAAGGTTTTAAAAATATCAATTTATTCTCATTTATCATTAAGAAGATTAAAAAAGAAATTCAACATATCCTTTTTTATTTATTTTAAAAATGAAGACAAATTGATTTTAAAATAGAGATGAATTAATATTTTCACACTTCTAGATATTAAATTGAAGATTTTCAATTTAACTGGAGGTTAATTTTATACATTGGTTCTCCTATTTGATATGATCAGGAGTTTTGACATAAAGCATAAGCTCGATCCAAATCTTTTCAAGTAAAAAAAATTTCGCCCGAAACGACAGCGTTTACTTGACCCCTGCTTGACTTTTAAGTCGATTGAATAATTTTGAGTGGCGGGGGCAAGTAGCACTAATTATAAGTCATCTCTTCGGTTGAATAATTTCTCCGCCTCCTCTATTGAAAATTAATTACTCTTGCAAAGTCAAATATTCTATGATGGACCATGAACCCACTTATCCTCCAGCACAATCTTGATTCTTACGATCACGTTACATTGCTGGGACTCGTTGGCTCAGATAAAATTAATTGTTTTTATTTAATTATGAAGTAATTGTGGAATCATTGTGATTAACTCTCATAATACTTTTATGAAAATTCGAATCTTTTTTTTCATATATTGTGAATGCAAAGAGATTTTCTTATTAGATCAAAGGCCTATTAGTTAACGCAAGTTAGATTCTTAAATCGGAATAAGTAATAAAATAAATAAATAAATAAAATTATATTTGATAAACACTTATAGCTGTACTATTATAATATAAAAGATGTAACTGTTTGTACCATATTTGACAAAATTATTATTTAAAATATATATGTAATTACCAAAATCCACAATAAATCAATACCAAACATACCCTCATTATTAATACTTTATTTATCAGGGTGGAATTGTATAGATTTTGAAATTGTTGGTGACACTCAATTTCAGCTTCATCAACCGCAACATTTTCATTGCCAAGATGCAGCAATGCTTCAATACTGCCTGTAAAAATCATAAAAAATTAATGAAAAATAAATAAAATCGATAAATTTCACTAATTATAGCTTCCATACTGTTTCTTTCAAAAAGCTACTACGGCTCAGCTCATGGTAGTCGGGGAAAAAAAAGGGTGATCGAGGAAATAATAAGGCATGAATAATTTTTGACAAAAAGCGAAAATCAAGGAAAGCCAGCTCTTTCCAGAAAATAAAAAAGAAAATTATAGGTTTGAAAGGAGAAGACGATAGTGCAAGTGACCCGTGTGGCTGACAGCTACTTGGATTGTATAGTCGGGTAAGGTAATCGTAGAAAATTATAAGTTTGAACAGAGCATGTTAGACTTCTGTTGATCAGATTCAAAAGCCAAATGGCACGGCCCAGAGCTTGGCTTTTGAATAGAATAACTTATTAGAAAGCTCTACCTTTTCTATTTTATTTTCATATACGTCCCCAATTCAATACTTTTTTTTTTTTCAATTAGAGTAATAATTAAATTATATTTTTATTGAATAAGTTGAAATAGCTGGGAGGTTACAATGTTATTACTGCTTTAACTCATTACAAAAATAGTTATTATTTTGGTCTAAAATTGTCACTAGTACTAGAGACTTACAAGATGGCGTGTAATCTCAATTTACAACACTTTCATATTTCATGGTTCATTTCCTTTACGATCGTATTTTCTTTTTTTTTTCTTTTCATTACATCAAATAATTTAAATATGTCACTTTCGCTATCAATAAATAGCAAAGAATTTCAATAATTTTTTCTAATAACAAAATTTTAATAATTTATAATACAAGCTTACTTGTTGCACTGTTATAGTTTATTTTATTAAGTATACGTATTTTATTAAGATTTTTAATGCTGCGTTGCTGGATATAATATATGTAATTTTTTTTTCTCACTTCTCTACATGTACAACATTCAGACATTTAATAAATTTATAAATTCTCACAGGCTAATTAAAAGTCACGCGTCAAACACATGGTCTTAACTTTTAACGCACTAAGTTCCCTGTTCCTTTGTTTTTTTGACTTGTTCCGCGTTTCTAGATCTTTTGTTGGAGGACGCCGTATAAGGAGCTGTCCCAGTGGCTGCATTTCACACCGATCGGTCATTGACCTCAAAGCTTAAATTGCTCAAAAATGTATGCGGCTGCTGTTTTGCTGATTACCCTACTTCTTGTGAAAATAAGCCACTGGGTTTATACTTGGGCGAACCCCAAGTGCAATGGCAAACTGCCTCCCGGTTCAATGGGTTTGCCGATCATCGGAGAGACGATCCAGTTTTTCACTCCCTACTCATTATACGAAACCCAACCCTTTATCAAAAAGAGAATGGCTCGGTAACCTCTTGATCAAATATATTACATTATATTATATATACACATGCATATAACTTTCGTTTAATTAATTTTGTGGGGTTTGTTTCAGATATGGATCTGTCTTTCGAACAAATATAGCCGGGCAGAAGGTGATTGTATCGACGGATCCTGTGACGAATTATAGCATTATGAACACCGAAAATAAGTCACTTTTATTTTGGTGTACTGATGGTTTAAGTCATATATTTGGAAATGAAAACTTCCTCTCACAACATGGTAGCGTCCATAAGTACCTGAGAAGCTTGGTTTTGCATCTCACCGGCCGTGAAATCCTGAGGCAAAAATTCCTCCACGAAATTGATCAAACAACTCGCACACATCTACACTCATGGGCTTCCTCTCCAGGCACTGTCAATGTCCGCGACGCTTGTGCAGAAGTAAGCAAGCTAGCTAGCTAGCTGTATATACTATATCAAATAGACCACGTTTTGGTGTTCAACTGAGCATGTGTTGAGCACTGAATCAATAATCAGGATTTATCCAACATGAGTTCCGCATAGGTCCTGTTTAACTCCTTAATGTTGATTCAGTGCTCAGCTGAACTTATCCAATCAAATACTATTATAATGTTTTATTATATGTTGTTTTTATTATTATCAATATATATATATATAATTGTTGATTTTTCAATAAGAATCAACATAAAAATTTGTAAATCTAAATTTAAACACATACTCAGATTATATGCGGAAAGCCAATAAACGAAGGTTGTGCTACTGATTTATGGTCTTAGGATGATCACAGATTTATGGTCTTAGGATAATCACAAAATTGGAAAATTCTCTTAATTCACGTTGCGAAAAGCCTCTAAGCTTCTCTTGACTTGAATTTTCTTCAAATTACACTTTGCTTATTTTTGCTTAACCTCTTTTGCTCTATGGATTTGCACTCTATTCATCTTTTCAACGATTACTTAATAAGCTTAAATAATATCTTCTTAATGATCACTTAATATTTTTTAATATAATATTGTAAAATATTATAGAATTCTAATTCGAAATGATCCCTTGCTCTTGGTCATGCATCCCTCATGGGTGATCTCAAAGTGATAGAACCCTATATATAAATATATTAATATATATTTACATATATATTTCCAACAATAATCATCAATTTACTTAGGTGCTGCATGCTGGCAGATGATATTTGAGTCTTGTGCCAAAAAGCTAATAAGTTATGATGAAAGTAAATACTCAAAGAAACTCAGACAGAATTACAGAGCTTTCAAGCTGGGTATCGTCTCATTTCCTATGTACTTTCCGGGATTCGCTTTCTATGAATGTATAGAGGTACAAGCCAGCCAGCTACTATAAATATAAATCAATTTGTCAATCTAATTAATGACAGAATTGACAGAATTGATTATACAGGGACGTAAGAATATACGTAAGGTGATTGAGGACATTTATCAAGAGAGGAAAGCAACAAAAGTGCCAGGCCATGATTTCTTGGATCGTGTACTTGAAGAAGTGGAGAAAGAAAACGCAGTATTGAATGATTCTAACGCTATCGACTTGCTCTTCGTGCTTCTCTTTGCTGCTTTCGAAACTGTCTCTCAATCCATCACCTTGATCACTAAGTATCTTACTGACCATCCTCAAGTGCTGGCAGAACTAACGGTTTGTGCTACAGCTTAATTAGTTATATGGAATCTGAATCTAGTACTGCTGAGTTGAGCTGTCGCATTTATAAGGTAAGATTTCACTTCATAAATTTTGTTAGTGTCATGTTTCAGGAAGAGCACGAGGGAATTATTAGCCGCCGAGAGGACGAGAACTCGGAAGTAACATGGGAAGAATATAAATCGATGACTTTCACACATATGGTGAGTTAATTAATTAGGATTAATCATTAAATAATCTGAAGGCCTTACTATATTGATGTTTTAATATTAATCAATACTGCTTGTTGATTATGCACGTATTTTTTAATTTCTTTTTTCATTTATTGCATTACAGGTCATTAATGAAATTGTCCGACTGGCAAACATAATACCGGTGACTTTTAGGAAAGTCCTGAAAGATATGGAATTAGACGGCAAGTTAACAATAAAATACACATACACACACACGTTTGCATATATGACCTTGGGATTAATGAATAATTGTAACTATTAAAATACAGGGTATACAATTCCAGCAGGCTGGGTGATAATGATGGTTCTTCCGCTTGTTCATTTTGATGCTGATAAGTATGAGGATCCACTTGCATTCAACCCATGGCGTTGGAAGGTGATTTGTTTACTTGCAAATTTAATATTTTGTTGCCACATAAATAAACAGCTCAAGATTTCTGAGCTGTGTATTCTAAGGGTACTGTATCAAGTAACCTGATCACCGTTTAAATAATCAGATTTTGTTGATTTTTATTGACTTCATCCATATCCGATGGTGCCTTAATTTAGGGATGCATTACTCTGATGGTGATGATGCCATTCTTACATTTTTAATGGATTGACTCTATGAATTATTATATGATAGGGTAAAGAATTGCATACTGGGACAAAGACTTTCATGGGTTTCGGAGGTGGTGTGAGACTTTGCGCTGGAGCCGATTTTGCCAAGGTTCATTTGGCCGTTTATATTCATTACTTGGTCACAAAGTACAGGTATATAATTAATTAAAAATATACATAAATGTGTTCATTAGTCTTGTATAATAAATAATTACCGAAAAGTTAATTTTGATGACGATGACCTAATCATTAATAAGGTTAATTTTATGTGACTAAATATGTACACAATTGTCAGGTGGTCTGTGGTCAAAGGAGGGGAGGTCTTTAAGCAGCCGGGTCTCAAATTTCCAAATGGACTGCACATCAAAATTGCTGAAAAGCACAAGATTTGAAGAAGGAAAAAAATCCAGCTAGGCTGCCATATGCAATAAAAAAGATTATCAGTTTAGAAAATACTATACTGATAGTCGCTAGATAAAAAAGATTATCAGTTTATCATGACAATAAATAATAATAAAAGTGCTTTTCAATTTCTGCGCATTATGTTATCCAAAGAAACCAAATTAAAGTGCTTCTTTATTCATTTCTCACTGTGCATGCTTCAAGAAATTAATTAGATTATATTCTATATATGTTGAATAGATGTAAATCAACCAAATTGCAGCTGATCAGATGGTACATGACGGACAAAAATACTATATGATCATCAAAGTAATCTTTATATTTGTTATTGATGCTTCAAAATCTTGAAAACTTGTTACAATCACAAAATTGAAAACAAGGAAAGTTGGAAAATTTTTGTGTAGAGAGGGTATTGTGATGCTCAGAGGCGGACAAGTACGAAGAAGTATTTAAAAGTGTGGATAGGAATGAGGTGCTGTAGTTTTTAAGTTACAGCTGCTGTGGAGTAAAAGTTACAATTGTAAAATAAAAATTGAGAAAAAAAATTTACTAAGCTACCAAAGCCCAGCTGCAAGTATTATCAAATACCTTATTAACTACCTCACTACACTTCCAATCGAGTTATTAATTTAGTTTTTCTTTTAGATCATGTGTGTGTCTTCTTATTTTTGCTTTGATTTCGTCTTGTTGCTCTTCGCTATTGTTTGTCCTTCTTAACTCCTGTTACTCTTTGTTTTCTCATCCGCTACTTTTGCTTTTGCTTGATGCACTCGTACGATTTTGCCCATGTGAACAGAAATTATTGATTTTGATTTGAAATTTTTTTGCCATTCCATCTGTTTCTAGGAATCTTTACTTTGTCAATCTAAATTGAATACAAGTAAAGATATTTTTTTGTCCAAAATATCTTTACTTATATCCCATTACAGTCATCTTTACTGGATTGTGCTAAATAGCAATAGATTCTTAGTGGTTTTTGAGCTTTCTTGTTATATTATAGGTCAATTCTTTTTTTTTTTTTTTGGGTTTTTGAACCCACTGATAATTTACAATTGGAAACTAAATCAATCTAATAATGACAGGATTTAAAATTGATAATTTATTAAATTTATTAAAAATAATTTTTATTATTCTTTTATAAAACCCAATTAATATATAAATTAACAAATAACTGATTTGAAACTAAATATATACGATTTTCTTTGTTGTATTAACATAATGCATTATCATTTCTGATGAAAAATAATTGTTATATTCTATGTGTTATGTTAAGAAAAATGAGAGAGATCAACTTAATATGTTGCCTTTAAAAAAATCTTTTTCAATAAGTTATTGTGTAATTATGATCCATATAAAAGATATCAAGTAACAGATTTACTCAATCAATTAATAAAGATCAAGTCAGAAATTATATTATTTCTCTACTTAGGAAAAAAAAATTCTTATTATGAACATGATATCATCTCTATAAATTAATAAATTATTAATTTATTAATAAATTAATAAATTATTAATTTATCAACATTCTAATATTCATTAAATGAATAAATTTTTTATGATCCTAAAATTATTAATTTACGGAAATTCTTTGGTATACAATTGTGCACGATTGAAGAAAAGGTTTTTCTGAAAAAATATATACTGGATAAAAATTATAGTTACTCTTTTTCTTTTCCATTGTTTTCTTCGAATTACGTTTTGTGCTTTCAACTATTGACGGTTGTTTTATTACTTTTTTATTATTTATCCCTTGCTAGCTTAAAAAGGCAACAGTATTCACAACATTGACGACAAGACTAGATCCAGATGAGAGAGAGGCAGCAAAGAAAAATAAAAAATGAAAACAGAAATCTTGATTATATCATCTTTAAACAGCTCTGCAATCGATCTGGTTTTCCATGAGGTGCAGTCACTCTAATTTCTCAGGAATTACTATCTTGTATTGTTTTTCTTTTCTGGAATCTTCTGTTTTCATCTGCTGTTGAGCTTTTGTTTTGGATCTTTGCTCATCTAGCTAGTGAAAACCCGATTTTATAGTTTGATTGTTGTTTATGTTTACTTGTGTAATAGAAAAAAGACTGAAAAAAAAACTGGAACCCATCGCTGCTGATGGCGATGAAGCAAAGAACCGATGTCACTGAGATATTGAAGGGTGATATGGTCGATATATGATTGGGGTTATGGGATGGGTGGAGTGGGAAAAAATTATGGTAGTGAAAGAAATAGCAAAGCCAGCTATAGAAGATAAGTTTTTTGGCAAAGTTATTATTGTTGAGATAACACTCACACAAGACTAGAAACATAATTTAAGAAAAAATTGTTTATGATTTAGGCTTGGAATCTGATTAGAATGTATTTGGAAGAGCTGGTCAGAGTGAAGAAACATTATGTTTATTCTGTTAGATTGTGGGTGATTCAACTAAAAAAATTTTTTCATTTACATTTTGGTTCAATTGATTCAAGCAAATATTTGGCATTTGGCTGCAGTTACCGTAGTTGGAAAATGTGCTGGTTTACCACTTGCAATTAAAACAATTACAAGTACACTTAAAAATTAGAGTTTTTGGAGAATGTCTAGAATCGGCTGATGCAAGACAATCCAAGGAATTGATGTAAATGTGTACTCTTCCATAGAATTGAGAGTTACAACTTGTTGGAGAGTAAGGAAGCAAAGTAAATGTTAATACTTCATGTTCTACAAAATGATAGTATTCAAATGCCTATTAATGGCTTGATGAGGTATGGGATAGGTTTGGTTTTATTTACAAATATTTACACATTGGAAGTAACAAGGAATAGGTTGTATGCACTGGTTGATAATCTCAAAGGCTGGAGATTGTCTAAATGCATGACATCATTCGTGTTGTCGTGGGTGTGATTCAATAGAACAGATAATTGAAGAGACAATCGCTGATTGCAATAACTCCATGGTTGATAAGGTCTGCAGTTGGTTTAATTTTCTTGTTTAACCCAGTGGCACCTTTGTTGACTATCAAGACTCAAAAACTTTCTACCCAAGAATTCATATTTCAGAATGGCTGGTGTTAAAGAGTTTATATGTATATGAATGTGAAAGACTGGAAATATTATTTGCTGCTTCAAAATTTCAGATTGAAGACACCCAGTAGCCCTATTCTCACTTGATCATAAGAAGGTGTGAAATCAAATGAGGTCTGTTACTAATTGTACAAATATTTGTCTTGTATGGTTGTATTGGAGGGTAACATTCATTTGCTTTCTGCCATACACACGCTACGCAAAACATAATTAATGATTGCATAGAGAACTTAGTCCGGTTGCTAAGTAGATTACAATATTTAGTAATAGATTGTTGCTAATCCTTATCAAATTAATTAATGCATGTGTATTGGTATATATATAGGGAACAATAGTCAAGCTTGACAGGTGGCCCTGAGCCTGAAGAAATCCAGCTTATAGCCATTTTGCAGCTGGTTGTACTGTAACTCGATTTTCATTTTTGAAGTGACAGATGTTTCAACACTAGGTACCAATATTCCTAACTAAGGAAATATTGTAAGAACGACTGCTTATTTATCATCTTTTATGAGTGAAAGAATTAATTTGATGTGTGAATGTAAGTTGAAATCAACTAGTACTAGAGCTTAATGATATGCATATTGGTTATATACGTAAAGGATAATTGTGCTTACACGATGTGGAAGAGTCGTTCCTTACTGCTGAAGCTAAACCTTCTCTTGGATTGGTGATGTAAAGATATCCCATAATGATAGATAGTAAAATCAACAGACGCCGAACATATGAAAAGTAGTGATGTCCAATACCATCTCTGTTTCGGTAAGGCTTTAGTAACAGCGTAATAAAAATGCAACACTGTTTAAGACAGTTTTTGCTCAAGCGAAATGACCAACTCCATCAATTTGTCATCACCATATTCATGCTTAATTAATCAATCAATGCATTCTGCTGCTAATATGATTACATAATGAAGTGGAGCAAGTTTGTTTCAAAAGCCCCCATGGCAGTCTTCTATAATACAGGATAATGTTCACCACAACGCTCGCACCATTTCCCTACCCATTTGCACAGTATATGCACACAATAACATGTCAAAATATTAGGGATTGAAGACTTGAGGTCTACTTTTTTTTTTTTTTTTAAGATTGGGACTATAAACTCACAAAGTTGGCAACGGGGGAACAAAAAAATATTTAACTAAAATGCACTGATTATGCAATTCTTTTTACCCATTGCCAGCCCAAATGTTTTTTAAAAAATGCCAATGTCCAAGAAACAAAAGGGGCAGATAAAAGTTTAAAACATAATCTGACTAAAAAAGGGCTAAATGGGGGAAAAATCAATAAAATTTAGGAGGATGGACTGTATTTAGCATTTTCAATGCTGTTGCACTGAAAAAATCTGAGGCATTTATGCTGCAGTGTTGCACTTGGTTTGATAAAGCTTCCCGTTCTACATTGGGAACTAGTAATATTAGAGCTTCAGTTTAAGTGCGAATTGCAAAATTTCTGACTACACATGTAAGCAGGGTTCAAAAAAACTGCAAATACATGTATTGGTCGGATTACACGACTTCTTCAAGCATTAGACACCTTTTTAATCCTCTCCTTACCATCTAAATGCTGTTTAAATGCCTCCTCTGCCCTCTTCATTGCTTCCTACAAATATCCTAAAGTTGATCCGTATCCATCTGTGAGTTCAACAACTTGGAGCAGTGGCTGCAAAACTGGCACCACGCGTTTCTCCCATTACTCCAAATTTCTGTAGAATGAATAGCTTTATGCACAGCCTCAAGTACACGATTTACACTACTCGACCCTTCCTGCACACAAGATGAACAATCACGTGGCAGCTGCAATGCTCGTAATTATTTTTCAGCTTCCAAGATTGAATTGAGCATAAATAATTCGATGGCAATCTTAGCCAGGCCACCTCGATTATATTTCTTAGTTCTTGTGTGCTTCTTTCTTGGGAGCAAAGCTATACAATGCTTGTACAAAAATTTGAATATCAGTTTTGCTAACTGAGTAGTCTTATGAATCCAGGGAACATAAAGGTATATGAGTAGCAAAAGTGCCCCAAGTTCACCATCAGCACATTTGGACGGGTGTATCCATGGGTGTTTCAGGATAATCATATCCACAACTGCATTGAAAAAGTGTCCTTTAAACGCAGCAGAATGGTCCACCATAGAATCATCACTATCATCTAGGACGAGCTGAACAATATGCTGGGGCCCCAAAGATTCAATGGTCGAACATATGCTATCTATAAAATGATGAAATGACATCCCTTCCTCGGGAGCTATAATTTTATCCACATAAACCAAGCCACCAGGGGTATACGCGAAAAAGTTCATACACACAAGTTTTGAATGTTGAAAGTAGCAGTTATGACCAGTCAACAGCTGACCTCAGTGACACATTAGCATGCCACCCGAGCTAAACCCATTCACAGTCAGCTGATGAAAGAAATGAGATGGATTCAATGAGGTAGCAAAACAGTTATACAGAGGAATATCAGCACATGGGAATGAATGGATGGAGGTTCTAGAAGCATTATATCATTGGCTGATGATTCATGTTTGTTTTCATTTTTATCTGGAATTGTTATCCTTAGCTAGCTGTCATTTTGTTCTTTTGTGTATAAATAGACAATCGCCTGTAAACTTTCATTTTCATTCAAGCTATTAAAATATACAAAGAATCTGGTTTATGCTCTGCTTGCTCAAGAAAAGCAATTCTTAAGGAATTTAAGTTGGTATCAGAGCCATCTTTGAGCTATGGCAAGCAGCAGCAACACGCAAATAAATGTGAATCTAAATGATCAGATGGATAACTTTAAACAAAATGAAAATCAAAACACCTCTCAAAATGTTGAACAAAATTCGGGTCTCAACACCAGAGCAACCAACAACACACTTTCACCTACTCAACACATTACTAGCAACACCTATGTATTCACAACTCCCATCAAGCTAACTCAAAACAATTTCATGCTTTGGAGATCACAAGTGATTTCCAGCATTAGAGCAAATGAGCTTGAGGAATTCATAGATGGTAACCATATCTGCCCTTTAGATTCTTTGTAAACCTTGGACAAGATCAAACAATAATCACCACACCTAACCCAGAATACTAAGTCTGGAAGAAACAAGACCACATTCTTCTAAGCTAGTTACTGTCATCATTTAGTGAGGAAGTTTTAGGCATTGTGGTAGATTGTTCTACCTTCTTTGAGGTTTGGACAACTCTTTTGAATCAATTCGGTGCAAGAAAAATAGCTAAAATATTACATCTCAATCCAAACCACCAAAAAGGGATCACAAACCATTCATGAGTACTACTCTAGTATGAAATTTATACTAAATGCACTTAAAGTTGCAGGGAGTAATATGAGTGATGATGATTTTATCATGTGTGTATTTGCTGGTTTGGGATCTGAATATGACTCAGTTGTAGCTAGTATAAACTCAATGCAGGAAAGTCCCTCTCACTCTGAAGTCTATGGCATGCTTCTCAGCCAAAAAAATAGAACAGAACACAATCTAAGCTTAGGGACTATAGAGGCAAACTATGCATAAATGAGAAATGGGAGAAGGAATTGGAATAACCATGATAGGGCTGGAAATCAACACCAACCTGGTATAGTTTTCAGAAGCTCTGACAATGGATCTGGTAATTGTCAAGGAAATCAGAACCCTCAGGACAAAGGGAAATGCAAGGCTATGGCTAATGATGATGGCTCAAACCCAAAGGGGCCATGTCAAATTTGCTGGAAAATGGGACACACAGTTACTGAATGCTGGCACAGATTCAAAAAGAATTATGTGCCATAGCTAAGCCGAATGAGAGAACTAAGAGGTGCATATGTGGCTGCAACTGATGGCCAAAGCAGTGGAGCCTGGTACTTGGACAGTGGTGCCACCAACCATATGACAAATACCCTTGGCAACTTAAACATCAACTCTGAGTATCAAAGTAATGAAAAACTAGTTGTTGGAAATGGTGAAAAACTCTTGATCTCTCATATTGGTAAATCTATGCTTTCCACTTTCAATCCACACAAACACATTGCCTTGAATGATACTTTGTATGTGCTAATATCACTAAAAATCTCATTAGCATTTCCAGATTATTGCATGATAATGATATTGATGTTGAATTTCAAAAATCTGTGTGTTTTATCAAGGACAACAGACAAGGGAAAATTCTGGTGAAAGGAGTGGCTGGAAAGGGGCTTTATGAGCTGCTATGTTTGCTTCTGGAAAGGGGCTTTATGAGCTGCTATGTTTGCTTACTCACCTAAGTGGGAACAAAACCCCTTATGCTACTATTTTGTCTACATCCTTTATGTCTGAGTTAATAAATTGCATCAGAAATCCAATGTCTATATTGTCGTTTAATTGGAATAGTGTCAAGTCAGCCAATTTTAGTGTTGAGTCTACTGAAACTGACAGATCAAGCAATGATGCTTTAAGAGACACAAGAGAAATTGATCTCTGGCATCTTAAACTAGGGCATCCAAATGAGTCTGCTTGGACAAGCACCTTGTTGTCTTGTAATCAGTTCAAGTTAAATAAGAATTTTGTTCCTTCATTTTGTTGTGCATGTCAGTATGGAAAACAAGCTAAACAAAACTTCAAAAGCACATAAACTAAAATCAGCAAGGCTCTGGAATTGATTCATGCTGACTTATGGGGACCAACACCAATTTTCTTAAGTCATGGACACAGATATTACATATCTTTTGTAGATGACATGACAAGATACACCTGGTTGTTTGCTCTAGCATCAAAATCCCAAGCTCTCAATACATTCATCACTTTCAAAAATCAAATTGAAAACCAATTGAATATGAAAATTAAAGCATTTCAGATAGACATAGGAGGAGAGTTCAAACCATTTAAATCATTTTTTTGACAAAGAGGGAATAGCATTAAGGCAATCATGTCCATATCTACGTGAACAAAACGGGAAGGTTGAGAGAAAACACAGACATGTAGTAGAAACAGGTCTCACATTGCTAGCCCAAGCTAAAATGCCATTAAAATTTTAGTAAGAAGCCTTCACTTATGCCACCTAAATTATCAACAGATTGGTTTCACCTGTTATTAGAAATAAAACCCCATTTGAACTGTTTTATCACTACAAACCAGATTACTCACAAATTAAAGTATTTGGGTGTGAATATTACCCATTTTTGAGACCATACAACAAGCACAAGTTTGATTTCCATACTGCCAAGTGCACACTACTAGAGGTAAGTATAACTCACAAAGGATATGTTTGCATGCATCATTCAGGTAGAATATACATTTCTGCTAGTGTCAGATTCAATGAAAGTTCATTTCGTTTTTCTAATGACTCCAAGTTCAGTAGACAAGAGTCCATAAATCAGAGTGATTTCATTACTCTGTTAGAAAGGTTTCTGGTTGTGTCATTCTCCCTTAAAGCTCCTCATAAAGTCACTCAGTCAGCAGCTGATCAAAGCTACTCTCTTGAAACTTCTGAAGCTTCAGTACAATCTCAGAACCTTGACCAAAATAAGACACAACAAAATTTGAGCACTGACATGATATCAAAAAATCAGTTATCCTCACCTCATTCATACCACCAGCCTCAATTAAATGACCATCCTTCATCCGCTATCACAGACCTCAACACAAAAAGAGTTGTACCATCACATCCTATGATAACAAGATCTAAAGCAAGGATCTTTAAACTAAAATTATACCAAATCTCCACTCAAACACAGACAGCATTACCCTTAAATACCTTAGAAGCCTTAAAAGAACCAAGCTGGAAAAAGGCAATGGAGGATGAGTACAATGCCTTGATAAAAAATGAAAAATGGACCTTGATACCAAATAACTCAAGCTACAAGCTAATTGGAAATAAGTGGGTGTACAAAGTGAAAGAGAATCCAGATGGCACCATAAACAAATATAAAGCCAGATTAGTGGTGAAGAGGTTTCTGTAGACTCCAAGCATTGATTTCACAGAGTCCTTCAGCCCAGTTGTCAAGGCTGCAACAATTAGAATCATTCTTACTTTGACAGTAAACAATGATTGGATGCTAAGGTAGGTGGATATAAACAATGCATTCCTAAATGGTGAATTGACATAAATAGTTTACATGCCACAACCTGAAGGCTTTGTGGACAAAAGCAAGCCTAATCACATATGCAGATTGAAGAAAGCATTGTATGGTTTGAGACAAGCCACTAGGGCATGGTTTGACAAATTAAAAGGTGCCTTAAACTCTTGGGGATTTGAAAACTCCAAGTGTGATAGTTCATTGTTTTTTAGAATGGATAAATCTGAGATAGTTATACTGCTCATTTATGTTGACGACATTATTATTACTGGTAACAACAGTAGTAGTATTGAAGAGCTGGTCAGTAGTCTAAATAAGGCTTTTGCCTTAAAGGATCTAGGAGAGTTGAACTTTTTTCTAGAAATTCAGGTGAACAGAAGTCAAGACACCATTCTATTGTCTCAAACTAAGTATGTACAAGATTTGCTTGCCAAGATAGAAATGAGCAATTGTAAAGGAATTGAGTCACCTTTTAGTACTACAGAAAGGCTGAAGAAGAATGAAAGAGAAAATTTTCATGATCCCACACTATATCGAAGTGTTATAGGCAGCCTATAATATGCAACATTTACAAGGCCCGAACTTGCCTATTCAGTAAACAAGCTTAGCCAATTCATGTCTGATCATAGGTAACCTCATTGGATTGTATGCAAAAGAGTGTTAAGGTATCTCAAGAGCACCATGAACATGTGTTTGAAATTCAAAAAATCAGAGTATTTTGATCTGGTGGCTTACAAAAATACAGATTGGGCAAATGATTTGGATGACAGAAGGTCGATCGGTGGCTATTGTGTATTTTTTGGTAGAAATATGATTGCTTGGAGTTCAAGAAAGCAATGTTTAGTTGCTAGATCTACTGCTGAGTCTGAATACAGAGCAATAGCTCTATGTACTACATAACTTACATGGATAAGCTCCCTACTAAGTGAGCTGAAAATAGAAATTGAAAGAACTCTAACAATCCTGAGTGACTACACAAGTGCAGCTACAATAGCTACCAATCCTGTTTTTCACTTAAAAACTAACCATTTTGAGATAGACCTACACTTTATCAGGGACAAGGTAGCTAGAGGTGAACTGGAAATTAACTTTGTTGTAGGCAGAGATCAGATAACTGATGTTTTAATTAAGCCTTTACCCTATTACAAATTCAGCTGCTTTATAAGTGTTGAGTGTTAGAAAGTGTATATTTATAAAGGAGAAATTCATCATTTTACACTTTAAATCTCACTAACATCTCTAATTTTATTTATTTAAGTCCTTTGTTATTTAATTATATATGTTTTGTTTTTATTAAGTATTTTGTGTATTTTAGGGGTATCATGGTCATTTCACAATGAACGAGATTTCGGATAGCAAAACGGACGTCACTTTTGAACTCAGGACAGTCGAAAACCTTAAGAGGAGCATAAAAGGAAAAATGGCATTGCTCACACGCGGCACTATTCACATATGCGGTCTTGTTCATGGATGACATTCACGACTTCGCTCGCATCAGCGTTCTTGTTCAAACCGTGCAAACCGTGACTTCGTTCAAACCGCGTGGTCAAACCGCGCGTGGTCAAACCCGTTTTTCTCGTTCGCGATGACGTGGCGCAATCGCATCCAAACTATTTTTAATCATGGCCATGATTTACTCAATGTATCTATTAAAAAAGGGCCTCCCCCTAATTTGAGACCCCGAATCCATTTTTGAGCTTAGTTTTTGTAATTCTCTCTCCATCTTGTATTTTCTACGTATTTTAATAAAATTCCCATTTTACCCCTAGTTCAATAATAAGTAGCTAATTTTCTTTCAAGCTTGGGTTGAAGGTGAAGTCTCAACATGTGTCATGGGCTTTATTTGGTAAATTTATTTTCTCTTCCCCTCTAATTTCTGTGGAGGTTTTGACTTTTCGACAAATAATAATAATCTTGTCTAATTCGCCCGGTTTTCTAAGCACCCTAGTATAAGGTTATTATTATTTGGCACGATAAGCCCTTGACACCACATTGATTAGAGCATGGTTCATGAGGTGTGGATTCCCCCCCTCATGATTTAATTGGTATTAATAAGGATTATTTAGCCCATGATGCATGTTGATACGGATCCAGATACCCAAGTGCCTTATCTCAATAGTTTCCAATTTAATTTAATTTCGTCATTCCAGTTTAAATTCTAGCATCCTTTAATTCAATTTCCCCACAAATCCAATCACCCATTTACTTAATTAATTCTACACATAATTAAAATCCACCTCCTCGTGGGATCGACACTCAACACCATTAATCTATTCTACAATAGATCAAGGGCCATGCAGTTCAACAAAATTTGCACAACAAGTTTTTGGCGCCGTTCTTGGGAGGAGGTAAGTATTTTGATTTGTAGAATTAATTTTTTGTAAATAATTTTATTATTATTATTTTAGTTGTTTCCTTGTATTTTCTTTTCTTAATTAATTAAAAAAAAAGTGAATTTATATTTTAGGTAAGAATTTTTTTTTTCTCTTCTTTAAATTTCTGCAATTTAATTTTCAAGTTATTTTTCTTTGTAATTTTTCATTTATCTTGTTAATTTATTTTTATTTATTTTATTTCACGTATTTTCTTTTTTATGTGCTTTAATAGAAAGGTTGTAACAGCGCAATAAGGTTAGTATCGTAATTTCTCTTTCTTCTTTATTTTTATTTGTTTTGTTCTCAATTTATTTTCTTTATTTGCATGCATGGTCGTAGGTCATTATCACCTAATCTTGAACCTATAGACCTTGAATTAGAAAGAACACTTCGCACACACAAACACATTGCACGTATAGATAAAACTGAAATGGATTTGCAACAACCAGAACCACAAGAGAGGCCATTTAAGGACTACTTGATCCTTAGCTAATTTGAGCACATCATGCATTAGATACCCAAATGTAGCTGCTAGGAGTTTTGAGCTAAAACCTAGTGTGCTAAATTGTCTCCCAACATTCTATGGCTTAGAAAATGAGGACCCATATAATCATCTGAATGATTTTCATACAATTTGTCAAACTTTTAAATATGAGAATTTTTGAAGATGATGTTAAACTTAGACTATTCCCATTTTCTTTAAAGGATAAAGCTCGTTCATGGTTCAATACATTGCCTGCTAATAGCATTACAACATGGGAACAAATGGTAACAAAATTTTTGAATAAATATTTCCCAGTGCATAAAACCAATGCTATTCGCAGGGAAATTTCAATTCACCCAGAGAGAAGACGAGCAATTTTTTGAAGCATGGGAGCGATTCAATGGGCTACTTTTGAAGTGTCCACATCATGGGTACGAGAAATGGCACCAATGCCAATACTTCTTGGAGGGATTATTGCCAAATGTGCAAGAATGGCTAATGGCGACAAGTGGAGGAGAGCTAATGTCAAAAAGTGCATCAGAGATTTGGGATTTCTTCCACAAGCAGATAATTCCCAACAACGGAGTCGATCTCTCAGGAATACTAGAAGAATTAAAGGAGTGAATGAGGTTCACATTGGCGAGTCAAGTTCCGAAATCAAAGAAGTAAAAGAGATAATTGAAGGTCTTTCTCGACAAATAGCATCGTTGACGACTGCCAAATCAACAGAGCCACATGACCATGAGTCATATTCAGATCAAGCCAATGCCATCGGTGTCATGAGGAAACCATCAAATTACAACCCATACTCCAACACATATAACCCTGGATGGAGAGACCACCCCAATTTTTCATGGTCTCAGGGATTCCAACAGAATGGACCAGCAGCTCCAGCTCCACCAATGCAACCAATTCCTCAAGTTCCTCAAGCCTCTCAGCCACCATTTAGACCATACAATCAGAATCAAAACTACTCTCAACCTGCATAATGGGAGGATGCCTTCCAGAATGTCAAGAATGTTACTAACTCCATGATCGAGCAACAGAACCGCACCATTGATGGACTACGGAATGAGATGAGAGCAGGCTTCAACTCACAAGCCCAATCAGTTTCAAGCCTTGAGAAGATGGTGGGACAGCTTGCCTCTTCAGTGCAAACTTTGGCAATGACTGTTGAAAAAGGTAAATTTCCAAGTCAACCAGTGCCTAATCCTAAAGCAGTGCATGAAGCAAGTACCAGTTCACCACAACAGCATGGAGAGGTTAAAGCCGTTATGACCTTGCGAAAAGGAAAAGAAGTCGACAACAAAGTGGAGATGATGACGACAAAGAAAATCAAATTGACTGTAAATGTTGAAGACTCGCCACCGGAGGAGAAAGAAGAAACCAACCCACGGGAATACGTTCCTAAAGCTCCATTCCCTCAGAGGTTAGCTAAAGGAAAGAAGGGAAAATCCACAGGTGAGATTCTTGAAGTCTTCAAACAGGTAAGTGTTAACATCCCTTTACTTGATGCAATAAAGCAAGTTCCATCTTATGCCAAGTTTCTTAAAGACCTTTGCACTAAAAAGAGAAACATTAATGTTCGAAAAAGGCATTTTTAATCGAAAACGTTAGTTCTATACTCCAACACAAAATTCCTCTAAAATGTAAAGACCTGTGCTCCCCACTATCTCATGTAGTATAGGGAACCACACAATTGAGAATGCTTTGTTGGATTTAGGAGCTAGTGTTAATCTTTTGCCTTACTCAAGTATTTGTGAAACTTGGATTGGGAGAATTACACCCAACTCCGGTGGTGTTTGCTTGCAGATCGGTCCACGAAAATACCTCGTGGTATTGTGGAGAGGACGTCTTATCCAGTAGACAAGTTTTATTTTCCCGTTGATTTCATTGTAATTGACACTCAACCAATACAGATTCAAGGAAGCATATCCCCATTATCCTAGGCCGACCATTCTTGGCAATCGCCGATGCTCACATTCAATGCAGATCGAAACATGCGGTTGTCCTTGGCATATGACCATGGAGCTCAACATCTTCAACATTGCCAAACAACCTCACAATGCAGATGATGGAATTGTTGACGTGGATTTAATTGAAGCATTAGTTGATAATACTTTTATTTCAAACCTTAGTGATGACCCTTTACAAACATGTTTAACTCACTTTGGTTTGGATTTCGATGTTGACAGATCAGCCGATTAGGTCAACGCCCTACTTGACTCAGCACCATCCATGGACACTAATAAATGGAAGTCAAGAGTTGAACAACTAGCACCATCAGAGAAGAAAATCATCCCATCATCAGAGTCACCACCGAAACTCAAGCTCAAACCATTACCCAACACTTTGGAATATGCATTCTTGGGAGAAGAAA
This sequence comes from Atalantia buxifolia, assembly GCA_030444775.1. Lineage (NCBI taxonomy): Eukaryota > Viridiplantae > Streptophyta > Magnoliopsida > Sapindales > Rutaceae > Atalantia > Atalantia buxifolia. The sequence continues at coordinate 13,468,760 of CM059835.1, read as the reverse complement.
GCACTCTACCGGTAATCATCTCATCATCCCTAAATGACGAGCAAAAAGGTAAGTTGTTGAATGTTTTAAAAGAGCACAAAGGAGCATTAGGATGGACCATAGCAGACATAAAAGGTATAAACCCAAAGAGATTGCATGCATTACATTCACCTTGATGAAAATGCTAAATCTACTAGTGGAAATGCAACGTCGGTTAAATCCTAATATGAAAGAAGTTGTTAGAACGGAAGTGCTTAAACTATTAGATGCAGGTATCATTTACCCCATTTCTGATAGTTCATGGGTCAGTCCTGTGCAAGTGGTCCCTAAAAAGTCGTGAGTCACGTGAGTTACCAATGCCGATAATGAATTGATACCACTAGAGTAACTACAGGATGGCGTGTATGCATTGATTATAGAAAGTTAAATTCTGTCACACGTAAAGACCATTTTCCTTTACCATTTATTGATCAAATGCTTGATAGATTAGTGCCACGAATTTTATTGCTTTCTAGATGGCTATTCGTGATATAATCGATTCCCATAAAGCACCAAAAAGATCAAGAGAAAACCACTTTCACTTGCCCTTTTGGCACTTTTGCATATAGGAGAATGCCATTTGGATTATGTAATGCACCTGCTACATTTCAACGTTGTATGTTAAGCATTTTTTCTGATATGGTTGAACGGTTTCTTGAGGTCTTTATGGATGACTTTTCTGTTTTTGGAGATTCATTTGATCAATGTTTACATCATCTAACACAAGTTTTGCAGAGATGTATAGAGAAGAATTTGGTCTTAAATTGGGAGAAGTGCCATTTTATGGTAAATCAAGGTATTGTTCTTGGTCACATAATTTCGAGCAAAGGTATCGAGGTTGACAAAGCCAAGGTGGATCTCATTTCTAATCTTCCTCCACCTAAAACAGTCAGAGAAGTAAGATCTTTCCTTGGGCATGCTGGTTTTTATAGACGTTTCATTAAAGATTTTAGCAAAATTTCTAGACCCTTATGCAATTTACTTGCTAAGGATGTACATTTTGTCTTTGATGATTCATGTCGTGTAGCGTTTGAAAAGTTAAAGCAATTGTTGACGTCATCACCCATCATTCAGCCACCAAACTGGAGCTTACCATTCGAACTCATGTGTGATGCATCCGATTATGCAAGTAGAGAAGATTAGGACAAAAGAGTAGATCGAATTCCTCATGTTATTTACTATGCTAGTATGACATTAAACGATGCACAGTTGAACTATTCAACTATTTTCAAAAGAAATGCTAGCAAAGTAGTGTTTGCATTAGAAAAATTTAGGTCTTATCTCATTGGTTGTAAAATAATTGTATTCATGAGATCATGCCGCTTCTCAAATATCTTCTCACAAAGAAAGATGCAAAAGCTAGACTAATTCGTTGGGTGTTACTTTTGCGGGAGTTTGACTTGGAATTCAAAGATAAGAAAGGTTGAAAATGTTGTGGTCGACATCATCTCTCGCCTCCACTTCGACACAATCACGTAACCCTTAACATTGAATGAAGTCATTTCCGGATGAACAATTAATGAGTGTGGAAGTATTACCTGGTATCTTTGATATAGTTAATTATCTTGTTATGTAAACTTCCAGAGCATTGACCAAGCAAGACAGGCCAAATTCTTTGCAGAAATAAAGAATTTTTTCTGGGATGACCCCTATCTATTCAAGTATTGTGCAGATCAAATTATTCGACGATGTGTCCCAGAGAATGAAGTTCATAATATCCTTTCGTTCGCCATGAACAAGCTTGTGGAGGCCATTTCAAAGCTTAAGAAAACAAAAGGACTAAAGTTCTACAATGTGGTTTCTATTGGCCAACTATATTTCGAGATGCTTACACCTTTTGTTCTTCATGTGATAGGTGTCAACGAACGGGAGCATTACACGAAGGAACATGATGCCACTAAATCCAATTTTAGTGGTTGAGATTTTTGATGTATGGGGTATCGACTTCATGGGACCCTTTCCCCATCTTTTGGCCATCACTACATATTGGTTGTTGTTGACTATGTTTGAAATGGGCAGAGGCAATTCCATGCGTAACCAATGATCATAAAGTGGTGATAGGGTTTTGAAGAGCAACATTGTTTCACGCTTTGATTCCTCGAACGATAATCGGTGATGGTGGTACCCACTTTGTAACAAATCATTCAAAGCACTTTTGACAAAGTACTCCATCACTCATAAAGTGGCGACTCCGTATCATCCGCAAAACCAAAGGGCAAGTTGAGATCTCCAATCGAGAAATAAAGCACATCTTAGAAAAGACCGTGAGGCCGACATTAAAAGATTGGTCATTAAGACTTGATGATGCATTATGGGCATATAGAACGGCGTTCAAAACCCCAATGGGATGTCACCCTACAAAGCTAGTGTATGGAAAAGCTTGCCACCTACCCGTGGAACTCGAGCATCGTGCGATCGGGCCATCAAGAAATTCAATTTTGACATGCAAAGAAGTCTGGCTCGAAAGACGACATAAGTGGCGTAACTTGAAGAAATTCGTAATGATGCATACGAAAACGCCAAGGTTTACAAGCAACGAATGAAAGTCTTTCATGATAAAGATTAGACATGAAAATCTTTCACCTGTGTCGAAAGTACTTTTATTCAATTCTCGTTTGCATTTATTCCCGTGTAAACTACGCTCGATGGTCCGCCCCTTCATTGTTCATACTGCTTTTTCCACATGGGCAATTGAAATTAAGGACCCAAAAATGGTGTCACGTTTAAAGTTAATGGTCAAAGATTAAAGCCATATCTAGAGTACCAACCATATTTGGAGAGGACACCAAATAAACTTGAGTGACCCACCACATTTGAATTAAGATTTTTCTTTTCGGTGATTTATTTATTTATTTATTTTCTTCTGCTAATTGAAATCATTTGTGCATAAGTGTGTTTGTTTAACCATTGAGTTTTTTTTTTTTATCACTTTTAATCATGAGACAGCCTTCAACATCCTAGACGACTTCAACGTGTCCAATCTCATCTCAGAGGCCAGATACGATTTTGTAAAACACATCGTATTTGGAAGCTACAACCACCGGAGTTAATATCCCACGTTGAGGATTTAGAAAGCCAACTCGTAGACATTGAAAGAAGTAGTTGTGTCTACAACATCCAATGGAGCTTGAGGTAAATTCTATAAGAGGACGATTGTGATTTTCTTTGTGTGTTTTTATTTGTTTGTTATTCTGTTTGTGTGTTTTAGTTTGTGTGTTTTAGTTTGTCACCCCCTAAGTGGCGGATAACCAGATCCGTGACAATCAAGTCGGTTACTCCAGTTTCCCATAATTACTGATCTTCTGAGGCGAAGGTATGGATAGAAACGAGATCTTAGCAAAGCTTCATAGTCGATTCCCTTCACTTCCTCGAATGCCCTCCTCACAATCTATAAAGCTCGATCCGAACGCATGCGATTGCTCATGAGGAATAACATACCGCCGATATTCGCCGGTTAATCGAGGCTAAAGTACGCTTGGTGTGAGTTGCCTCTAAATTTATTGCATACATGCCTGGTTGTGGTAAAGGAAATTATGCAAGAAAGCAAGAGCTCGAAAGATTTTGTTGCTTGTCATAAGTGTGCCGTAACGATATGCAATAAAAACGATGTTCTTTAGAATGGTGTCCGATAACAGAGAAGATAAGATTCAATTCATTGGGATGGCTTGAATAAGCGAGTCATTGGATGATATCCTTTTTGTCTCTCAAACGCATCCCAGTGGATATGTGCAAGAGCGATTCTCCGCTTACGGCCATCATTCCGAAAAAGAGCATGCACGATACGTCTTGAATCGACTATAAACGACTCGCTTGCCGCTTTATAAGAAAACTGGATGGGAAGCCTATCTCGACCCATGAGGCGTTGAAGCCGCTTCTCGGACGTAAAACCAGAGGAAGATGTGAGCCACAGTCGCAACTACCTGTAAATATCCTTTTACTTTACTGTTGTTTTATTTCACTGTTGTTTTACCATTTGCATTATTGTCTTTAATAATTTTATATTTGTCATTACTTGCTTTTTCTTTTATCATGCTTTCCTTTTTGACTCTCAAGCCATGTGCATTACACGATTAATTGACATAGACATGACACCTCATTCACAGCTGTGACCCATTGCCGCCAAGATCCTTAAATATGATTCTTTTCGTTTACACTCACAAATTATTTTTGAGAATTATCATAATGGCAGCTACTCCCAATAAACAATTCAAGAACATTTGTGTGATTTCCGGATTTAACTATGGCAAATATAAAGAGTTCTTTAAGGCAGCCATTGATCTTGGTCGATGCATAGCAGAGAAAATTACACTTAGTATATACGGCGGAGGTGACCGAGGGTTATCAAAATTGGTCTAAACCGCTTTTGTCGAGGAAGTCAAGTGTTAGGCATCATACCACAAACCCTAAAACCTTTAGGTCGCTTGTCTAACTCACCGACCGGAGAAGAGTTAGTTGTCTCGTGTATGCAAGAAAGAATAACCGAAATGCTTAATCATGCCGATGCTTTTATTTTCTTACCAGAGATCTTGCAACTCTAGAGGCACTTATCACTTTAGCATCTGGGCCCATCTCGCACATTCATCGTAAAACCCATCGGTTTGTTAAATGTCAATAATTTTTATGATGGCTTTATCGCATTTCTTAACCATGCAATAAAAACTACTTCATTCCCTCTACGGTGAAAAAGCTTTTTATTTGTGCTCACACCGCTAATGAGCTACTTGATCTGCTACATGCTTATCGACTGTGAGCGATCCCAAGACCTTGGTGTTGGAGTGTACAAATAACGATGGTAACAATAAGCAAATAGAAGAAGTACAAATTAGATTTAAATCTCCATCAGTAAATATTTTATTCTCAGGTTGCACCACCACCTGTGTGATGTCTTCTAAACTCTACTTCTTTTCCTTTAAAACATTGAGGACAATGTTTAGTTCTCGTGGGGGAGGGATAGTTGACAATTGTGGAATGTTGGTTAAGTTTTTACTAATTTTTTGTTGTAGAAACTAATTTGTTAATCTTGTGTTGAAGATGGTCAATATGGAGTGTAGTTACTCTAGAAACGCATCTTCTTAAAAAAAAAAGAAAAAAAAAAAAAAAAATAAAAAAAAAAATTTTTATTTTTCGTGTGATCTTTCTAACTTTTTGACTTCTCCTTTATAAATATGCATTTTCAAATTTTGAGTCAAGATGGCTGAATATGAGTGTAAAGTGCTCTAGAAACGCATCTTCTTAGTTAAAAAAAAAAAAATCATTTTTCTATCATTTTATTTGTAACATTTTCAATTAGTTTTTCTCGCATCATTTTCACATTTCTGCATGCATATTTTCCTTTCATGTTTAGAATAGGTTGGGGGTAGAATGTTGTTTAAAAAAAAAAATGGTGTGATTTTGTTTTTATTTTTGGATGACATGATGATTTTCGAATTTTAGTATTTGTATTATCTTTGGTCTTGAGTGATGTTACACTATGTTTGCTACTCTACATGTTGATGTCGGAGATAAATATGAGTTGCTTGAAAGAATTGACATGTCATAATAAATACCAAGTGAGCTTTTGAGCCTATTATTTTTCTTGGAGAGTAACCCTTTTTGCCCATTTTTCATACTTAGTAAGATTATTATTTTATACATGATCTTTAGATTTCCTTGGAGTCAACCCTTTAAAAAAAAAAAAAAAAAAAGAAAAAAAAAAAAATGTGTTGCTCCATATAAAGCTCCTTTTAATTAGTAGATATGAGGAGTATCTAGAGCCCTAAAAGATGATGGAAAGGCCATCTTTGACCCGCTTGAGCCTTTCTAGCCTTCCCTTATGTGAAATATCCATAGTTAGCCCTTTTGTGCTTTTTTTAAAAAAAAAAAAAAAAAAAAAACTTTTTTTTTTTTTTGTCAACTTATTGTCTTTACCCACTCCAATTTGGAGTATTACCCAATATCTTACAAGTTCCATCACCTATTCATGTTTGAGAAAAATATAAATAATTGTTTTGTTTAGTAAAGTTGGGAAATCCCAAAAAAAAAGAAAAAAAAAAAAAAGAAAAAAAAAGAAGAAAAAAAGAAAAAGAAAAAAAAATTCTCTAAAAAAAAAAAAAAGAAAAAAAAAAGAGAGAGATATATAATACAATAATAAATAAGTAAAATGCACTTACTTTTTAGTTTCCAAAAGATATTATTTTTCTCAAACATATATTTTGTTTCCTCTATTTTCCTTTCTTTGTTAGCCATGTCCCTAGCCTACGTTACATCCTAATAAAAGTCCTTCTTGATTTTGGAACTATAGTCCAAGTAGGTTTAGTTATATGGGCCAAAAGATGTAGTAATGCATAATTAAAAAAAAAAAAAGAGAAGAAAAAAAATAATAAGTAAATAAATTGGGTTGACTAGCATTTTGTTTGACTTGAGATCGTGTTATTTCTAAGTTTATGGGCATATTTTTTCATCTTGGTGAGAGTGTGTGATATTATTTCTTTACTATCTTCACTACATTTATCATTCATGAAGTGACAATTTTTATGGGTTTAATTTCTTTGTGAGAGTGTCACTATTACCGGTGAGAATTTTGGGGTTGACATGTCATTTTTGAAAAAATGTATTTACTTGGTTGATTTATGTGGATGGTTGATGTGGGTGTGATGTTTCTTTAGACTGGAGATAATGCTTATACTTTTATTTGATTGCTATCATTAGTCTGATTGAATAAACAAGTAAAAAAAAAAAAAAACAAAACAAAAAAAAAAAAATTTTTGGGTTTGAATTTTATTTTCGCTTTATTTGCTAGGACTAGCAATAAGTTTCTGGTTGGGGGTGTGTTGAGTGTTAGAAAGTGTATATTTATAAAGGAGAAATTCATCATTTTACACTTTAAATCTCACTAACATCTCTAATTTTATTTATTTAAGTCCTTTGTTATTTAATTATATATGTTTTGTTTTTATTAAGTATTTTGTGTATTTTAGGGGTATCATGGTCATTTCACAATGAACGAGATTTCTGATAGCAAAACGGACGTCACTTTTGAACTCGTGATACCAAAACCTTAAGAGGAGCATAAAAGGAAAATGGCAGATCGCTCACACGCACGCACTATTCACATGTACAGATCATTTCATGGATATTTTTCACGACACTGCTCGCATCAAGCATCGTTCAAACCGTGCAAACCGTGACACTGTTCAAACCGCGTGGTCAAACCGCGTGGTCAAACCCGTGGTCAAACCGTTTCGTTTCATCGATGACGTGGCGCAATCCCGCATCCAAACTATTTTTAATCCTGGCCATGATTCACTCAATGTATCTATAAAAAGGGGGCCTCCCCCCCCTAATTGGAGACCCCTGAATCCATTTTTTGAGCTTAGTTTTCTGTAATTTCTCCATCTTGTATTTTCTACGTATTTTAATAAAATTCCCATTTTACCCCTAGTTCAATAATGAGTAGCTAATTTTCTTTCAACTTGGGTTGAAGGTGAAGTCTCAACATGTGTCATGGGCTTTATTTGGTAAATTTATTTTCTCTTCCCCTCTAATTTCTGTGGAGGTTTTGACTTTTTTCGTCGACAAATAATAATAATCTTGTCTAGTTTCGCCCGGTTTTACCTAAGACCCTAGTATAAGGTTATTATTATTTGGCACGATAAGCCCTTGACACCACATTGATTAGAGCGTGGTTCATGAGGTGTGGATTCCCCTCATGATTTAATTGGTATTAATAAGGATTATTTAGCCCATGATGTATGTTGATACGGATCCGTCATACCCAAGTGCCTTTATCTCAATAGTTTCCAATTTAATTATTTCGCCAATCCAATTTAAATTCTAGCATCCTTTAAATCAATTTCCCCATAAATCCAATCACCCATTTACATAATTAATTCTACACACAATTAAAATCCACCTCTCGTGGGATCGACACTCAACACCATTAATCTATTCTACAATAGATTTCGGCCATGAAGTTCAACAAAATTTGCACAACAATAAGTGTTTGACAAAACCTTGTCTTTGAGAAAGGGTCTTTGAAAGTAAAAGAACTATGACCGATCATTGGTGACCTTAGTGACACATTAGCATGCCACTCGAGCTACACCCATTTACAGTCAGCTGATGAAAGAAATGAGATGGATTCAATGAGGTGGCAAAACAATTATATAGAGGAATATCAACACATGGGAATGAATGGATGAAGGTTCTAGAAGCATTATATCTTTGGCTAATGATTCACCCTTTTTTTCATTTTTATCTGGAATTGTTATCTTTAGCTAGCTGTTATTTTGTTCTTTTGTGTATAAATAAACAATCGCCTGTAAACTTTCATTTTCATTCCAGCTATTAAAACATACAAAGAATCTGGTTTATGCTCTGCTTGCTCAAGAAAAGCAATTTTTAAGGAATTTAAGTTTGAATTCTTCACTACCTTAGATATGATCAGTAGTAAAAACTTTCTTGACATTTACAACATATTCCTCAATTTCATTCTTGACACCGAGGATCAATTGTGATTTGAGAACTGAGTAACTTGGTAATCTGTAACGAGACCCAATTTCTGCAGTGCTCTTCAGCAAGGGACCAATAATTGTGTAGCTCGATGAAAATTCTTAGCTTTCTTTTGGGGAGCTAAAGTTGAAATGATTTCAAGTTGTGGATCATTATTTGAAGAGATCGTCAAATTCTTGGTTTTCTTAATTTGAGGAGCATGGATTGCTTGAAGTGCTTCAATTTGAACATCTTCATGAACATTTGGGCAAATTTCAATGCCTCGGCCTTTTAACTCCAGATAAATGCAATTTAATCTTAGCTAGGCCCCCAGCAAAAATGCTTTTGTAAAACTTGCAAAAAAAGCGACCGGTCAAGTCCTCAACATATTCCCAAAATCTATCTTTCTCTCTACCCATACATATTTGCCTTTCGTCATATATGTGTGGGAATGGAGAGAAAAGAAAATTAAAAGAGATTCAACAAGAAAAAAAATAAATTTCCTTAACTTTTATCATATAGAGAAAGAAGCATTATATATATATTGATATGTATGTTGTGAAAATATTTTACCGAGGAAAATTAAGACTTATGAAATTAACTTTTGGTTGGAAGCCCAGTGGAAGAGGAATGCCAATCAAGAACTTGCAGGTAGTTATCTTTATCTCTTAGATGCCTATTATTGTTTCTGATTTTGTGACAAATACAGAGACTTTTTATGTTGCAAGATGTTGCTTGTAATTGTATATAAGGCATTGTTAGCACAACCAAGCCTTGGCACGGCCTAAGGCGATGTCACAATTCTTGTACTCAACGTCTGCACTTTACTGTGGCCACGTCTGTTTGTTAAAATTAAAGTTGAGGAAATTTCATTATTGATAATAGAATGATCTTAGAATATATATTCATAATCATTCTCAGGTTATAAAGTCATGCAGTGGAATAATATTAAAATCTAACTCTATTAAATTTCATATCTTAAAAAATTATCTGCTTGAAAAAAAATAAGAGCGCTCACACTAAAGAATAGTCTTTTAAAATATATATATATATATATATATATATATATATATGTATATATGTATGTATGTATGTATGTATGTATGTATGTATGTATGTATGTATGTATGTATGTATGTATGTATGTATGTATGTATGTATGTATGTATACATACATAATCATTCTTAAGTCTTAGGTTGTAAAGCTGTGTAGTGTGATAGTATTCAAATTTGAGTCTATTAAACTTTATGACTTAAAAATTGTCTGCTTGAAAAAAAAAAAAACTAAGGGCGGCCATATATATATATATATAAAGGATCTCACACTTTAGTTGGGGATTGCAATTAGAGTCACTCTTAAGTCACCCTTTAGTGTAGCTAAAAGATAATCACCCTTTAGAAACAAATAATGAAAAAAGATAATTTTGAGATTTCGTTGAGAATATTTATAAAACATGAATTTGCTAAACTTTTAATAAATGGTTATTATCATTTTACTACTTCAGAAATTGACAAATATCAAATGACTACAAGAAATATTATCTCCTATCATTGTACTACTATATCTTTATAAAACTATCATTTTACTACTTTTCCGTTATAATTGTTAGTTGACCGTTAGTTGACCGCTAGTTGACTAACACAATACCAATTTTACCCTTTATGATTAAAAAAATTAATAAGATAAATTTATAATTCATATATCATAATTCTAGTAAAAAAATTATGTTGGTATTTTATATCCATTTTAATAAATATATTACAAATTTATTTTGTAAATAAGCTTTAAATATTTTTTTTAATCATGAAGGGTAAAATTGTTATTTTATTAGTCAGCTAACTGGTCAACTAACGGTCAACTAACTGTCCACTAATAATTGTAACGGAAAAGTAGTAAAATGATATTTTTATAAAGATATAGTAGTAAAATGATAAGAGACAATATTTCTTATAGTCATTTGATATTTGGCAATTTCTGAAGTAGTAAAATAATGATATCCCTTTAATATAACATGACAACATTACTGCTGTTGACACCAATCCTTCAACATACAATTGTCTTACAAAAAAGTAGATCAATATTTTGTGAGATTCTAACAACAAAAAGGTAAATATTATTTTTATACAATACTATAATGAATCAAGCAATAATCAATGACGAAGAACACATCACAGAAACATCAAATCCTGAACAAACGAATTAACACTAAAATTTAAGATTAGATTAGTAATGTTTTAGCTTTTAAAAATAATTGTTGTTAATTGTATTATAGAAATAATCAGTTTTGAAAAGAATCAATTAAATGTCTGGTAAATTTATTTTTAAAAGTAAGGTGAGTTTTAAAAGCAATCTCATGTATTTGATAAATCTCATTGTTAAACTGTTATAAGAATATAAATGACTGAATTGAACATAATGTTGAATAAAATTGATTTAAACATTTATAAATATGTATATAAAATATTTTTTATTGTGTATATTTAATAATTGATAACTAAAATAAGTATTTTATATTTTTATTTTTATTTTTATTTTATTATCTCAATATAATTAGTGATAATAATAGTCTCCTAAAATTAACGATTTTATTTCCAAACTAATAGCAATAATTTTAGATTTTTATAATATATATGACGATATATATAAAATTATATTAAATATAAAAGTGATTCTCAGAATCAGATCTGGTTTTCAAATCAATCGTAGGATAGAGTGATTTTAACAAAAGCATTTTTTTAAAAAAATTTTACGAAACACTAAATTTTACTTTTATTTTTTAAAAATCATTTTGAGTCTCTTAAAAACAATCCCAAGCTAGCCCTCAGTGTCTTGATAACATGTTATATGATTTATAATGTCATTCTGTAATCAATAATTTTTTGCTTGCAAGTTTTACTTGACTTTGAGCTGTTGAGCATGTCAACAAATTCATCAACCCATCAATTTTTTGATACCTCAGCTATGTGTTTAGTTCTTGAATTGGGGAATCAGAATTCAATTTTGGAATAATTGACAAAATAAGAGTGGTAATCAAAATTGGAATAACATGGGGCTTATGAATTATTCCCATAGATTTGATTCCGGGTTGGGAATCAAACTCCAACTCCCTAAATTAACATGTTGAATTTTCATAATCTCAAATTGCGCTCAGTCAAGTTATGTTATTTTTTGTATTTTGGTCCCTGCAGAATTTATGAAAATTCCAATAAGTTTTGGTTATTTGTAAATAGGTCATTCATTATTTAATAATCCTAATTAATCATCATTATCATTTATATCATTATTATTATTAATATTAGTTATTATTATTGTCATTAATGTCTTTGTCATAATCGTCATCGTCCGTCGTCATCATTATTTTAATTATTATTATTATTAAAATTCATTGATTTTATTGTTTTAATTAATATTATTGTCATTATTATGATGATTATTATTTCTATTATTATATTTATTATTATTATTATTATTATTATTATTATTATTATATATAAATAATACTAGAGACAATAATTAATAAACAGCATTTTAATAACTTGTAATAGTTTATTTTATTTTCAAGATAAAGTGAACAGATAAATAGAAATGTAGTTTATTCTGATTCTTATAGTTCAAGTAAACAACTTATTCTGACTGTAATTCCTTATTTTGACTCCAACCCAATATGATTCCAGTTTAGTAAACGCAAACCGAGAGTACTTAGATTTAAAAAAGATGCGAAAGACAACACTAATCTTTCTAAATTGCCAAATTAAGATGTTACTAGAATTTACAAATTTTTGAAAAACACTTCACAAGGATACACTTTACCACTGTCCGAGGAAGATTTCCTCAGCAAGATATCAACTATAGCTTTAGTATGACCTTTTTACTCTTGTCATGTAGGTCATCAACCATACATCAATCGAAATTATGTGAGACTACGATTTACTTTTAAGCTATGCCACTTGATAAAAGTAGCTAGATAAAAAACATTTTCCCAAAGTTGAAAGTCGAAGTATAAGGTATTAATTCTATCAATAGTTGATAAGCTGGAAGAAAAGACTTGCATATTATATACTCTACTGATGATTTACCATTTTTTAGGCTAGGTTTTTAAGCACAACTCTGATTCCAATACCAACAATAGTAGCCATATTGAGGCATTCTTTTTTTCTGATTGTCCATGAAAAAGTTCAACACAACTTTTCAAATAAGCATTCAATCGTCACATGTTATCCTAAGATGCATTTCTAAAAGGCATTCCATCATCATAACTTTGGAAAATGTTGGATGATATAGTAAAATCTTGCTTATAAGGCTATAACCTCCTAGCGGAGCCATATAGGGATCAACTCAACCCTAGTAGAAACCCTATTCTCCCTTTGATAAACTTTATCCCCTCCCTCATAAGGCCGCCTTATCCCCACATTTGGTGCCAAGTTAAGAAAATCTTGGAATTTTTCTAGATCAGTTTCAGTCAATCCGCTATGAGGTCGGGCATGCCCTAATGGGATGGGTAACTTGAAGGCTTGAAATCTTTTTTTCACTCAAGCGTCTCTAGAGACCCTCCATGCTACTAGGGACCTTTTTTTTGCCCATCTCCCCAGGAAAAGTTTTGGGTGAAATGGGATAACCCCTAAGGAAGCTCGCTAAACTTACAGTAGCGCCACTAAAAGGATTACTACCAAAAGTAGAAAAACACAAGGGAAATCACTCATGTTTCCACCATTAAAAGCCCGGGGGCCCTTGCAGTAGAGCTGTCAGGGTTGTCTTACAACTTTCTTAACTATAATAAATTTTCCAACTCCTCCCATCCCATAAACCTAATGCTGACCTTATCAACTCCTAACAACTCTATAATAACTTATAATACAAAATTTTGTTAACTCTAATCCCCTTATAAACATTAGTTATGTTCTTCCTAAATCAATATGAAGGCAGGAAAAGGTGCTAAAATTGTCTTTTCATGAGATTATGAACACAAAACAAAATTGTTGTTGCTTGACTTCTTATTCCTCAACTTATGTGACAACCTGTGATAATTTAGAGAAAGATTTAAGTTAAATGATGTATAACATCAATTAGTAACATAAATAATTTCTATTATATAAATATTAAAACGTAAAAATAATAACAAATAATAAAATACTTTTAAAGAAACAAATGATGGCTTATTCCCTCTAAAAAATAAGGAAATTATGGCTAATCAATTAAAAAATTTGAAAAATATCAAGGATGATGACAATTTCACCATAGAACAATACGAATCCATACAATTTTTTCTAAGTATTAACTGTGGCATAAGCTTCGCTACCTGATACAACAATCAAAAGTTAAAGAACAACAAAATTAGCAGACAAATTCTCCAAATAAGAAAATAAACAGATGATTATCCAAAAAATAATAAAGATTAATAAACAAAAATAAATGATGGTAAAATTTAGTACCATTTTTGTTGGAAAATTTTATTTCTTTAATCTTTGATTCAATTAAGATTAATGCTTTCGAGACAAGAGGTGAGGTGCGACGACTGTGTTTAGGACACAAAGGACGAAAGGATAAGTATATGTAGAAGTAAGGTTCGCGTAAAGATGGGCAGTGTTCTTTTATAAATAATAAATCAAAGTGTTAATGTTTACCCTGAGTCAAACCTCGAGGTTTCAAAAAGAGATTCCATTTTAAGAATTAATTTTTTTAATCGAAAATGCTATTTACACTGAGGATTTAACTTAAGTTTTTTTCTTTTCATTTTTCTTTCCTTTTTTCTTCCCAACTACAAACTCCCTTAAATTGTTATCTTCCGTTTGGGCTACACAATTTAGCTTAGATAAATACAAAAAGAAAAAGCAGAAGCTTGAATAAAGATCATATCCTTAAATTGTAGTGGCTATGAACATTTCTTGGCAGAAGATTTAGTTGGTCCCTGAAAAATGAGTTTCAATTCTACTTGGGCTTTGCCATAATGTAAAGTACTGTCTTTTCAATTCCTTTGGCAACAAATAATTTCAAGGCTTGAATTTTGTTTGAATTTGTTGTTTTGTTATGTGAAGCAAATTTTATTAATAGTTAATGATGATATTGTCGTTGTTGTTAAATTAAGTTAATATAATAGGTAATGATCTTTTCTTTTTCTTTTTTTTTTCTACATTGGCATATTTAACTACCCATCCCTAATCAATAAAGCTAAATGTCTATGCTTTTACTCTGATGTAAGCATTTGTTTCTATATTTCATTTTGAATCTTAAGCTGTTTCTCGCTACATTATTAATAAGCTAATTGAAGAAACAACATGGTTGGTATACAAGATATGAATTTTTAGCTTAATTAGAATAGTTTTATAACCCACTATACATTTAATGAATTTGAGATAATTAGTTAATAATATTTTGAATTATTTTACTTTGCAGTAGAACTGGACAATTTAAAACAAGTGGATAATGTTGATGAAGTGGAAGAATTGCAGGATTTGCAGAAGACTAATTTTGAAGAAAATAATGAGGAATTGATGGAAAAAATGATTGAGCCTAAGGTTGGGATGTATTTTAATGATCCTGATGAAATTTTTGAATATTACAACACTCATGGCCTACGAAGGAGGTTTCCAGTGATGTAGAAATCTTGTGATGATGGAAGTATGAGATATGTGACATTTTCTTAAGGGCAAAACAAGTCAAAAAGCAAATCCAATCAACTTTTCCAGCTTCAACCTAACCAAGAAATTGGATAAAGCGTTAAAATTGGAGGACATTTCGATGCAACTGTATCATTAGTCCTTATGTAAAAAAGTAGTTTGAAATAAATGAAAAAGCATTAATCAAAATTGCTCAAAACTTCAAGTCTATTGTTGCTGAGACTGGTGGCTTTGAAAATCTCTCATTCTTAAAAAGAGATGCTAGAAATCATGTTGACAAAATAAGGCGATTAAGGCTTAGAGAAGGGGATGCTGCTGCAATTCAGAATTATTTTAAGAAAATATAAGCAAAAAAAATGATGAATTTTTCTTTGGTCTTGACTTAGATGAAGGGGGTTCAAGGAGTAGGACATCCTACAAATACTTTGAAAATGTTGTTATATTTGACACCACATACCTCATTAACAAATATAACATGCCATTTGCTCATTTTGTGGGAGTTAATCATCGTGATTATTCTATTTTGTTAGGATATGAATTGATTTCGCACGAGGATACTGAGACATTTACGCAGTTATTTGACACATGACTGTCATGTTTATCCAGCTCTTCTTCCTTTGGAATCATCACAACTAACACAAAAGCAATGAAAAATGCAATTGAGATTATTTTTTCAAATATTAAGCATCGATGATGTTCATGCCATAGACTAAAAAATGTGTTTGAGAAGTTGGGAAGGTATGCAGAATATCATGACATTAGAGTTTTCATTGCACTATACTATTTATGATTCACAACTCCTATTGAATTTAAGGAAGCTTAGTATGGCATGTTAGAGAAATATGATCTTGATAACCATGAGTCCTTACATTGTTTATATGAAGAAAGATATCGCTAGGTTTCATATTTTGTTAAAATTATTTTTTGGACTGAATTGTCACATTCAACATAATGAGAGTATAAATGCTTTTTTATGGATATGTTAACTCTAAAATTACTTTGGAGCAATTCATGGAGAGCAATAGAGAGTAAAATTGAGAAAGAATAGTGAGCAGATGGTAGATGTTTTAGCCAACGAATGTCATGTCGTACTAGCTTTGCAATAAAGAAGCAAGTTGAAGAAGTATACATTATTTCCAAGTTTTAAGAATTTCAATAGGAACTAATGAATAAGATTTATTTTAAAGTTTTTCATTGTGGGAGATCAAAGTATAAAGTCATTGAAAATGATGAAAAGATTAAAGAAAAAATTTTAAAGTTATTTTTTAAAAAGATGTGGGTGAAATTTGTAGTATGTGTTCAATGTTTGAATGTAAAATGGATCTTTGCAAACACGCCACGAAGTTGTACCAAAATCATACACTATTTAATAGTAACTCATTGTAAAGATCGCTCACCTTGTTAGAAAAAGCAATCTAAATTTAAAAAGTAAAAAGTTTCATTATGTACAATTTTAGAAGTAATTCTATTATATCAAAGTGATTTCAACTAATTTAATGCATTAATTTAAATTAATTTAATACATTTTAAATTTGTCTTGCTTGCTTTTGTAGGACTTAGAAGTACACGATTTATATTCTTAGGTCGCTAGTACAATCCCTACGTAAAAGAGTAATATGACTATAGTAATTTTTTTTATTTGTCATTTCCATTTAGTGTTTATTTCTACCTACTATTAGTATTTTTTTTATTTTCATGTAATTGATGTAATTTTTTTTTTGTAAAATAGCTAGCACAACAAGCACTCTTACAACATGCCTTTTTTTCTTCCTTACTATCAATCTTGGATAAATTATGGAGGGTTTTATCAAGTAAACTTCCAACAATTAACTCAACAAGATAACGAGGATGCCAATCAGAAAAGGGTTTTTAGCTGATGAACTAAGCAAATGATCGAATCCCATTGAGGTTTGCTTGATGAATTAATAAAGTTAACTTGTGTTTTGATGTATTATTTTGTTTTTGTTATTGTTTGAATCCATACTAGAAATTCAGTTGTTGAATGTAGTTAATTCACATCTATAAATGCAGTTTATATTTATACACTTGTTTAGTGATTTGTATCATTTGGGTTTAAGGCTTGATGAGATTATATTTAGGTATCGAAATATTCTTCCAGTATTAAAACAACAATTTGAATTTAATTTCTAATGCAATAAGGTAAAACAACTCAAAAACTTACACTCAAAGGAAAATGCTATTACATATGTCTATGATTCTTTTTCTAATACATAGTACAACAATCACAAATATTTTAATAAAATCATATTTTACTGTTTGTCTCCTTCGAAGTTCGTCATCATATAATCGCCTCTGTACTTTGCATTCTTGCATATGCTTAATTTAGCAGACAAGCACTCAATTTCTAATGCCAACTTCCTAACCTCCTCTATTAACAATTAATTTTTTCTTTGCTAGGTTTACTGTTTTCTGCCCATTGAAAATTCTTACATCGTAAAGAAAGCCAAATTTTGATTTGATTTTTTGTTGTACATGACATTAACAACTTCATCTAATCACCGCATCTGTTACATGCTTGCAGTGAGTTTCGAATTTTGCTTATATTAGATGTAATTGTGATTATAGATTGTTGAAACTACCAAAACGAAAAAAGAGCATTAAAACACAAAGCACCCTACAACAACTCAAACAAAACATCAAAACCCATAACACAAAAAACAAAAAAGAAAGCTTTCTAGGCCAAACTAAATTTCTCATTGCAATTCACTTTTTATGCCCATGTATTATTTTGTTATAGCTTAAATATTATTATTGGTCTCTTGCTCACTTGCTTAGTCCTTCCTTATTACAGTATCGTAGCCTGGTTAATTAAATGATTATATCCTTGAATGCCAACATTATATTTATCAAAATAAAGCAGGCACTTTATTTAAATGCCATTGTTGGCTTCTTAAGATAAACTCAATATATCTAAAATATAAATAGTAAAGGAACCTAATAACTTTCACCAACAATATGATAGTACAAAAACCACATGAATTATGAAAAATTAATAGATGGAAATAAAGTTTTAAAGCAACAAGCCCTTTCATATTCTTCAAAAAGATAAGTTCAACTGGAATGAGAACAATAACATATTACAACACGACAAGCAGCGATGATCGTTATTAACTTATAACAGTATATCATGCAACTCACATCTTTATTTCACTCTCTCTCTCTTGCACTTATGTGGCTGGCGAAAAGCTAGCTAGCCAGATGCTTTTATTATATGAAATTAAAATGCTAGTATCATTTTTCCCCTTAGTGTTAGAAGTTTATAACATCTTGGGAACTCACTACAATTTCAGTAATGAGGACTTAACTTTCCTTTTCCTACACTGTCTGTCACCAGTCAATAATTAATCACACCCCACATGAGATCCTAAGTTTCCTTTTCCATTTATATATATGATCATCCTTTCAACTACATTATTATTATTGCATTCGAAAATGGCAATAAAGTATAGACTTATATTTGATAGTACTAAGATGTAAAAAGAAATGAAATTTTCGAACCCTAAAAAATAATTGTAACTTTGTTTTCAAGAATTAACATTATTGGAACATAACCTATATTTCCATTTACAAGCAGTCCTTATGAATTTGAATAATATGCATGACTTATAATGCCGATCGTTTTAAGAAAACATAGATAGCTCCTTTATTACACTGGTAAATGTTCCTCCTAGCTATGAGCTTTATATCTAATATCTCTAATTCTCTATGAACTTATCTTTATCTTTAACATATTAAAAAATGATTAGAAAAACTTTTTTTTTGTTTGATATGGATTTGGTTAAATAAGAGAGCTAATGCTTCAAAGATCCTTTCTCTTAAGTAAAGAGTTGTCACATTTTATCTGGGTAAGTGGGATTAAACTTCATAATGCATTACACTAGAGCATGTACACACACAATGGTTCACCAGAGAGCTTGGGACAACCTCCATAATCTTCTTTGCACATCAGTGACCTAACTCTAGCTATCTAGCTAGCTAATTATAGGGCCATTGTTACTGTATAGCAAAGTATAAGTAAAATCGCAACATGTACTTGCCAGTTTTTGTGTTCTTGCATTAAGGGCTAAGCAGAGTAATTGATTGTCACACATGCAAACACAAACTTAATCTTCTTATCTTTCTCATAATATTACTAAAGACAAACTTTATTTTATTTTTTATTTCTCATGATCAGCAGATATTATTACAATTATTGCAATTTGACAACTCTAAAGTAATCGTCCCCATTTTACCAAAACCTAAATCAACCAAGATTAAAGCATTACCTCAGATGTAGAAGGATGAGATTAGTTCAGGCTATTGCGTGATGGCTATAGGGAGTCATGGCTGCGGTTGGAGCTTTTTAAGCGACATGGCTATCGCATGATGGAGAGTCGTGCTTTGTGGTTGGAGTTGGGTGCCACTTTGTGATTGGTTGTGGCCGTCGTGTGATGGTTGTTGAGTGTGACCTAGATTGATAAAGGAAAGGAAAATAACTTTGCAAATGGTGCCCTTTTTTTGGCTTAAGTAAAACAATGTATTTTAAAGTTGGGGTTCACCTCGGTGCAAATTTCATTTTTGTAAATCAAATAAAGCCTTTTTATTTTTTTTCCTTTATTATGAAGGGATGATTTCTTTGGGTCTTGTTAGTATGACAATCCGATAAGATTCTGTTATAATAAATTTATCAAATAATGTCAATAAATTTCTAATTGTAAATATCAATCGATTTTTAACTGTAATTTATCAATATAAACAAAAAAAAATCAAAATAAACAAATGGATCCTTTTTAAAATTACTTTTGTGAAATTATCTTTAGTGCAATTTCTTTGATTTTTTAATATGAAAATATGATGACTTGCCCAGTTTTTTAATATAATAAATTAATAATACATCAATCTTGCTGCGTTCCTATATATTTTAGTGCTGAAAAAGATTTTTTAAAAAATTCTTTCCATTTCTTAATCAATTTATTTATTTTTTCTGTTGTTTTATTGATGATTGTTTTTTCTACTATATTTAATAACGTTTCCTATACTAATTATTATTATGAATTCCTTTTTGATATGATAAAATTTTTGTTGCAAATAAATAAAGGTGAAATTATTTAATAATGTTTCCTGTACGAGAAAATATATATTCAAATAAATAAAGGTGAAGTTATTTGGACCTATTAAATAATAACTAAATCCATTTATTTAATAAACACATTATTAAATCTAAAATATAAAATTTTACTTTATAAACTCACAATACTTAAAACACCCCTATTAAACTAATTATTATATTTTCTCTTACCCTCTTCCTTTGTGTTTAATCATTTTCTTCATCTCTTTCTTATTTTTCTCAGTACTTTCTTTATCATTGTTTTAGACCCAAATTCTTTAATTTTTTTTTTAAATTTTTGATAGCTTTATTTCCTCTCAAATTTTAAAGGTGGTGTTGTTACAAATCACTCCAAATGCTTGACAAATTAAGGAAACAAATAATAATAAAAATAATTATAATGGTGAGACTATTTGAACTCACCAAATTACTGAATAACACTCATTTATTAAATAAACACACCATAAAACTTTATGATTAAAATTTTTACTTTATGAACCCTTTTAATACCTAAGATACCCTTATTAAACTACATTAATATAATTTCTTTTACATTTTTTCTTTCACAATTTAATCCTCTCTGGCCTTTTATTCATCAATCCTCATGATATTATACCCAAATCATCCAATTTTTATTATTTTCTTTTTGTTTTGCTTCCCTTGAATTTTAAACATATTGTCACAAATGATTTTAAAGTTTATGAAATATTACGAAAATAATAATATTAGTAATGTTAAAAAAAGAAAAATAAAAAACAGGGGTTTGCATATTTTCTCATCTGCAAGAGAGAATTCATTATTGAGAAGAAATTAACAGTTGAATTCAAAAGGAATTTTTACAAGCAGTAAACTTTTGGCAAAATATATTAAACAAATTTGATGATGGCAAAAGTGTAGATGAGAAGGACAAATTCTTTTTTTTTTTTTTGAATTCTGTTATACACATATTGTTACTAACATTACATTAGATATTACAATTAATATTTATAATCATACTATACAACTAGGACCACGGCCATACATTGACACAATGAAGAACTTGTCCAGATATTTTTAAACCCTTATAAATATTCGAGGGGTGCCTACTCCACTCACATCTTGTAAGAGAGAAACTGTCTCTACTCACATTTCATAAGGGAAAGATTATCTCCACTCAATTAGTTGATAATTGAAGGAGTACTGTAACTAACCTCCATAAAGCTCTTATATAGGCTCGAATCATTGCATTCAACATTGTAAGTGCAAAGCTTCTCTCATTGGATCAAAGGCCCGTTGGTGAGAAGGACAAATTCAATGAAAGACAAATTCAATAAATGACTGAATTTTCAAAGAAGAGTTGGACTATTGGCACAACTCTAACATTCTTTTTAAACCCTTTTTCTCTACATATTCTTCTTAATTTCTAAAATAATCTTCATTTGTTGTACTTTCTTAATATGCCCCTGCGTTGATGCGTTAGAAAAAGAAAATTGTTAGGCGCTTTCTCTCACCCTTCTTCCATTCCAAAACACTTTCAATCTCTTCTTGATTATAGCATTCATGAATTTATAATTTTTATCTCTATCTGTCTTTATTTTTTTTTCTAGTAGATAATAACCTTGGTATATACATAAAGACATGTGAGAGAATCTAGAAAAAGAAAAAAAATGGCCTAAGTAAATGAACTTCACAAAATTATCTTTCCTACAAAAATTTTATTTATATTTAGATCAAATTCTTATTCTATTACAATTGATTATTTTTTCAAATTTTATAGATTTAATGAGTTTATAATGGAAAAAAAAAAGAAAATATAGGTGGATTGAATTAGATAAGTTTTATTTTTAATATAATTTAAATATAAAGGATAACTTTGTAAATAAAAAATAAGAGGGGTTTCATAAGAGATATAGAGAGGTGTCAATAGCGTCACTCTTAAAAGAAAGACAAGTATTATAAAATTGAATAAATCCATATTGATCTTGAAGATGGGAACGAAACAACAATATTACTATTTTAATTAATCTTATGTCTATAATTGTAATTTATGTTATGGGTAATTTAGTAATAATAAATTTTATTAAAAAATAGATTTAATGAGTAATCTAATGGGTTCAAATAGGTCCACCCTAATTATAATTATTCAAAGTAACTAAATTCAAGTTATTAATGAGCTCTTTTATTTTCATATACAAAAATAGAGAGAGTATTTATTACCAGATCTAAAAAAGTTGGGAAGAAAGTACATTTGAAACTTGAAATCAAGATGTTTTTTTAGCTAATTCCAAACATTTATCAAATTCATTGTATCTTCATTTTATTTGATTAAAAAGAATTCAGTAAAAGGGTTAAAATTCAAAGAAACGTGAGAGTATTGAACCATCAAACTGTTTGGTATAGTTTTCTGAATATGGTTTTTTAAGCTACTACTAGTAAAGCTTTTAGCAGAATAAATATTTATTTGTTTAGCTGTCAAACCTTTATTAGAAAATATAAAATCACTTTAATGGATAATTTTTTTAAAGTTATATTATAAAATAAATGAAATTAAATTTTGAAAAAAATAATGTTGCTAGAAACATGTTTAAAAATTAAAATTTTATGTTTAGCCCCTCAATTTTACTTAATTTTGTTAAAGCCTGCTAAATTTTACTGTTTATCTATTATAGTCCCAATGTTGGCCTCTTCAATTTTATAAATTGTACCTCATAGCCTAAATAAGGTTATAATTTTTCTATTATGATTTATGACCCAATGAAACCAAAATCCTAGTTCTACACTTTCATCACTAAATATTAGTATAAGGACAGTTATCTCACAAGCACATGTTTAAGTTTAACTTCAATGGAAGGGGGAATTTTTTTTTTTTAAAAAAAAAAAAGAGCACCCAACGACATCATTTTAGAGACCAAGAACTACATGATTGCCCATTTCATTTCATTATGGACGATAGAGGGTGCATCTAGCATGTCATTAACAATTGATGGTGTAAGGTATCATCATATTATCGATGTATGAAAAATGATGATTGATGACATATCTCTTAGGACAAGAACTATGTACCACTACTATGTAGTAATATAATTACTCAAAATATTACTCTTTTTAAATATGTGTGAGAAGTTGAGTTCACACTTATCATTTATTAAGAGGGGACCTCACTATCTCTTAAGGTAAAAAATAAGTATGGATCCCATTTTCAAATGTTACAAAATGATGGTTGAATCTTCTTACTATCTATTAAGTTACTCTCTGTGTCACTATCAGGCGAGATTTTAGTTCAGCTGTCACAGCCTCTTTACTTTATTGTCAGGATTTACTACAGAACTTGATGAAGTTAACAAATGTGTACCCCAATTTCCGCTGGTATTAAATGGTGGCTGACGGCTCCACTATCTCTTACGTTACTTTTACCATATTTAATATGTATAGGAAGTTGAGTTCGCCATTTATATAAGTGGTGGGCTCCATTGAATCAAACGTCAGATTTACATCGATACTAAGTGTGGACCCCACTTTCTATCGTTACAAAATGATATTTGGTGGGTCCCACCATCTTTTAAATTACTCTCCATATTATAGTCAAAGACAGATTTTGGTCCAACTGTAGAAGGCTCTTTCCTTCTTTCTTCCAAAGTTTACCTTGAAACTTAATGATGTGGCAATTATTTCTCTATACAAACAAACACATAATTCTTAATTGAGTGATGATAGGACTACAAACAATGTACAAAATTACTTTGTACAAAGAGATGTGTGATGTGGCACTCAAGGATTTGCAATTGCACGGACTGTAGACAAGAGTGACCGCACAAAGGGACATCATCTCAAACAAACGGACCCTATCTATCCCTCTCATTTTTAACCTTCTCCATACTATATATACCCCTCACCACCTTATCGTTTTTTCAATCTCTTTCGCTCACTCAATTTTAAAATTTCAATATCTAGGGTTTCTCTCCTTCTCACATCTTTGTAGATACGTAGTGTAGTTAACGGTGTTGATTTCCTGCGCTAATCAAGTTCAAATTCTATCAATCTCGAAACCCTAATTTCTCCGGCAATTTGTTCGTTCGTTTGTTCGTTCAATCAATCAAATCAATGGTGCCGCCGCCAAGTAAGTTCAACAGAGCGTACGACGACAAGGAGGCGCCGCCTTCGACCAATCTGTGGGTTGGAAACTTGTCGGCCGACACGACCGACGCGGATCTGAAGGAGCTGTTCGGGAAATTTGGCGCGTTGGATAAAGTGACGACGTACTCGTCGCGGAGCTTCGCGTTTGTTTACTTCAAGCACGTGGAGGATGCCAAAGCCGCCAAAGACGCCCTCCAGGGAACCGACTTCCGTGGGAACCCGATCAAGATCGAGTTTGCTCGACCGGTTCGTTCTAATTTCTGCGATTTAATTATTTTTTTATTATTTTGCGGATTTTTGTATTTGTATAATAATTTTTGTGACACTGACGTTTTATGGTTTTTTTCTAACGCTTTATTGCCGAGAAGAAAAGTATTTCACGAAAATTATTATTTTATACGAAAAACAATTTTGGCCGGCAAATTTAGGAGCGATATATGTTGAAATTGAACCCAATTATTTGTCTGAGGACTGAGATGATTTGGGATAGATTCAACAAGACGGATTCGATTTGATAATTCATTTTGATCAAATATAGATGATTTCCAAACACTTGTAATGCAGCTTGAGAAATTTTGTTTCGCTAATCAACAACATTAAACATTTCTGGTCACAAATGTAATCGGTATCATTCGAAGTAATTTTAGATTAAGCTTGGGGGTTATTCCTATAGAAGAAGATTACACACCATTGAAATTGGCCACAGTAAAGCACTTAACCAGACCTCAAGAGCGAAATGAACATACTTATGGGATCTGCTAAACGTTTTATGCAGTTGTGTTACTTTTCTCACAACATCCGACTACATCATTTGATGGGATTGTACAACAGTAGATGAGGATTTCACTTTTTAAAGGTCTACAAAAGACTTATTTTATATAATACTGCGGGAGTATAATAGATGCCTCCTTTCTTTCTGATTCTTTTAGCATTTTGGAATTCTGCAATTCTTGAGGAGCTGGGCAATTTGATCCCACATGCTGCTCCAAAATGGATAGGGTTTACAAACTGGATTTGATGACTAAAGATCCAAGGGCCAATTTGGGATTCTTGCACCTTGGATTGAGCTATATCCTTTCAACCCAATTTCTTTTTTTTTTTCGAAAAGATGTTTTGGAAAAAATACGTTCAGAAATAGTTCCCTCACTTGACAAAATGTGAAAAGAGGTCAAGCTCTTGTAACCTTAAATAAAGAACGTGGGAAAATGTTTTTAACTAATGATTTTTATAATTTAACTGGATTTTAATGCTCTTTAGCCAAACGTCCAAAAGAAATAAGGTGTCATTATGGTTGCTGAATATTTTGAGAGACTAAGCTAACAAAATAACCAATGGCCATGATGAAACATTTTTTTTGAAATTGAGTAATAAGAAATTTTAAAAAAATAATCTGTCACATATGTTTGTTAATTCTGATTGATGGAAAGTGTTTTTCTTCAACTATATTCCATCACATAAGAAACTATAGTTTCTTATATTATTCTTCAAGAGATGAAGCTATCTCCACACCAAGATGGTTCAAATAAACAAAAGGTTATATTTTAACTAGATATAATTCTTTTTTACTTCTAAAAGTAATAAAATTTTACAGTGGATTAGGGTCTTTGGATATGGGCTTTTTAAATTGTGGAAAATATCAGGATTTTGGATTAGCTGATTCTTAGAATCAACATCTAAATTGTTTCTATCCCTGCATATGAGACCTGCTTTGTGAAGGGTTGATAGTCCCCTAAAGTGGTTTTTGACATGTTCTATTACTCTTGTTGAGCCTTAGCTGTTGAAATTGCTTCTAGATCAGAAGATGGAATTGAATTGATGTCCAGTCGCAGATTGAGCAATTCCATTGTTTGAAATCATTTCGGATTCAGTAATCTTAACTTATTTTAGAATTAAAATTAAGAATCTAAAGCTAATCTCAAATCAGACAAAAATAGGTTTGTTTTGATGTTTAGTATTGGTATTATGCTGTCTATGTATCAGACTTTCTTGAGCTTTTCATTCAATTTTGGGCTTTTATATAATTCCTATTAGAAGTATTCATTTACTTGCAATATTCTAGAGTGGTGATTTCATATTCAATGTTATCCTTGTTATAAGGGGTTGCTTCTAATTCTTGTTTGCAGGCTAAACCTTCTAAGCATCTATGGGTGGGTGGAATTAGCCCAACTGTTTCAAAAGAAGAGTTGGAGGAGGAATTTCTCAAGTTTGGTAATATTGAGGACTTCAAGTTCCTTAAAGATGGCAACACTGCCTTTGTTGAATATTCAAGACTCGAAGATGCGGCTGAAGCTTTGAAAAACATAAATGGTAGGCAAATAGGTGGTGAACAGTTACGTGTTGACTTCCTTCGATCACAACCCTCAAGAAGAGTAAGTCCATATGTTCATAATTTCAATTTGTTCACCGGGAAAGATATCTTTTGTTGATGAAAGATTTATCTTGATAGTTAAGTCTTATGAGTGATCATGAATTGATAGAAAGCTGAAAGTTGGTAAATCAGGTTTACAAGTATAGCATTTGCCTCTCTATGCCCTGAAGCAACTATTATTTTTCAAAAGTAAATTACAAAAAGTTGTTGATAACTAGAGGACACGATTGATTTACGATGCTCAAAGTTGGACTTGGTCTTGAATAAAATCTTCTCTTCAATATGTGCAAAGTTTGCAGGAGCGTTAGAAAGAAATTAAGCTATATTTTCACGTTGTTATGCTTTTGTCCATTTTTCTATTGTCCTCTTGAACTTTGGGAAAGTTTTGCAGAATGGCTTTCAGTGTTTATATATATATCTTTTGCTCATTCTGAAATGGATTTACATTTTTGTTTTGCTCTTTTTCAGGAACAGTGGCCTAATTCACATGATGCTAGGGATGGTCCAATTCTTGGTAGGGGCACTGGTTTTTCAGATAATTATTCGGCTTATAAAAGATCAGTGAGTCTCAATCTTTGACCTGTTAATTAGATATTGCAAAATGATCCATCATTTTGGATATTGTCACTGGTATTGTGTGATCAGCATCGCACAACTATTCCATGCACATTGCATGTGTGACTGGCTGAGCCATTTAAACGCGCAGTGCTTCAAGCAGCCGTATGTGGAAGAACTGAATATAGAAATTAGTTTATTTCTTTGGTTCAGTTAGTTATGCTTTAATCAATTGCCTTATTTTGCAGTATCCTCAGTCTTCAGTGGGACGAAATAGAGATGGTCCACCGAGTAAGATTTTATGGGTAGGTTATCCACCTTCTGTTCAGATGGATGAGCAAATGCTTCACAATGCAATGATACTATTTGGTGAGATTGAGAGAATAAAGAGTTATCCTTCAAGAAATTACTCTTTTGTGGAATTTAGAAGTGTGGATGAAGCCCGGCGTGCTAAGGAGGGTCTGCAAGGTCGGCTGTTCAATGATCCTAGAATCACCATTATGTTTTCAAGCAGTGAGCTGGCACCGGGAAAAGATTACTCTGGTTCTTATTCTGGAACTAAAGGGCCAAGATCAGAGATGTTTTTTGGTGATCAGATAAGACCTTCTCAGCTGGATATGCTTGGTCCTAATCAGTCAATGCAGCCTAATAATTTTGCTGGACATTTGCAACCAGCTGACATTCGTGGACCAAGTATGCCGATGAGGTCTTTTGGTGCTCATGGCGGTCATGAAACCCTCCTTTCAGGCCCAGACTTTAAGGATTTTCATAGTATGCAAGACCCTAATGCCAAAAATTTGGATCCAAACTGGAGAAGGCCATCGCCCTCACCTGGTATACGTACTTCTCCTACACAGGGTATTAGGCAACCATTGAATCATACACCAGGTTCATGGGATGTGTATGATGCAAACCAATTTCAACGTGATTCTAAACGCTTGAGGGTAGATGGTTCTTTGCCCATTGATGACACTACTTTCCCTTCAAGAAAGATTGATGATCATGGGCTTGCGTTGGATCAGTCATACGGGCTTGGTTCAATAACTGGTGGACCTGCTTCTGGTGCATTTGTGAACGTTCAAGGGAGGAATTGTCTTAGTCCAGTGGCTTCAAAGGTGACAGCCGGTGGATTTGGTCGAAATCCTATTGATAGTGATTTTATTTGGCGCGGCATTATTGCGAAGGGTGGTACACCAGTTTGTCGTGCTCGATGTGTTCCTATCGGGAAAGGGATAGAGAGTGAGCTGTGAGTACACTTCCATTTACTTGAGTTCCTTCTGGTTTAAGATATACTGTAATAATTTTGGTTTAGTATGTGGGCTTATTAATGGTTTTGTGTTTGTTTTCTTTTTACCGTGTGGGCTTATTTTCATTTTTTGATTTTTGTGACTTTGTGCATTGCATGTCATGGATTACCCAATGAATCTTTAGACATGCCATGAATGCATTCATATCCTTTTAAATTAAAATGTTTCTTCTGTGTCATCCTCTTCTGATTATTTGATTTATTTAGTTTTATATTGACCATACAAATTTTATTTTAAAAAATGAAGAAGATGCCAAAGTGAACCATGGTCCACAAGGGCAAGAAAAACTGCGTGGTAGATTCTAACTGCCTGTGCAAAGTAAAACCCAGCTTCTCTGTTTCCCAATTGAGGGGTGTACCATGTCGAACTATTTCCTTGTTCATACATGCTGACCTAATTGCCTTTTATTCCTGAATTGGATGTTCTTTTGGCAAATACTGAATGTAATAAATTTCTGTATGTTTATCTGTTTCATCATTTAAAGATTTTTATATTTTATTTCACCATGGCTATTATTATTTCAGAACTGTTAGTTTAACAATGGTTTCTTTTAATTGAAACAACCTAGTCTTCCCACTATAATTAAATAGGTGTTACCAAGTAATCTTTTGTTGTTCCTCATTGTATGATTGGGTTTCTGTTTTGCAGTCCTGAAGTTGTTAATTGCTCAGCCAGGACAGGATTGGATATGCTAGCGAAACACTATGCTGAGGCTATAGGATTTGACATAGTTTTCTTCTTGCCGGACAGTGAAGATGATTTTGCTTCCTATACTGAATTCCTCCGCTACCTGGGTTCAAAGAACCGTGCTGGTGTTGCAAAGTTTGATGATGGGACAACCTTATTCTTGGTGCCGCCATCAGAGTTCTTGTCAAAAGTGTTAAAAGTTGTGGGGCCAGAACGGCTATATGGTGTTGTGCTGAAGTTGCCTCAACAAGCAATGGTTCCATCACAAACTGTTGATAAACAGAACATTCCACCACCTCATGCTGAGTATGGTTTAACCCGCCCAAAGGAGGAACATGTTTTGCCAGTGGACTACAACAGGTTTTCACATGATGACTCAAAGGTTCAATCAAAAATGCATTTCCCGCATGCTAGTGAGCCCCTCATAGTGCAGTCAAGTTCCATGGATTATGGGTCAAATAATGCTGCAGCTCTCTCCCAAGCTGGAGTCAAGTTAACACCTGAACTTATTGCTACTCTAACTTCGTTAATTCCTGCAACAAAGTCAGCAGAGGTTGCTCCTGGCTCGTCATCAGTCAGGCCTTTGTTAGCTGAACCTCATGTTCAGTCTATTGAACAATTGGGGAATCAGTACAATCCTCAAGCTCAATCCTTGACTCATCATTATGCCTCCATGTCTAGCACTCCTGGCCATTCTGCACAAATGCTCCTTGGGAACAATCAACTTCAGGAATCCACTGCCAGCTTATCCCAGCAGGGCGTGGTGTATTCTAGGCCACTGCCTAATTTTTCAATTGCTCCTCAAGCTGCTTCTGTTGCTGGTTCACCTCCAGTGAATCAGCAGTATCAATTTGCAGCTCCTCCCAATTCTCAAAAAGGATATGGAATGATGCAGGGAACAGAGGCTTCCACATTATATGGTTCATCTGTTTTTCAGCAGCCTAACAATCCTACTGCTGTGTCAAATCAAGTTAATCTTTCGCAACCACAAAATGTCATGACGGTATCAGTGGACAAAGTGAATTTGGAGCACCCCAATCATGTCCAGCAGCTTCAGTCTGTGCTCTCTGGAGCTGGCCAGGGGACATCTGATGGAGAGGTTGATAAGAATCAACGATACCAGTCTACACTACAGTTTGCAGCTAACCTTCTGCTACAGATACAGCAGCAGCAGCAAACAAATTCTCCTGCAGGACGAGGGACTGGAAATCAGCAATAAGAATTCTCTAGGTAATTATTTCTAACATGGCTAATTATCTTGAGTAGATTGCCTTTATAGGAAAATATTCTCTCTCTGCTTAGCGTGGCAAATTGGCTTATTTAAGGAGAATGAAACATGTTAGATTTGTTTGTTGGTTGTTGTTCTTTGTTCGTTGTTCACTGTTTGTTAGTGTTTTATCTCATAGTTTTAGTGTTTTCTGGTTAATTAAAATGCATGGTGTTCTAGCTGTGTATGGTTTGTGAAAGCCTTCTTTTAAAGTAAATCAACTGTGGAATTTATGTCTACTTTCGCATTCCTTCAAATGAATGGTATTTACTGGGTTTTTAAGCGTATTTGGGATTAAAGTGTTTATAAAGGGAGGATTGATTTCTAGTTCCTTTTAGAAGCCCTTAGTTATTGAAGTCTTTGGACAATATTGATCTAGAGTCTGATCCGCAGCTTTCTTTCTGGGGTTATTAGGGGTTTGCATTAATGATTGGCTTTAGGAATTTGCAAAGACTGGTTACATCAGTCAATAGAGATAATAACAACCAAAAGTCATGCTGATTGTTGAATTGTAATTACTTTGGATGATGATAGGTTGGAGTATTCTTATTATGCATAAATGCAATGTTTTCTTGGCATCTGCTATGTAACACGATTCTTACTGTTAGTTCTTGTCTATTCTCTTATTCTTTTATTGCCGCATCCGGTATTAACATGTCTGCTTATTGCTGCTTACATGTTATTTTTTAGTGTGGATATCATTATGCGTTGTCTACACTGCATATTCTTATGGTAATATGATTCTTTGCAATTGATTTTGAGATTTTATATGATGTTAGTCCTTAGCTAACATGTAGTGCAGCTTAATATTGTATGTCTGTGGAACTTTCTTCCCTGAAGTTAGCTTATTTACTACTGACCTTTAGGGTGTAACCTTCTTAATTTTTTGTGTTATTTGTAACTATTGTGAATTGTAACTGAACCTTGTATGATAAGTTTTCCTCAATTGAAAAATTAGTTGGAGGTGCATAATGTACTTGTTTCTCACAAGTATGTAAAGAGAACTGCTACCAATGGGTCATACGTGTTAAAGATAACCCAAAATTAGTCACAACAACTTAAGCCCGTGGTACTAAATTTTTGAAAGTATAATATGTCAAATTTAGAAGGCTTAAGCTGTTGCTTGCATGTGAAATAGGCTCTTGATACTATGGAATTCTGGTTTCAGCTAGAGATGGGGTAAGGACTTGATCCTGTTGGTTGGCGTGATACTGCTAAGACAGAGCACCAATCTTAATCCTAATGGTTTGCCAAGGTCGAACTTGTACTAGGTAGTATTAAAAGTCAATTAACCAACGTAAATTGATTGGCTAACCTAATTGGAGTTGGTATGTTATGTAGATATAACGCAACACACATCAAAGAAACGATCTTACCTAACACACTGCGGAACTTTGTTAAGTTAGTCGCCACTCGTAAAT
This sequence comes from Atalantia buxifolia, assembly GCA_030444775.1. Classification (NCBI taxonomy): domain Eukaryota; kingdom Viridiplantae; phylum Streptophyta; class Magnoliopsida; order Sapindales; family Rutaceae; genus Atalantia; species Atalantia buxifolia. The sequence goes on along the minus strand of CM059835.1, from coordinate 13,436,833 downwards.
CATTTACACTTGCTAGTTGGTTGTGTCGTGTTCGGAATTCTTGAAGCGTTTCTAATACCTGGTAGTTTCATAGTAAATTTTACTCTGAGCAGAAAAGTGAAGGCATCAGCTAAATATGAGCTGTTACTGTGATTTTGATAAGTAAAACTACCAAGCGAACTGGAAATGTGTTTTAGTTCTGTTTGTTGACCGTCGTTCTTTTACCACAATTCTTTTCTGCTCGTTAAAAATGGTTCGATTAGAACCCTTTGACATCATTATCAAAACTCAAAAGGTTTGATAACAGACTTTGAACATCTGCTTAAAATGTCACTCAGGAGTTGTTATTCAATTTGATGAGAGAATCGTTACAAACCTTTTAAAACATCACAAAACTTATTGCTTGGATGGATGTTACGGGTAATGGTTATCGAACATGAATGACGAGCCGTTGCTTGAGACGGTTTCTGGGAGCTTTTAATACTCAATTATGCGTTTGGGCCATGTTTAATTTGAGTGCGACTGTGCGAGGATGGGAAGACCATGTCCTAGGTTTGAACAGTTTCTGTCGAAGTTATCCTATTTCCTTCGCCAGTGCCTACGAGAATTGGTTTATCAGACCAGTTAGTGGTATTACTGGAAGAACGAAAAGACAAATAGAAAATTCACTGGGAGAAAACGCTTTCCAGTTTCAATTATGTGGCGGTAGTCTGATGCTCTGCCGTCACGATTGAAGTGATCACTTGTACAGGTCCATATGATTTCTTGAACGTCTGTCGTGAATGCTTGTTACGGCAGAAAACCCAAACGGTCCCTTCATCAATGGAGAGTTAAAACAGAAAAAAAAAAAATTGCATAACAAGAATACCTTCCCTTTTGTTCTTGTTCTCATTGGTAGCAGATTCCCTCTTTTTTACTTATTATTTATTATTATTATTTTTAACATTTCCGGAATTAACACTTTGCTGGAAAGTGTTTTGGACATGAGTCGGCCGCACTACCGATTGTGTTCCAACATTCAAACATAAAGTTGAAGGCAACTGCTATGGTGGAAGAATCCCCATCTTTAGAGTAATCGAAAGTGTTGTTATGATCGTTGAAACAACCATTGCGTTGGATCTAGTGGTTAAAAAATTTGTTCTATGTAGGAGATGTTACCCAAACTAGAAATTTGTAATTAAGGAGTGGCACGACTTCTGACAATGGACAAACCTTGGTTAAGACTTTGTCAAAATCCTTAATGAATTTCATGTTTTTGTGTTCGCACCTTTGATAATGCGTGTCCGATATTACATTAAAGTAAAAACTGGGTTTTTGACCTTAATCACGAGCTAACGAGGTTTGATGTCTCCAATTTTGTGTAGGTAGTTGGGCTATCGCTTTCGTTTTCGTTTTCGTTTTCCCTTTTCCAAACAGGACGTTGAAGTGCAAGGTATATGAAGAAGAAAAGTCTCGTAGGGTTTTGGATCGGAAAAAATATGAGCTTCTTTTTTTGTTTCATTTTCAGTATGGCCTGGAGGGAATGTACAGAGTGGTCTCCCTCTTTCTCTTTCTCTTTTTTCTTTTTTTTAATTTCTTTTGGTAACTTATAATGTAAATATGCTTGCTTTAATTTAAAAAAAAAATACCAGATCAAATGACCGCAAATTGTTGATTTTGTTAGCGTGGTCTTTCTTTCTACTAATTAAATCCAAATGCAGTTTTCTTTTCGATTAGAAAACATGATCCAAAATGACAAAGCCATTGCATGAGACCAAAAAAAAAAAAAAATCTGATTAATATAATGTGAAAGATACCTCGAACTAGACTGTGACTCGAAAGTAGCAAATAGCAGATTGTTTTTACATACTGCTGGCAAAAGTAAAAATAATAAAAAGTTGTATACGACTTCCAACGTATCTAACAATGTCCTTCCTCCTTCCCCTAACCTCCCCCCACCCCCACACCAAAAAAACCCCCAAAAAAAAGTATTTCAAATGCCTCTTTTGATGTTCCAAAGAATTTATATTACATATACAATAACACAATTCATACGACCACGACCATAACTTGAAATTTATGATTTAATTTTATATTGGGTAAAAATTTAAGTAGTGATTATTGGTTAGTAAATAAAAAAATAAAGATGAGCCACTAGGTTTTAGCCTAGTAGTTAAAACCTAAACCTCACATTTGCGAGATTATGGATTCAAACCTCCACAATGTATTGTGTGGATTTAATTTCATTCCTCAATTTGAGTGAAGGTAATCTTCTCTTTATTTGAGGGTAAAAATTTAGGCGGTACTTCATGAGAATTGATGTAAACTAATCTCAATAATGGCATGATTTGTAAATGTCAGTTGTAATATCATGTAATATGTGGAGTGGACATCCCTCGAATATTAGAAACTAATCTCAATAATAGTCTGATTTGCAAATGTCAGTTGTAATCTCATGTAATATGTGAAGTGGACGTCTCTCGAATATTAAAGAGGATAAAAATCTACGCAGTGCTTCATAAGAATTGATGTAAACTAATCCCAGTAATAGTCTGATTTGTAAATATTAGTTGTAATTTCATGTAATATATGAAGTGGACATCCCTCGAATATTAGAGAGGATAATGGTATGGACAGTGCTTCATGAAAATTGATGTAAACTAATCTCAGTAATAGTCTGATTTGTAAATATCAGTTATAATCTCATGTAATATGTGGAGTGGACGTCTCTCGAATATTAGAGAGCATAAAAATCTGGACGGTGCTATATGATAATGTATATAAATTAGTTCCAATAATTATATGATTTGTAAATATCTGTTATAATTTCATATAATATAAGTTGTATTATTGAGAATAGTCTCATATAATAAAAAATAAAAATAAAAAATAAAGAGAAGAGAATTCTAATTCGATATATTTACTCAGTATTTCATTTTGATATTTTAAGTTAAAAAAATTGCAATTTCATTCTTTAAAAAAAAAAAGAGAAAAAAACAAAATAATTAAACCCAAACTAAAAATGGTTAAATTACAGGATTTGGCTCAAAGACCAAACAAACGAAACCACATAAAACAAAAGTAACAAAGGTTACACTCACGGAGATGTGTGTACGAAAACGAAAGCTACACACCCTTTGTCTTTGTCATCTTCATCTCATAAATCTCTGACTCGACCGACATAACAACAATATTCACCTGAACTGAGCGAAGGGAGAGACCCAAAAAAAAAAAAAATTATGGGTTTGGAGAGTGTTGGCGATTTAGCTTTGAACGTAATACTATCAGAGCTGGGGCCAAAAGACACGGCTAAAGTGGCATGTCTCAGCAAAAGCTTTAAGGCTGCTGCCTCTGAAGAGTGTCTCTGGTCCAAATTTTGCTCCGATGATCTTGATCTTGCCTCCCCTCTTGACCCTCTTGGAAACCCTGCTCCTTCTTTCAAGGTTTTGCTTTTGCTATATCTATAAGCTGTATTGTCTGTTTCATGTGGGCTCTGTTCATGGGCTTTTTTTGTTCTATTTGTTTTATTTTTATGATGATATTTTTTGTGTGTGCGCCGAAATGATGATCTTTTCGGGAAAAGAAGTTATATTTTCACATATGGGTTTTTTGGTTTTGATTCTGTTTATATGATTTCTTGTTCTTGATTTTTTTTTTCTTTTTGTAAGTAAAAATTTAGATAGGAAGGAAGATTTTGGTGAAAATTTTGATGATGGTTTTTATTTGTCTCTAAAATGCTGAATTTTGAGGTAAAATAGTTATTTTTGTCTTACTTCTCTGTCCTGAGATATCGGTGATTTGCTGTGATTCGTGAAGATGTGATATGTGGCTTTTGATGAACCTGAGAGATATTTTAAGAGTTGGGGTTTTGTGGTAGAAAATGGATTAAAAAAAAAGTTGAAAATTTTGTGGAGAAATTGAGAAAATCAATTTTTTTGGGAAATTGAGGAAATTTTAGGTATTTTCTGCATTGCAATTACAGTTCAAACTTCAAACAAGTGCAATTCTCTATTTGTGCTGATGGTTTTGATGGGTGAGTCTTAATTTGCTTTGGTGATGTGAATATTGGACTATAGGGTTTAATATGATTGGGAAGGAGTAAACTATCAACCATTCAAAACATGGAATTTTTAATAAGAAGTAGAGAGAGTTCTACATGATATTTGGGGCATATGTGAAATCTCAAAACACTTTTCTATCTAGCTAGTAATTTCATTTTTCCTTCAATGTAATTTATGGATGGATAAGTTAATTATATTCAGTCCGTTGTGTCTGTAGATTTTTTCGAGTGTATAAATATATTTCTCAGTTCTTAATACTAAATAAATTACTTTCTGGTAATATTGAATTGTAATTCAAAATATATATATTGAAATTGGTATATTGACTGAGTGCTCTCTTACAATATTTCCCCAGGCAGCTTATCAGATATGGCGGGAAGCTTTTGGCATGTATCCATGGCCTATTGTCAAACGAGTTAAAAGATGTTGGGATAGACTTAAAAACTGGTTGGCAGAAAATTTCCCAGAGGCTAAGGCTACACTTCGAAAGGGTGCATCAGAAGCAGATATTCAACAGCTGGAAAAAGTTTTGAAAGTTAAGCTGCCCGTCCCGACAAGGATTCTCTATCGTTTTTGTGATGGTCAAGAATGCCGGACTGATGATTTTGAAAGCATAGGTTCAGTGGGCCTCATTGGTGGATACTCTGTTTATGGGCATCTGGTAAATGTATACTTGATACCTTTGAGTGACATTATTATGAAAACAAAGGAGATCAGACACCGCTTGGATTTTCCTGGCAGATCTAAATATGTTGTTGTGGCCTCTTCTTCCACATATAGTGAAAAGTTTTTCTTCCTCAATTGTACCAATGGCCAACTATATGTTGGTACCAAGAATCTTCTGTCAGCTGGAGAAATGATTCCATGTGTACCAAACGCACTGATACTCTTGGGGCATGGCTTTAACAGTGATCAACAGCAGGATGCTATGCTGCTATGGTTAGAAGAACATGGCCGTCGCTTACATAATGGCATTATCAAACTTCGTGATGAAGAAAATCTCAAATTTATTAGTCTTTTTCCTGAGGAACCGCCCCTCTGCTCAATTGCTGTAACCAATGGTGTGAAGGTAAGTTACTCTAGTGACTTACATTGGCTTTAGATTTGCCAGTTTTGTTGTCTGCGGGTTGCGGGGTTAGTTGGAAGGGAACCTTGGTAAGGTGAACAGCTATTTATTATGGCCGATGCCAGTGCAGCCCATTTGACCATCAATTAGAATAGGAAATCCAAATGCCTACTTTCTCATGCGTGCTCTTCTTCCGCTTGTGAAGAAAAAATAGCAATCTTCTTTTGTTTCAGCACCATATCAAAGCTTTGGGGGTTTGTTCTTTTATACTTCCTGCTGCACAGTGTAATTATTTATGCTTGTAAGGTTACATATATGTATACTCACACACAAAAAATGCATGTAAAAATTGTCAAATTTGGTTGCTTGAGGCTAAAGTGAAAGCCACTGCAATCTGAAGTATGTAGTCTGGTTGATAAATGAACATTTCCTGTTTTCTTCCTTTCTTGTTAGATAATCTGTAATGGGATTTTAATTAGATGGATTTAAATGCGATTTGAAAAGAAGAGCCATTTATTCTCTGCTAATATTGACTAGCTTTCTTGTTAGCTTAAGAGTTCTCCACAGCAGCAGTCTAAACTTTTGAATTTCCATGGAAGCAGAAATAAATTTTTGAAAATTTACATTTTGCTGGTACATTTTTGAAGCTGTATATATATATATCTATATATATTGGAAGTATAGGAATTCCCTTACTTGCTTTAAATTATTTTTCATCCCTTATATGCTCAGTGATGTTACTTTATTAATATTCTGTCCTGATACTGTCGTGCTAGTCGTAATTATAAGAAATCTAATAAAATGATATTCTACTTCAGATTCGTGCCTCTGCTGTATTTATTCCGGAGTTGGCTGACCCTGAAAGTGACACTGAGAAGTACTTGTTTGCTTATTCAATTCGCATGTCTCTACTGCCTGAAGGATGTGTCATAAATGGAATGACTTTCAGCTCTTGTCAACTGCAACGTAGGCATTGGATAATCCAAGCTAATAATGTTGTCGTATCTGATGTTAGTGGAGAAGCTGTGATTGGAATGGTATGGCTGAAGTTGATCATTTTCGTTTTTCCTCCCTTGGTGTAGTTCTCCCTGTAGATATCCACTGCAAGCTTTTGTTGCTGCTTTTGCTGCTATAGAAACTTTTAAGTGACATGATTATTACCTGAAACTTTTCATGTGATTAAGAAAATCTTCACGTAAAATTTAAGGGTTATCATTTTCAACAAATGAATAAAATTTAGAGGCTCATCTTTTCTATGAATGAATAAAAGTACTTGACCTTTGTGCCTGCATAAAAGAGTTGGAAACCTCATTCTTTCTTCTCTTGTATGTTTGCAGTATCCACTTTTGCATCCAGGTCAGAAAGAATTTTTTTATCAGAGTTGCACAAATCTACTAGCTCCTCCAGGCTCTGTCAGAGGTTCTTTTACGTTTGTCCCTGGCAGGTACTCAATCTAAATCCTTTGTACTAATCTTCCTGACAATCCCGGCTGTTATGAACCAATTTAAGAGTTTGCAGCTTTTCCGTACTGTTTATTTAAAGAGTGCATAGTTCAGGTCAATGCTATTACTGACATGAAAATATATTCTTTGTCCAGATTGGCTGACCCAAAAGGCAGTCCATTTGAAGTAGTAGTGGCAGAGTTCCCCCTCCAACGCCCAGACTACATATTCTGAAAACCGTTTGCATGGTTGTTATATGTTTGTCATCAATCAGTAAATGAATAGTAAAATTATCTGCATTTGTGAACTTAGCTCAACTATCACTAGCCCAAAGACGATCAGAAGGTGGCAAACTGGAGGAAGCAGGTGTTACATCTATAAGCCTGGCTTGAGTAACTGCAGACACCTTTCTTTTCCAGCTTTTCTGGACTGTCATCCAAAATCCGGCCACTGCTCTGGGCCTCTGCCATCCAGTGGTTCGGAGTGAAGGTCTTGGATGCAACCGAGAGCTTTTTGTATAAATTTGTGCACTTTGTAGCTGGGTTAAAAAAAATCGCTGCTGGAGTTTCTTGCTTGGATTCTTTTTCTTTAAACTTTGAGCAAGGTTCGTCAGTACAGTCCTAATAATGGTTTTGCATATTTGTACACGAATGCCTCTTGTAATGCTGTTATAACTTTTACATGATATTATAACATATGGTTAATGATTGTTTAATTCCAATGACTACAACCCTTGATGTTTCGGAATTTTGATTCTTTGGCTTTTCTTTGATTTCTTGCTCCCCAATTAACTTAACACATTTAAATCCTTGTTGGGGACAGTTTAGGAGGGAGTAAACGTTAATTACATAATATATCATTATATATGAATTTCCGAATTGTGCCATGTAATTTAAATAAATAATTTCAAATTAAGTGAGGATAAACTTCACATAGTGTTTCTTAATATCCATTAATGCCCTCAACAACATCCAATTTACGTATCTGTCACCTTGTAATTTACACTTCATGAGCTTGATTTGAATTGACACAAGTGAAAACAAGTGAAACTGGAAAAAATAAAAAGGAAGGAAATCAAGCCATAATATGGTTTAAATTAACTTCTAACAATTCATTAATTAATATACTTAGTATTTATGTGTGTGCGCGCGCGCGAATCATTTGAAGTTTCTTATAAAACTCACATTGATTTCAATCAAGGTTGGTGTACCGTTTATGACAATTAATAGTCATATTCGTGAATTAAATTCTCAAACATAATTATAATGATTGATAACATCAATAATTTCATCATTAGTTCAAATGCGATCCTAACCACTTAAGATTTAAGAAGATATCGATCAACTTAATATTTCTATGATAAATTTTATTTTAAAAAAATTCATTTATCAATATTTGGAATAAATTTTTGTTGTCTATTTAAATATATAAAAGAAATATTACTAACTAAGCATGCATAAATAAACTTAATGGTCCTCTTAAAAGAGTAGGGGACAACTAAGTTACTAAGACATATACAATACTTAATAATGTATAGTAAATACTAAAATAAATTTAAAAACAAATAATTTTTTTAATTAACTAAATGCTCCAAAAACAAAATTTGGAAAGCATAATCTTTGTACTAGATTTAGTGTAATTAATCACTTTCTTTATTTACCTGTGCCAATATCTTATTCTTATCAACATTAAGGTCATTAACTACTTTAACTAATAAGATGAATAAAAAATTCACAAAAAGAAAAAAAACCAATCAGAAAGTAGCTTATACCTACATTTGATATACACACAAGGATTTCCCACCCCGATACAAAATCCCGCGCTCTTGCCATCTGGCCCACGCCGTTCACATGTCGTTCTCCTCATACTTGTACCGAAGACACGTAAGCCTTTAATTCCTTCCCGACAACCCAACGAGTTGTTTCTCGGTCAAGTCTTTAAAAGTTTTGTTTCTTTATAAACAGCACATAAGTTCTTACATTTGTCTATTAAGCCCCTCTTGTCATTAAAATTTTCAGTTGGTTATTAGTTGTCAGCGAGACGAAGATGGGAACACATAACTCAGATTCAATGAAACTTTCCATAATAAGAAAGAAAGAAGAGATAACGATAAACATAATGCATGTCTTATTTCTCAATATAATTTTGTATACAAACTTGCACATATATGATAACATATTCTAATCTGTTTAATCACAATATTTTTTGTTCCCTTTAATTGTAATATTCACTTAACATATTAAATATGTTCTGAAAAATTTTGCTCATGTACCGTAATTCTTAATACATTTTCCAAAATATTTATAGTATCACTTATTCAAACTCTAATTAGTTAAATATAATTAAATATTTATTACAATTAAGATAATTAAATAATTTTATAATAAATTAACACGATATAATTAATTAAATTTTATACTTAGATCTTATACGATTAATAAATAAATGACGTGATTCAATGCGATTAGATCATTTTAGATCAACTCAAATCTGCTCATTCATATCGTGTTAATGTGTCATGTCCAAAAGTGTCACCCCCGAATATAATATTTAGTGGTATACAGACTTATCACATAATATATGAAATGTTGAATGAAAATTCAAGTTTGTTGACCTAAATGCAAAAAAATCCACACAATGACTCTAATCCCAAACGAAATTAGCAAGTACCAAACAAATGGGCCCCACTACCATTTTAGGCACATGAAAATGAAATTTAAGAACCGAAGATCAGTATAAAAGGAAAAACGAAAACAAAATTCAAAGAGAGAAAAAAAAAAAACGGGAGAGAGAAAAAACAAGATTTTGCATTTGTGTTGTGTAAGAAAGAAGCTTCTCTTCTCTCTTCTCTTGCGTGTGTGTGTTTGTGTTTGTGTCTCAGATCTCATTGTAGTGTTATTTTTGTAGATTAACGTTTAGCAAAAAAAACTAAATTTTTTTTTTTGCCTTTTTTTTGCCTTTTTCGTTAATTAAATTTATTCTATCATTTTCTCTTTTTGTAAAAAGCCTGTGGATTCTCTGCGTTGTCGTTTCACTTTTAAGCAATTTTATAGTTCGAAGAAGATCTAGCTGGGATTTCACTTCCCAGTTTTTAATTTTCCTGGAAAGCTTGGATTTTTCGTGGAAAGTTCCGGCATTTCACCTTCGCGAGGGAAAGAACTCACTTTTCTCCGGCCGGCTGTTTCTAGGGTTTGCGTATCTGAATCTTTTCTCTTTGTGTAGTCAGTTTAGTGATTTTGGAGATTTTAATATTTTTAATATATGCATATTTTTTGTACTAGTTAGAGTTTGTTGTGTGATCTATGCTTGTTTGCTGATTTTCATTTATAGTGTTTGTTAGTGTATCTAAGGTTTAGTTTTGGAACCTTGATTTCTCAATTGGGATTTTCTTTGTTGTGTTATCAGGGGCTTTTAAATCTTTATTGCTTAGATATTTTGGGGGAAAAAAAAAAAAGAAAAGAAAGAAAGAAAGGTGTCTTCCCCAAATAGTATATTGCCAAATTTAGGGATTTGGGATCGTAGAGAAGTTTGCCTCAGTTAATTATTAGTATTCTTATTAAGGAGGTTTAGAAATTTTTGTTCTTGATGGATAAGGATAAGTCTTTGAGCCATGGTGGTATACCGCCTCCATCTGGACGTTACTCAAGCTTTTCTCCTCCTGGAAATAATAATTTCAACGTGAAGCCTGAGCCGCCATCTTCTTCGTCATTTACTCTGCTAGCTCCAGGTGGTTCTAGCCCAGACGGATCTCATTTTGGTCATCAATCTGATTCTAACCGCTTTAGCCATGATCTTAGCCGAATGCATGATAACCCACCGAAGAATGTGGGCCATCGTCGAGCCCATTCTGAAATCCTTACTCTCCCTGATGACATCAGCTTTGATAGCGATCTTGGTGTGGTTGGTGGTGCTGATGGGCCATCTTTATCAGATGAGACAGAGGAGGACTTACTGTCTATGTATCTTGATATGGATAAGTTCAATGCTTCTACAGCAACGTCGGGTTTTCAAGTGGGTGAGCCATCAGCCGCTGCAGTTCCAGCGCCCACATCGGCGGTGGCTGCTGGCAGTGGAATTTCTTCTGTAGAGAATGTGGGTGTTGGATCTACTGAGAGGCCTAGGATTAGACATCAGCACAGCCAGTCAATGGATGGTTCGACGAGTATTAAGCCAGAAATGCTCATGGCGGCTTCAGATGAGGCGCCTTCTGCTGATTCGAAGAAAGCTATGTCTGCTGCTAAACTTGCTGAACTAGCACTCATTGATCCAAAGCGTGCAAAGAGGTATTATTAGAAATCCTTCGAATGATATTTTGTTTTGTCGCTAACTTAGAATTGAGTTAGGTTATAGCTTCAAGCATAAAATAAGCATAAGATACTTGTCGATATTACCTATACTACAGTACTGCTCCCTTTTAGTATATTTATTCCTTGCATACTCATTTTTTTGATAATGTATGAAGATCTCATGTCATGAAGTTTCTAGGTAAAAAATAGCTCCTGCTACATATTGTTAGTTGAAGATTGTGGGCAGAACCAAACGCATAACACCTTCTTCTGCATTGAAAATTTCTGATAGTCCTCATCTAGAGGTTTGATAACTATCCCTGGCTGTTGTACCTGCACTCATTCTCTGTCCTAGAAGATACCCGTCAGGAAGTGGGTTGTGAATTTATACAGCTATTTGCTCCGTCCGCATGGATCTTTCTATTATATTCTATATGCTTTAGCAAGATCTTTATTATCTGTATGATTCTTTCTCTTCTGATGATTATTCTTGTCCTCCTTTTGTTTGTTGTCTACCTATATTATTTCATATTTCTGTAAGAGACTAAAGAAACTAACTATTAATTTACTATTTTATGCATTTTATACTAACACTACAAACTCTCTGCAATGTGATAGAATCTGGGCAAATAGGCAGTCAGCTGCAAGGTCGAAGGAAAGGAAGATGCGATACATAGCTGAGCTTGAACGTAAAGTACAGACATTACAAACTGAAGCAACCTCATTGTCTGCTCAATTGACATTATTGCAGGTAAGTTATATGAAGTCACCTCAGTCATCAGTATTGTCAGAGATTGGTTCTGTCGTATGAATGTTTTGACTTATTTTTTCTGCTATTTATGGTATATTCCATTAATAATAATCCGTGTGTATTGTATTTTTATTCCCGTGTGGGATGTATTTAACTTGTACAATGAAAATGATTGATATGTATGTTTATCTTGTGGTTTTTTTATTTTTTTTCCCTGAGCAGAGAGATACTAATGGTCTGACTGCTGAAAATAGTGAATTGAAACTGCGTTTGCAAACGATGGAGCAACAAGTCCACTTGCAAGATGGTGAGGGTCTCTTGGGAACCTTTTACTAAAAACTTATATCTCATTCCAATTAGTTGCCATTTCTTACACTTTAATATTCATCTTCTTTCTCATTTTAATGGAGAGACATACGGGAAACCATACTTTTTGGGTTTATAAACGAGAGACACATGGGAAACCATGTTTTTTGGGTTTATATTTTGTATTATGTTCCACATGCATTCTAACACGGCCAGAACTTATCACTCTTCAAACATTTTGACACTTCCGTCAGTTTATGCCAACTTTACTGTTTCCAGGGTTGGTTGTGTGATCTGTGACCTCTTGTGTGACATCATACGTTTGATAGATGTTATTCTTCTTAGGTTTTCTGGTTTTATGTTTAGAATTAAATCTAGATATATTGGTAATTTACTGAGGACTAGTATAACAGCAAGAACCAACTGCTGAGAAGGTTCCTGATCTGTTTGTGGAGCTATTTATTTTTTTGGTATTCTGATTTCAATTGATTGATCATGTTTTTAAATGTCGGGTCACTTGGGAGTCGAAGTAAAACTTCTTACTAAACTAAGATACTTGAGAGAAAAGCAAGAGATACAATGGGGAATGAAAATTTGGTAGTATTCCATGTTCCTCAGATGCTACTGAAAACTAATCTTCATTTGCTTCATAGTAATATTGAAGATGACACTTTTCAAATTGGCCTGATAGATATATGATAATATTTTTAAGTGTACTGAAAAATTACCCCAGAAACTCGTACGTAGTAAAATTCGTCTTGGATTCTTTCAACGTGTATCTAATGCATGTTGAATTTGGAATGTTTCAACTTTCAAATGCCATGCAAAGAATTAGTTTTAATTCATTTCTTTAACATTACAACATAACTTTTAACTAATGTATAACAAGAATGCGTGTAGAATTTAGAAGTAACTAAATGTTCAACAAGGTTATATATTGAATTCATAAATCATGTATTTAATTGGTAATACATGATTCTAGATTCTTGACGAATTTTCAAAGTTGCCTTGACTGGGGCGATGTCAATGACTTTCTTCTGTTGCATACTATATGATATGAAGAGATGTTAGCTTCCTTATGTTTTGTTATTTACTTGCGACCTTTTCAGGCATTTTTTTATTTTATTAACATACCATTGTTTCTGTGAATGCATTAAATTTTTTTGGAATTGCTCTGTGTATGTGAAATTGCTATAAAAGATTTCTGTATCATTAAAGATGTTGCTAAAACTGCTTTCTTCTCCAATTCGATATTTGGTGGATGGTCTCTGCAACATTTGTACATCTTTGTATTTGAATTATGTATATTAAGTAGTAATTTAATGCAGATTGCTACTATCTTTGCTGCTTCCATTTTATTTGAATGTCTTCAGATGTGGCATAGTCATTGAAGAAAGGTTTAATCTATCCAGCACTTTTAGAAGTCTTAAGTAGTGCATTATTATAATTGGTGTATTGTAGTAATAAATTACAATTTTTAGTATGATAAATCTATAACAACTTTCCTTTCCATGATGCACATGGTGTTATAACGAGGTATTTAAACTTTTATGAGTTATTATGTCATAAAAATGCTTGCTTTGTGTTTTTGTGCCAGCACTAAATGATGCACTAAAGGAGGAGATTCAGCATCTGAAGGTATTGACTGGCCAAGCAATGCCTAATGGTGGACCAATGATGAACTATCCGTCTTTTGGAGCTGGTCAGCAGTTTTACCCAAACAATCATGCTATGCATACCCTTCTAACCGCGCAGCAGTTCCAGCAGCTTCAAATTCACTCGCAGAAGCAGCAGCAGCAGCAGTTCCAGCAGCACCAATTGCATCAAATGCAGCAGCAACAACTGCAACAGCAGCAGCAGGAACAGCAACAACAAACTGGGGAAATTAAAATGAGAGGATCAGTGCCTTCTCCCAACCAGAAAGAGAATGCTTCAGATGTCAATCCGTCTACTTCAAAGGATTGAGGAATGAATGGAGCAGTTGTTACCAGAATCCCAGTTTCAGTTGTCAGATAGGCTCATTTTGCCATGTTCCTTTAGTGTTTTTAGATACATCTATAACTTATATTTTTAGGCAGTTATTGAATTTTAGATGGAGATTGGATTATGGGAGATATATATCACATGATATAGTTTATTTATAGACTTTTTTGCACCTGTGGGTCTCTGGATGTGATCTGTTAATTCAAATTTGGTAGGTTGCTACTATCTTACAGTCTTATGTCGCTATGTTGAAGTTTCCTTTCTGTGGCTGGCTTTTATGGCTGGTACAATTCTTTTATTACATTTTTATTCTCAGTATCATGGTATGTGTGCATTTCTTGTGAGTTGTTTATTGTCATTCAAGTGTCATTCAAGCGGAGGTCCTTGTGTTTGCAATTGTTGATTCATTTCGCGTTGTCCTTGATTCTGCTATCGGTCTAGAAAACTTATTGCCTGCTGATTTTGTTATTTTTTCAATCCAGTTGTATTTGGGCTAGCATTTCATCTAATTTTAAAGCCGTGTGTTATTTCAACGACAATTTGTAAGCACCTCTCGATACGCAATTACAAGGAAATGAACGTTGCTAAAATGGGCTATTTCATTACTTAACGAAGGAGATCAACATTTCATACATTTCGCAGATTTGAGCTTTGTGAGCATTGAGAGGTTCACTTTCTGGTGGCCGAAAGTTATTATTGTGAATACGAGCCAACATTATTTTGCATCAAGAAGTGCGGTGTCTACATGACCGAGTAGCCAGGGCCACCACCTCCCTCTGGCACCGTCCATTCGATGTTCTGCTTTGGATCTTTGATGTCGCATGCCTGAAAATCATTCAGGAGAAAAAAAGTTAGTTTCAAAGTAAACTAAAGTTGCATTCATAACATATGAAACAACAAGAAAGGACACTGACAGCTTGATTCTTTTCCCGTGCAAGCTAGTATTTAACAAGTTAATTTTTTGATCAATTTATATAACTTGCGGACCAAGCCCCGTAACACTAACGTGAGTGGAAATAGTTTGCAAGGCTTTCTCAGGTGTATGACAGTTTTTCAGTCAAGTAGTATATAATGCTACGAAGAACCAATGCCAAACGAAATAGAGCCAGATTGGTGTAGTTTAATTACTTTTCCTATACATTATTATTATTACTTATAAAGTCATTATCCAGGCTGTTATCTACCTGTTTTACCATTCAAAAATAAGTGGATCAGATTTTACCTTGCAATGCAAACAATTTTGAGCATTGATCTGCAGCTTGAGCTGATTCTTTTCATCTGGGACATACCTTTTTAACAATAAGATGGAACAGACACGTAAGTGCAGATCCATTTAGGGAATATTTAAAGCACAAGCTCAGCAGAATGCACATTACTCATATACACGGGCAGGACAATATCGAGACTCGGGTCCAGCATACTCTGGTAAATTCACAAGTTCAGGAATCTTTGGGTCCCTTAAGCGAAGATGAGCAGGTTGGTCGTGTTCATGATTTGTGTTGCTCCTAACAGGTAAATAAAGATAAAAAGATCAGTACTTTAGACATGGAAGAACAACCTTGGGTGGGGGGGCAGCATTCCTCATCAATTCAGCAGTCCTTTGCTCCTTTTGTTTTACTGTTGCTTGATGTTTCTTGAAGCAAACCCTAATTTTACCTCCACTAAGGCTGGAATTGGAAATCAATTTAAGCCAGTCATTTTGCTCAAGGCTTATTAGCAAAATGAACCATGCTAACAATTTTTGAAGGTTTAGCAACAAGAGGCTGTTTCTACAAGTCAAGTCGACCTGCCCTAAAGACAATTAAAAGTTAGAATTTTCTAACTGCTTAGCTCAATCTAATTGCCTCCTCAGGTTTTCCACTTTCTTCTACAGTTTGTGAAAGATGGAAAAATGGGAAAACCAAAGGATAATCTCCAGGTATTTAGAAACATGGCTAGCCTGACATATGTAACATATATGCAAGCGTACATGGTCAGTTGAATTTTAAATTACAAAAGATGCACAAGCGTATATGCCTGTGCATGCTATTTAATTTCATTGATTCCCAGTAATATTTGGTGTCAAACCAAGTGCTAACATCCCACTATTTAAGGCTTCATAAGTTTTATACAATCCCACATATTATGACACTTATCAAATGCATGTAAGATAAGCATCAAATGGCCAGTGAAATAGCCAATATAAATAACTTTCCTTGAATGAAATCAAATCCTCAACAACTTCATATTCTCTCCACATAGTATTCAGCTTCACTCTTCTTCCTATTTGCAATCTTATTTAGAACACATTATTGTGTCAGGAACAAACTGAAGAATAAATGAAGTAGGAGAAGAGCAAGTAGAATAAAGGAAAACGAGAGTCAAAATGGGAGAAAATGCTTCAGGTTTTTCATTCGATAATAGCAACATTTTTAATCAAAACTAGATTTTATAATAAGAAAGCCACCAGCCATTTTGATATTTAATTAAAATGCATTGGACAAGTGGCGTGGCAGACTTTATATGAAAAATTGTGCTACTCTTAAATGGTGGAGAGCCTCAAATACACAATGACAATTTTTCACGAAAGAACCCTACTCACTCGCGATGACAAGGAAGATACAGTTACCTATTTTATTGTAATGTGTTGAGAATAGACAGCCTCCTGTGAGACATGTTTCTTAACGACGTCAGAATTAGAAATAATATTATGATTAGGCTAAAGCAGTGCTGTTCACCAAGTAGGAAACCATGCAAAGGCTACACCTCAAATCTATGTTTCTAGGATCTTGCACAGTTTCACCACCCTCCGCCCAGCTCGGGTGAGGTGTAGTAGGTATTGTGAATTATTTTAGTAGCCTTATTTATTTATTTATTTTCGTATACCTGTGCAGGGAGGTTGGTACGTCAAAAGATAATACCCCATCAGGCTTTGGATATTCAATTGGTGAGTGTAGGCGTGCAACCTGCAAATGTGAAATGTGAAAATTGTTAATAAATAGCTATTAGTATATACACCTGAGCTATAAAGCATCATTTGACATTACTTACAAACTAAGCTACAAGTTATGAGCAAATTTTGGTAGCTTATCAGGTGATTGATCTATAAGCATTCAAGAAGATAATGTAATGTATGAGGGCGTATCATTAATTAAATTCTACTGATTACTACTGAAATTTTCTCCAAGTGTCACAATCCCATTTTAGCATATATTCAGCTTCTTCACATATTATGGTAAACACATTCATTCATAGTATCCTGAAACATCTTAACAAAATACAAAAGAGAGCTCAAATATTTTATCTCATTTTGATCTGTCCCTAATAAAATTTCAGTCCCTGTCCAAGTTTACTAGAAGCCAAATCTCAATAATAGCAAACATATTTCAATAGATGTAGTTAAATTATTTACCAAACTAAATAATTCAACCCATGAGACTATGAACGGTTATTTCCATACATCGGTTGCTTCGTGATCAGGCTTCCCATGCTTCAGTGTATAGGGCGACTTTCCTCTCAATATGTAGCTGAAAGGCAGAAAATAGAGTTGAGTAAGTTTCACTCAAGAACAACTAAGTTTGATACAAATAAACCTTTATATGGATGCAGAATGATGTCTACAGTAGTTAAAGCAGTAAAATCTTACTGCTCTAACCCGCAGATTGCCAAACCAGGAAGTAGTCCATACTCGAATGCCTACAAGAACAAAAAGATCTTTGAGATAAATGGAAGTGCTATAATTTTAACCTAAAGAATAGGGTATATAACAATTTTATAACTTGAGAAAACTTCTTATTTACTGAAAATGGCAATTCTATTAGTAGGATGCCTAAATGTTTGTACATCAGAAATCAAAATAGAGATGCTATATTCTAATTCAGATATTCTGATAATATGAGCAAAATGCTCTATAGAATCTATAGCATCCAAAGAGTGAAGTAGACTTGGATAATTTGGGAGTTTGGAAATTCAGGTAAAATACAACTACTTCAGAATAAATTGGAAGGCTTGAAACAGTTAAAAGCTAAACAAAAATGAACATTATAAAATGCAATGCCATTTGTGGAAACCTTACATAACAGAAGTTAGAAAACAAATGAGAGAATAAAAAACGAATTGCTTTACTGACAGGTCGGTAGTTTCTAGCTCTGTGGAGTTCTTGCCACACCCATGAATTCCGCAGGGTGTCCCAATATATCTCCATATTCAAGTCCTCATGTAATACACCAAATGCAGCTTCGGCTGCAAGCATTCCTGCAAGAAACAGGTAGCAATTCAAGATATAATTGAGCTATGAATAATGCTGCTTAAAGCACATATGAAAACGTTCTGAGGGGACTTCTATAAGTGATGTTACCTAAGACTCACCCTGTCAATAACTATTTATTGGATTATCTTTTCAGTAATCCCACTACTGAATTAAATACCCTTTAAGTACACGTATATCAAATTTCACTCATCAAGGAAAATCTAAGACTACATGATCCTAGATTCATTCTTTTATATTATTAAACCTTCAGTTATGTACAAAATAGGCGAGGGTTCCTAATCCAGGATCAAACTGAAAATGTGGCAATTGCCAAAAACATAAGGACACTGTAAATCCAAAAGGAAGGTTTTTCCACCAAAAACGCTATAACAAGTCTTTTAAGGGGGTAATACAAAAAGATACCACCATTTTTTTCCCCCCAATTTTGAGGAAACACCCAATAAAAGTTGGTATATCATACATTCATTATAAGGGAAAAAGAAGAAGAAAAGGAAAAATAATTAAGTAGAGATTAATCCTCAGTTACTGCCCTTTGTGGTTATGCACAGCTTTAACCCAAGATCGACATAAGAAAATACAAAACTAAAAGAGGTGCATATAACCGAAGGTTGATTATTTCAACAAATCTAATAACGTATCCCCATTCAGATTAGTGGTTTTAGGCATTAGAAGGCTGATCTAACCAGATATACAATTTTCAAAGAACAACCACATGCACAGACTTGGTGCTTTGTTTTATGTGATCAGAAAATTCATAAATGCACTAGATTTTCTAATTAGATGCCATTCCATTCTATTAATTCTAGTTTTTTCATGTACATATGGAAAAGGAGGGAAACGGACTCTCAATTTTACGCACAAACTGACTTAAAGAATTGCATTAATAATGCAATCGAATTTGTGATTTTTGGGTTTTAACAGGTAAGGATATACAGACCTGATAGACAGACAGAAAGACGTCAGCTATCATTTAATAGCCATAATGAGTTCTAAATATCTTATAAGAACAGAAATCTCTAAACCACTGTACTGTTAAGTTTGAAAATAAAAAGTCTTCTAATTATTTCAAAATTTCCTTAGCCCATCAAGTCTTCTAATTTATATCAAAATTTCCTCGTAATGATGGGCTGTATAGCCAAAGATAAGTCAATCCCAAATTTTGTTAAAATGATTACCTGATTTCATTGCAGTATGGGTTCCCTTTATTTTTGGTACATTCAAGAAGCCAGCTGCACATCCAATAATTGCTCCTCCAGGGAAAACTGGATATGGAATAGACTGAAATATAACTAGCATCAAATTCTTATATGTATAAACAACAACCAAAGCAAATGCCAAAATTTGGTAAAGCTTTCAAGCACATTGGAAGAATGCAAATAACTCCCTCAGCTTAGGTGCCACAGAAATCAACTGAGTGATCAGCAGTGGCACCATCCAAGGAACGTTTTGCCTGGGACTATTCCATCTTCACATAACATATTACATTTCCACAATAAATTGGTTATAGCATTCAGATAAGGCATCATTCCTGCATGACGCAGACCATTTAATCAGACATTGATAATGGGAAAAAGATAGATGCCTAATTCACCTGTAAGCCACCCTCATTTAAGGTGCGAGCCCCATATTGAACTATAGTCCCACCTTCCAGAAGCGGTTTGATGGCAGGATGATGTTTAAATTTCTAAGATGAAAAAATACAAGGATAAATCGAGTGAGATTCCACATAACTATGCTTGGCAGATGAGTGACTTATAAGCTAATATGGTAGATATCAAGTACTTTCAAAAGTTCACTATAACCAACTACAGGTAGCAGTCAATAAATAAATAAAAGGTATAAGGGAATCTACCAGCTAACTAACTCCATTTTCAAAGGAACTCTTTTTTCATTCTTTGTGCATTTCTTTCATACAATTGGAAGTTAGACACAACTGCCACCCTTCTTTCCTTGGTGCTCAAGTTTAAGATCAGACTGATTTTATGCAAACCAACTACATTTGGTTTTTAGGTAAATTTAGATCCCAGATGTGGCAATTAAGAAACAGCATAAAACTTGAACCAGGAAACTACATATTATAAGAAAATTAAATTAGTACTTCCACTGTAGAGTTGCAAAACTGTAACTAATATCCATCCATTTGGAAATGGTTCAACAGTTCCCATAAGTGCGATCATGGAAAGGGATTTTACTAATCAAATATCTGAAAACTCATTCTGCAAAAAAATTCATGGCTTCCAGCAATGAAGGCAACAGTGAATATAGAAGTTATGATCAATAAGACAAGGATCATTAAAGCCAAACAATCCAATCTATAAAAGACTGTTAATGGTTGACTACATATACTATTAAGCTGAGAGCTGATAGGAACTGTAAATACTTCTTTCTATAAACAGTTAACTATGTTGTGTCTAGGGGGAAAAAAATCTGCAATACCACAGATTCTTGTAAATATGCTCCACAAACCAAAAATTTGAAAAAGAAAGAAGCAAAAATAGTAACAAAGGAAAAAGAGATCTAGTTTACCTGGAATTCCTCGTAAGGATTCAAGAAAGGATTGTGGTAATTTAAAGCAACAACAAGGCCCAATGCAATCTGTATGATCAACCAAAGTAAAACAATAAGAAATCAGCTATTCCAAACAGTGAGCTTGTTATTCAGGATACCTGTCAATAATGATGCTTTAAAACTTGGGAAACATACTTAATTACAACACCAAGAACAATATTGCATGTAAATCTTCCATGATACAAAAAAATAAAAGTTATCAAAATCCTTGTATGGTGACTTGCTGAAAGTCACCTTGTCTTTTTACCTTCCACTCTTATGTGTTAATTTTTTTTTTTGTGGGGGGGGGGGGGGGTATCTGTCAGGACATACGAATACAAGCATATTTGATAAAATAATTTGGAACAAATGATGGTGAAAACAATAGAATTGTAACAGCAGTGATTGCAGTGGTGGACATGGCAAAAAACCAACGGTTCATGGTTTCTACCAAAGCAAAATTCTGCATAATATAAATAGAAATCAGGAAACGAAAACAGTTTCACCTGTCTATCATTCATGTGGTACAGAAAAGATCCACCGTATGTCTTCTGATCCAAGGGCCAACCCAACGTGTGAAGAATCTCACCAGGATTATGCTTGCCCTCATCAATTTCCCAAACCTTCTCAAACACAACAAGGGAATTTCTCAGAATTTTTTTGAGTGGTAATCTGAACAAGTTTGCAAATTGATATTGAGAAAAATATCAAGAAGGCAAATAAAATTAAAAGAAAAGGCAAATTAGAACTTTTCAATTATTCTCTAACTCTTCATGTAAGAACCTTCATCTTTTCCTAATAAGGAACTAATGTGTGATACAAATATATGTGTGTTTTGCTCTAATTCTCTGTTTAACCTTTTCCTTTTGACTAATCCAGTACTAAACAACAAAGAGTAGATCATTTTGATCTCATATCTAGAAGATAAGGATGGAAATAGCTAATAACTACGGTTTGTTACAATCACTACAACTGAGAAATACATGCTGTAATATACATAAAGAATTTCAAATTGAAAATATTGAATTACTTATACAGTAAAACCCAGTTAAACATATAATTCCTAGTGAATGTAGGTTACCTCTTTAATTCCCAAAGCGTAAGTCTGATGTTGAGCATGACTTTTCTCTCTCAGTTTGAAATTTTTTATAAGTTTCTGTTTAAAAGGAAATTAAAACAAGCTCTTTTTAGCATAACGGCTTCATAATGAAGGCTGAGATTTCTAAAGTTATGACTGCTAGTACAGAATAAATTCTTTTTTGAACCTCTGACAATGATCCTCGACAACCTTCAGCCAGAAGTGTTACGCGCCCTGCATATCAGTAACACATTGTTATTCAGTAAATTGCAACTAAGTTTATTAATATATATTTGTGCACCAGTAACTGCAGCATCTAATCTGCACACTTTGACGGTATAAAAGAATACACACAGATGCATCTATGGAATATGTATAAAAATCAGTTCATACAAGGCTTCCCGGTTCAGTAGATAGGACAATTTTGTTCACGGTTGCACCACAAAAGTTGGTAGTTTTTACCAATAAGCATGTAATTGGCAAATTGATAAATTGATAATTATTCATAAGTCATGGTTCATTAAGTCTAGATAAATTGCAACTTCCAAATCATAGTTTTCTTTATTCTTAGTTTAATTCTACCTGGATATGTAGACTTGATTTATAGAGTTAAGAACTAAAGTTATTTTTTAGCAGAAGGTGGGCAAATTATAAATGCATAAATGCAAAAGAAAAAGACTTAATTTTATGGAAAACGGTTTGATCAAACCAACTGAAATTAAGCATTACCTCAAGTCAATGATGATACACATAGGGTCTAATTATTTCTGTATATTTAACTTATATCTGAGTAAGAATAACATGATAAAAATAACATGATCAGGCTACTTGAAAGATTTCAACACATTAACATTTTATGTTGACATCAGTAATAATGTAGTTGATGAGGAATATGTATCTGTTTACGAGGGAGAGGGAGAGGGAGAGAGACCTACCTCGTAATTCTACTCCACACTGAAAATTCTCCTTTTTAGAACCATCTTTGGCAATTCCCATATCATTGGTCCCGATGCCAATAACTTTGTTGTCTGCATCATATAGTATCTGACAATTACAATAACTTGTTAAGTAAACATCCAATAACATATCAGGCATTCTAATAGTTGAAAAATTTGAGTACCTCACTAGCAGCAAAACCAGGATATATCTCTACTCCTAATTCTTCAGCTTTCCCTCCCAGCCAACGCACTAACTGACTTAAGCTGCATAACAAGAAATTAAGCTAGAAGGAAGAAATTTTGACCATTAAATGGAAAGAAAAAAGTTGCAAAATGAAAGGATCTGAAAAGACAAAGATGCTCGAAGCTCTTGCTCTTGTTAATGAAATTTTGTCTCAGACCAACTTTGGTTGAAATAAGTAAATTAATAGCAGGATTTAAGCAACAAATTTAAACCTTCTAACTCCATAATCACACAAAACTACAGTATCAGAGCATATTAATACTGACTCCAGAACAGATTTGCTGCTATGATTTGAACAATTTAGACATAAACAGTTATCATGAAGATTTTCCTTGAGAAATAAGAGGCCTAAATTTTCAGGAAAAATTTTGACTCCATGGACCATCTTAGTAGCTATGCAAGTTGCAAATTCGTTAAGTTCTATGTTTCAACAGAACCTGACAAGAAAACAATAAATTGAAAAGATGCAAGGTTCATGATGTTTCTTAACTTGGCCACCAGATAAATGACCTAATGTTGAATTTCACACTTTTCTAAATTGAACATCCTACGCATGGTGCAAGAACAGAACTACCTTATAACATAATTTCCCCTGTTACTAAAAGGAGATGGAAGTGAAAATGCACGATCCTTTGTAAGGAACCAAAATTTGTCTGAAGAAACGGGGACCCTTATAGGAGCCTGCAAAAAAGCTCGCAAAGAACACATGTTTTGATTAAAAAGATGTAAGTGGTAGTAGATTATTCATTTTTGCTTGTTTATAAGCCATGCACCACACGACCATCTGCTAGCCCTTGTATTATAACTATTGGAGCAATTTATGGCTGTCATGTTCAAAGCATGAAAGATTGGATAAACTATGTACCCTACTAAGAGTTTAAAGCATGAAAACTATGTCAAAAAAGATCTAACAAGAAGTTAGCCATAACAAAGTTTAAAAAAGCTATATAATCCCTATCATTACATTTGTACAGTTGCTTTACCATCATAATCTAACAAGTATATGATAGAACCAAATCAAAATAGTTTTTAACTGAATCAAATATGACGAACCCAAAATAGTGTTAAACTTTTCTCACTAAGAAGCTTAAATAACATTTGCAAGAAGGAAGCTTCATCAATCTTTCCCACTAGTACAACATCTATTAACATACATATTATCGAGCAAGATTACAATATTAAAAGTAATGAAAAAAAATACAAGAACTATAGTAGGCAAACAGCACACACCTCTTCCTGTTTCCATTGTGGCAATAGTTCATTCAATGCTCGGGGTTCAAAAACATTCCCAGATATAATGTGAGCACCTAAAATCACACAGGGAAAAAAAAAAAAAAGAAAGACAGCAGAGAGTATTAAAATTAAAGGTCTTGATGACAAAGGAAACTGTTAAGCAAATAATATTAAAATTACCAAGCTTAAACAAAACAATTTAACTTAAAGAAAGAAAATTAAATTATTAAATTACAAACACGTACCCACTTCTGCTCCTTTCTCAACAACACAAACTGATAAATCAGCATTCTTTTCACGGCAGAGTTGCTTTAATCTAATGGCAGCTGATAATCCAGCTGGTCCAGCTCCAACAATCACAACATCATAATCCATTGACTCTCTACTCATTTCACTACAAAAGCTCCTAAAGAAAAGGTTAGCACACGATACCCCACTTTCATTTCTACAAAAACCCTTAAAATTAACGCCATTTGGAAAATAGCCGGATGAAAAAAAACATGGATTTTGATTGAAATGCCGAAAAGGTGAGTGCCCAGATGGAGTTTTGGTTGAATTTGTAGGACTAGATTGGCTTTGAAGATTGTTAGTTTGATTTAAGCGCAAAATGGAAGGTAAAAAAGGTGACAGGGAACCACTATGGCGCTTAAGAGTACTGGATTTGTAGGAGTTAGATAGAGACTTGTGCATGGTTTTTGGTTTCTGATGATCAAAAGATTAAAAAAACGACAGCAAGTGTTTACGAAGTAATTTGGTCTCAGTGTCTGTGGAGAATGTTCGTTACGAACTTAGTGGTGACATGGCATCGACCGAGTTCGGTAAGAAGGAAGGGGGAGCTGACGTGCCAAGCTCATCATCATCGCTGATTTTGATATAAACATCAATTTTATTTATTTATTTATTTCAATTTTTTTTTTGGTTGTAAGCTATTGACTTTGCAAGTCCTCCTTGTAAAGGAGTATACCGCCCTTCCACGTGCATTCTATAATTTTTTTTAAATTTTATTATTTATTTATTTTTGGTCGTAAGCTATTGACTTTTCAAGTCCTCCTTGTAAAGGAGCATACCGCCCTTCCATTTGCATCCTATAAAATTTATTGGTGTATGATGCATTAATGAGTAATTAAAAAAGTAAATAATAATTAATAATAAGGTATTGTTTGATATTTTATTTTAGTTCAAATTATTTATTTATTTATTTATAACATATTATTAACGTAGCACTTGATTTGACGTGAAAATTTAATTTTTATTGTTTTGTGTTTATTTATGTTGATTTTTTATATTTTATTATTCTGCTTGTTAATTTAACAATTATTTATTGTTTATAACAATTTTAATTTATGTGGTTGGTTCTATTGTACTGTTTATATTGTTATTTTATTTATATGTTGTTATTCGGTTAATATGATTTGTTTTATTTATTTGCTTCATATGGTTGGTTTAATTACCTATCAAGTTATTCTAATTTCAATAAATTAAGAGTTGTTCTCACATATATTTGTCTTTGGATATTATTGTTGTATCATGAGTATATAACATAAATAAAGCGATGAGAACCTAAAGTTCTAATATCATTAAAAATCAAAACATGAAGTTTGAAGTTATGATTTTAAAAGTTAAAACCTAAAATACTAAATATATGTATAGATTTCTACAAATTTTCATAATTTTTCTTGTTTAAATTATAAATTTTATTTTTATACTGTGATATTTATTTTTTTATTTTTATTGTACAAGATTTGAAAAATGGCAAATCTGACAGACCTACAAATTCTAGCTCTTGATATTTTTAGAAGAAATTACCTTTATTGGATGTTGGATGTCAAAATGCACCTACGAATTGTGGGCCACGGTGGCACTATAGTGGAAAGAAACGAAACATCCTTGCACAAAAGAACCAAAAGTTACAATTTTCCTTTGCGATCACTTATACGTGAGCTTGAAAGCTCAATATCTACAGTGGAGGATTCATTAACTTTGTGGAATAACCTCAAGGAATAAACATCATAGAGATATTTTCCTCCCAAAAGCAAAATACGACTTGTTAAATTTGAGGTTGCAAGGCTATGCAAGAGTCTCTAAATACAACTCTGTTATGTTCTGCATCACTTTTAGAACTGATATTATATGGTGAAAAATTATTGAGAATGATATGCTTGAAAAGACACTCTCTACATTTTATGTATCAAATGTAGTCCTGCAACAACAACATTGAGAGTATCGCACAATAAACACTCTGAGCTGATAACATCTCTTTTTATTGTTGAACAAAATAATGAAATCTTTATGAAAAATCATGGATTAAGTCCCAACTAATTCTCAACCATTCTCAGAAGCAAATGAAAATACATATACCAACAATAAACGTAATCAAGAGGAAAGAGAGGGCGTGATTATTACCCACATGGTGATCACAGGCACTCGGGACAACAAAACAACAGAAATGGCTGCCATTAGAAGTGGAACGTATGTGAGAGACATAGTAAGGAAAATGGTGCAGAAAAGAAAATGTCATAAATTATAATAAAGAAATTTTTTACCGGTATGAAGGAAAATAACATTAGTCATGCATTTGTTGTACAGACAAATATTTGTTAGACCTCTACTAAACATCTAAGAAAGAGAAAGAAAATATTAAAACTAATTTAGTCGATGACTCAAATCCTTGAAGGGCATAAGAGAAAAAATCGATCATTTAATTACTGATGAAAATCTTCACATAAATTAAAGCTCTCATTGTTATGCTATAATTATTAAGTTACTAATATTATGACTTTTGTACTTTTTGCAGTTTCATCAGATGTACTTAATATCCATATCTAATATGATGTCTACCTGAACTTTTATTTCATGTAAGGTTATGGATTTTTAGAAATAAATTATCTATTTTGGAAATGAAATTAGGGATGTACATTGTGCTAATAGTGTAACAACACACAATATTCTTCAAAATAAAAAATATTTCTTGAAAATAAAATTACTTAAAGTAAAAGTAAATATATATCTGGTTCTACAAATCTAATAGAATGGTTCGAAAGAGTTATAATCTTGTTAGAAGGTGGAACAAAATTAATAATTTAAAATAATTTATATTGAGTAAGATCCAAAAGAAATCTGTTGAATTTTAAAGATATCAACTGAAATGGATATTATATTGGGACTTTAAATTAATATAATATGAAATACCTCTGCAAAAACAATAAGTCCTGAAGAGGTATGAAGTATGAGAAAAAAAGTCTACAAATTATACTTATATAAGGGAAATGTGGGATCATAATCAAATAGGCATAAATAATATATTTTCATTCATAGTAGCTACTATAACTAAAAATGATTTTGAACTTTAAATTATCAATGAATGTAGACAAAGGTATGATTGGCCTCAATGGAAGAAGGTAATCAAGCAGAATTGACTTTTCTAACCAAACGTCAAGTATTTTGACCTGCAATTCAGACACCCAAAAATGTCAAATCCATTAGACACAAAATGAGTATTTGTGAGGAAACATAATGAACATAACAAAATCACTAAATACAAAGCGCGACTAGTTGTACAATGTTTCTCATAGAGGTTTAATATTGATTATAAGAATAAATATTCTTCAGTGATGGATACTATTGCATTTTGGCTTTTAATTAGTGTAGCAGTTTGAAAAAGACTTGACATGCACCTAAGGACGTAGTGACTACACATTAGTTTGAATCACTTGACATTAATATTTACATGAAAATCCTTAAAGGATTCAAAATGCATGTGGTATACAAATCAAGAGATTGTAATTTATTTTCTATTAAGTTACAACGATCCTTGTATATTGAAACAATTTGATTACTTGTGACACAATTGTTTAAGTGAATATTTAATTAAAGAAGGATATAAAAATGATCTTATTTGTCCTTACATATTTATTAGAAAATCTGAATCTAGATTTTCCATTTTAGCAATTTATGTTAATGATATGAATTTAATTAGAACTTACAAAGAGCTTCTAATAATTACTAAATTTTTCAAAAAGAGAATTTGAAATGAAAGATTTAGGAAAAACAAAATATTATCTCAAACAGCAGATCGGGCATAAAACTAGTGGAGTACTTATTCATCAGTCTATTTATGTTGATAAGATCTTAAAGTGTTTCAATATGGATAATGCTCATCCATTCAACACTTATAGTTGTTCGATCTCTTAATCTTCAAAAGGATTCATTTCGTCCTAAAGAGGATAATGAATAGATACTTAGTTCAGAAGTGCATATCTAAATGCAATCAACACTCGGACTACCTTCATTAGCTATTCCAAGGCCTCTACACTCACAGATTGAATTACACTTTACTACGTTCAGCTCAATGCACTATATCGGATATCACATTCTCACTGAACTTGTTGGCGAGGTTTAGCTCAATGCCGACACAATTACCTCAGAATGACATCAACATATCTTCTGGTATCTTTACAGAACAATAGACTTGGGATTATTTCGTTCAAGTGAGCTTATAGAGAGTCTTGATCTTATTAATTAGGGAAATTATCATTCGTGTAACATATATTTGATCTGTTATAAAAAATACTACAACACTTTGAGGGTATATCAATCGTCCACCCTAAGTTGACAAAATGTATCAGCCGACCACCAAACCGTTAGTTGCCGTTTGCAAGTTAACGGAATTACAACGAATTGACGATTTTACCCTTGAAACTTAAATTAAAGTAAAGAAAAATTATACTTGTATACCCTTAAATTCTCTTTTTATCACTTGTATACCCTTAAATTATCACTTGTATCATATGAAAAGACCAGATTTCCCCTGACGTCATCATATTTAAACGACAACTAACAGTTTAGTGGTCGATTGATACATTTTGTCAACTTAGGGTTAACGATTGATCCACCCTCAAAGTGTTGTAGTATTTTTGATAACGGAGTAAACTAAGGGTACACGAATGATAATTTCCCTATTAATTATATAAATACATGCTACCTTTTTTATCCTTACAAAGCCCATTCATAAATAGGATATGTTTTCACTTATAATGACAAGACAATTTCATGGTGATATATTAAGCAGACTTGCATTGCCACCTCATCTAATAACTCAGAGATCCTTGCATTACATAAAGCAAGTAGAGAGTGTATTTAGTTGTGGTCTACTATCTATCATATTCAAAGAGGTGCGGTATGACTTTCATAACGAATATTCTAACAATTATATATGGACACAATACTGCTTGCATTGCTCAAATTAGAGAAGGATACATCAAAAGAGATAAGACTAAGCATATCTCACCAAAGTTTTTATATACTCATGAGTTTTGGTAAGACAAGAAAATTAATGCCAAACATATATGCTCTACTAATAATTTTGCTGACCTTTTTACTAAAGCTTTACTCACATCAACATTTGAGAAGTTAGTCCATATCATTGGCATGCTTCTACTCTACAAATTAAATTGGTATATGATTTTTGAGAGGAAATTTTAT
The DNA here is from genome assembly GCA_030444775.1 of Atalantia buxifolia. Taxonomy (NCBI): domain Eukaryota; kingdom Viridiplantae; phylum Streptophyta; class Magnoliopsida; order Sapindales; family Rutaceae; genus Atalantia; species Atalantia buxifolia. The sequence goes on along the minus strand of CM059835.1, from coordinate 13,407,210 downwards.
TTGGGGGAGTATATTTTAAAGAGAAGAATTATGTAGCTATATTCGACAAATGTGTAGTACTCTTTTTATTTCAATCAGGTCTCATCCCATTAGTTTTTCGGGAAATGTTTTAATGAAACAGTATTAAGCACGTCTAATACTGCTTCTTATTTTGAAAGTTATATGTTATTAAAGTAGTGAATTCAAGATGGACTGTCATAACTATTGACGTCACTACTTAATGTTTAAGTCCCACATTTGAAAGAAGTATACCACCCTCCCCATTTGCATCTTATAAATATAGGTGTATGTTGCATTATTGAGTAATCAAGAGAAAGGTTAAATAATCTGTCAAAAAGGAAAAAAAAGTAGAAAGGCTAAATAATAGCCAATAAGAAGGTACTATTTGGTACTTTGCTTTAGTTTAATTTTTATTATTATTTATTTATTTATAACATTTTATTTTTATTTTTTTGTATTTTTTGTGTTCTCTGCGATCCCTATCTTTTCATAACAATGTTAATAAATTGTAGCCACATCCCATTGTTAACTATCACTATATATATAGCACAAAATATTATCGCCTGATAATTAATCATCAATAAAAAGCTAAAAATTCTAATCATAATAATTATCAATAGTTTTACACAAATAAATCCCCAGTGATCATCAAGAACCTCAAATGCAGAACATCATCAATTATAGTTGATAATACAAAACATCAAAGAAGAAAAGGTTAGAACAAAATGAAATTAAGCCTGCTAAATAATCAATCACTAAGGATAAGGAAGAGTAGCAATGTGATTATGAGCCACAGTTCCAATCCACAGCTTCCCTTGTGCTTCTTTAACTTCACTCACAAGCTTCATCACCACACCTCTTGGATCCTCAAGCACTTCAAGAATCTCTCCATTTTCATTGAAGAGTGAGATAACTGTGTACATTTTCATCCCCATCACCCTGGCTAAGAAGCTCATTCGAATCGGAAGCCGAAAATAGATTCTTCTGATCCAAGGATTATGCGAGAGCACTTCTTGTGCTGCTGTTCTGCAACAATCTATTGCTACCCAAAATTGGCCTCTCTCATTTATTCTTACATTATCAGGGAAACCTGGAAGGTTAGCAACAAGTTCCACGGTTCCTGTCTTTGGACCCTCAAGCCAATATTTCATCAGCCTGTGACGGTAAATCCAAACAGTACACATTATTTTAGTGGAAAACGTGCTTCCTAAAAGTGCTTTTGGTAGCAGCTGCTGGAACTAATGCTGTATTGATCACTAGATCCAAAATTTTAATTAATTTGCCATCATTCTAGTCTAATACAGTAGCAGAGCCACTAAAGAACAAGGAGGGGCAGCTACCTCCACTTTGTCAAAAAATTGTAGGAGACATTTTCTTTTTAGTTCAGTAAAATTATAAATTTGCTCTCATTGGACTAATTAAATATATTAAATTGTATTTTATGTCGCTCAAAATTTATGTCCCATTGCTCATCAATTTGTTTTTCTAGCTAGATCCTGGTCTAATAAGCTTCTTCATGTAAAAAATGGATCTGATGAAGATAGACATGACCCAAATTGGATCAGAATTGAGGCTGCCGAGATGAAGAAATCATCAAACTTTTTAAAACAAATTGTCAGGGAATTGATTAAAGCATAAGAAAGACAAGAGGGTTTAAACTTGAGATCTAGATTGTAACTATGTGAGTGTTAAGCCACAACTATTATATTATTATGAAATGGAAGGCCTGGCTGTTTAGTGGATAGTTGATGGCCATCAGGTAAACACCATTAGCCATCAATTAAAAGTTATCATTTTTAAATTGCTTACTTTCAAAGTTTCAATATATAGTTTTTGGGCAATGATAAATTGTGTTGCCAAAAAAAAAAAAAAATATTTGAAATGAATGAGGCTTTAGTCACTTGATCTAGCTAAAAGTAGTTGTTAGTTATAATTAGGTTCAATAAAAGAGGGACTGATGAGGATTGTTACCTGCAATTCGTAGTCTCGGTAAATACAAGGAAGCTTTGGTCTTTAGATAATTGTACTCCATTTGGAAAAGCCAAGCCATCTAACACAATATGAGTTGTTTTGGTCGGAGGATCATATCTCAGAAGCCTACCAGTTGATTCTCCTTCCAACAAGATAAAGAAATGTTCCCTGCAAATTAACAAAATTAATTAATAGAGCTCCATAAATAATTTGACTTATTACAAAACTCACTTTTGAACATTTAACAGAAAAATTGATGAAAATTCTTACACTCTATTATATCTTTTGCTAGTGTCCGTGAAGAAGATTGATCCATTTTTGTGAATATCAAGATCATTGGCAAAGAGAATTGGCTTTCCTCCCGCTTGAGTTGCCAAAGGAGTCGCAAGCCCTCCTTCAGAACCAACAACAAGGAGGCCATAATATGCATCGGCTATGTACAAGTCCCCACTATCTTTGTTAAATCTCAAGCCAAGAGGTCGACCACACCATTTCTCATGCTTCCATTGCTTTGCTGTAGTTGAGTCTACTCCTCTAGCACAAAGCTTCTCTGACCTTTTAGGTGAAATTTTGAATGTAATTAATTAGCTCGAAATACTAAATTAAAGGTAACAGAACAATGTATATATATTGTGAATATTAAAAAAACTTGTGCAGGATACGTCGCCTCATCATGTGTCTAATTAATCAAAGTCAAGATTTTAGCAAAGCTAGTGGGTCTTTCGTAGTACGCCCAACTACTTCAGTGTTATGAGAGACCCACTAAACTAAAAATAAAAAATGTAGAATCCACCATGGGGTCACTAGATCAACAAAATAACATATTTTGATTGGTCAGATACAACATATCATGCAAACACTAACACGATTCACTTCAAATGTTTATTATTTAAACATAACTAAGAAATTAGACTCACCAATTTGAAGTGACAATTGCAAATGTTTCCCATCCAACATTCTCACCCATCCATCTAACAATACGTCCATCGGCCAAACCAGTGTAAGGGCCACGCCCCAATCCATCAAACTCCAAGGATTCTGGGCCGAAAACCTCGTCGACAAACTCTAGTTTCCCAGTCACCAGCCGGCTGAGGTTGTCTCTTGGCCAGCTCTGCATGACTTGCCTGTACGGAGCAATGTCATGCTTCACAGGCCGGAACTCGTGGCCGCCGAGGGGCCCCATTTGAAGAGGATCCATTATCAGAAACCCTAGAACCAAAGCAAGAACAAAGAGAAATGGATGCTGCAACAAAGTTTCATCTACTAAAGGGTTCTTTTTCTCCATAGATGAAAAGAAAGATCGGACTGAAGGTGATAGTGATGAAGAAATTAATATGAACCCTTTTAGGGTTATTCTTTTTTGGTGGGGGTAGCTAATTACTAAGGTGACATGAAGCAATAATTGTATGAAGATAAGTTGAAGTTAGAGAGCTTGGAGCGAGTGTGATATATAGATAGCTTTGAGGTTGGATGGGAAGTAGGTTATCTGTTGTTAGTGATCATGTTTTTGGCATTATTTCATTTGTTATAGTAAGTGATAGAATCGATTGCTAGAAATATATTTATCAACTCCTTGCAAGAAAAAGCGTGAAGGTTTTGTGCTTGAAATCTATGAACACACACACACACACACATTAGAGACAAGTACAGCTCGCATGACGGATGTGATTCCAAATGCATAAACATGAGATCATTTGGAAGAAGAGTATGAGAGATGAGACGATCATCACTTTACACAAAAGAATACAACTAAAAGGGTCGTAACAAATTACATAAGAGAGTATTTACTCTCAACATGGGGCTTTGGTTTTTTATAATCTCCAAAAATATTTGCTTTCCTTTGTTTTTGAAATTGCATTTATCTTTTTTACTTGTGTGTTCTAAGCTTTGATTGTGATTCAATTTTCTTTAGGTCCAAAATATTATTTTGGCAACTAAATGAATTGTGTTTGGGAACGATATCTTTTAACAGGTCTAAATTTTGTCAAATTAACTTATTTATGGTCTATTTTTTCCAATTGTGTATAACATTTCAGTCGCCTACTCAGTTCTCTGTACACAAGTGAGATTTTGCTCCCGAAGCACGAGATTATATAATTTCTATTAAAGTGATCTTTATGGTTGATTTTCTGAAATTAAATTGTGATTATGAACGTAAGAGTTAATATTTGCTTATAGAATTAATGGAGCTCTTTACTTTTAATACTTTTAATAAAACCCCATTTTTTTTCTTTTTTGTAAAATTACAAAACTATAAAGTTAATTCTAATAACTAAAAAATACGAAGCAATTTCATTCCCGTTAGAATCTCTCTAAATCCAATAGCACAAAATTTTTTGAGACTTACACTGGGATAATTGTTTCTTAATTAAATTCTACTATTATTCTATACAAATTAATAAAATATTTTCCTAATAAAATTACACAATCTTTTTATTTTATTGTGAAATTTCTTTTACTCAATAGCTTGAACATCAATAAGATAATTAATAAAAATTCATAAATTTTGACTGTCTCATAATGTTTAATTATAAAATAAAATACCTTGAAAATATGGTAGTCACAGCATTTACTTTAAAAAAATTATAGAAAATTAATTTACATGTATTTTGAAAATACAAATTTGATAGTCTAAAATTAGGGTCCAGTTCACATAATTATCCATTTACGATTAGCCAGGTTGCTGGCTGTGATTGGTCAAAGATTGACATCCGTCTACAGTTAAGCAAGATAGCGTGCGTGGCACCAGATCATTCCCTTTAACTTTTACAAATTAACCTTTGACATCGTATACCAATGGCAATTAGGATTAAGAAAAATGGAATATTTACTTTTATTTTTCTAAAATAAGCTAAAGAAAAAAGAAAGCTTTGAAGAAGAAGGAGAAGAAGGCTCCCCATGAAGATTCCTTTTATAAAACAATCACACAACAAAAACCCTAACTTGTGATCTCATTATCTCTGCAACTGATGCTTTTGAGGAGCTTTCATTGCTGAGAAATCTCTTTTCACCTCAAGGTTAGGGTTTTATATCTACATTTTCGAGATTAATCAGTGTAGCTGGTCCTTTTTTTACCTTATTTCTTTACATTGAATGGATTTCTTGATACTTAACTGCCCTTTTGCTGCAGATTTCTTATTTACTTAACTGCCCTTTTGCTGCACGTTTAACTGTTCAAATCGTTTTTTTTTTTTAAGTTAGGTTTTGAATTATTGAGGGTATTTATATTGATGTTTAATGTGATCAATTTAGAGGGGGAAAAAAGTAGACATATTCTGGAAGAATTTTTTTCCTTTTTTTTCCTTACACATTTGTTCCATCCGGTTTATGTGAGAAAGAGTTAAAAGGTATGATTTTTGTAAATTTTTTAATCCCTAAAAATCAATTAAATGCTTCTTATATGTTTGATTTTACTTTTAAGGTTTTGAGCAAGGCAGGATTGCTGATTACGCGGTGATTTGACTGTTATGAGTTCATGACTAATATGACAATCTAGTGATCCATTGTACTCAGAAAAGTCTGCTTGTTTATTTTCTTTTATGAAGTTCAGTTGGTTATTTACTGCCCTGTGTGGGACTAGTGCACCTACAGTTGTCATTAATTTTTGGTTGATCGGTGTTTAGTAATACATCATAATGCAATAATTTGACTAGGATTGCAAATTCACTTTTCATTATACCTCTGATTTTGTCTGGGTTGGGTGGCCATATATTTTGAAATTAGTAATCTTTATTTGTTTCTTTATGGCCTATTGGTTTGATTTACTCACTCAAAAGCGAATTCGCTTTTCATTATACTTCTGATTTTGTCTGGGTTGGGTGGCCATATATTTTGAAATCAGTAACCTTTATTTGTTTCTTTATGGGCTATTGGTTTGATTTACTCACTCAAAAGAACCCAAAGAAACTGTTTCTGTACAGCGGTGTATTCTTCTGCTGCCGTTCTTTATGTTCCCAATACCTAATAATTTATTATGGACAAGGAATTAACAAACTAATACATCGTCAATAGATCATAGGACAACCATCCCAATGCATTTTTCTTGTATTACATCATTGGATATATCATAGTATTCTATGCTTGGCTTTGGGAGCTTTGATCACTAAATAAAGTCATTAACCGAAGAAGGATTGGGAAATTATTGTTCATAACTGAAGTGTCCTGTTTCCAGAGTTTTACTAAATTATTAAGCTTTTAATGAAGCTGGCTGCCACTAAATGTAACTGTTGGAAAAATTTCAAAGAGTTTTCCTTCATTAATTGCTACCCAGTGATACAATATCTGCATATCATGATGGTTGTGGTACTTATAGATGTTTGCTTATGGTTATTAAATGATCAACCTTAAGTCTGGTTATTCTTCTGTGAATGGAGGTTTGGTAATTGCTGGCGGAATATGTCCTGAGTATCGGGGCATATAATTCTTTGTGTTTATTTTAGTAAATTTTTCTTTTTGAATCCCCTTTTTTAAGATAAGCAAGCACCTATCAATGTGGTAGTAAATATTAATCAATTATCGACATTTGTATTTATGGTTACAGTCCCTACACATATTTTATGTAACAATTTTTGCTCATTAGGCTAGAAAGTGCATTAAATTTGTCAGATATAATAAGAATATAACAGAATATAACAGTTGAATTCATTAACCAGTTTATATCTACATTCTTTCTTATTCGCTCTTTGATTGCGCTGATATATTTTATGCCATGCAGGATATTACATGGCCGGTCCTGATAGCATAAATGAGCCTGAATGGATAAAGAAAGTAAAATCAGGGGGAGCTGTGCCATATCTTGAACCAGATAAGTGTTCAAATGGTTGGGCAACCCCACCTGGAGACAGGTTTATGATAAGAGGTCCGGATTATTTATCATCCAAGGTTAAAATCCCTGCTGGTGAATACATTCTAAAGCCTCTCGGTTTTGATTGGGTTAAAAGTTATACGAAGATTGGTGCGGTTTTAAACCATCAGAATAACCGTGTTAGGAAGGCTATTGAGGAAGCATTTCCAACAGGTGATAAGCCTTTTGTTTGGGCTTTCAATCTACAAGTTCCAAGTAAAGAAAATTACAGTGCCATTGCTTACTTTGTGGCCACAAAACCAATCCCAGAGGGATCTCTGATTGACCGGTTTTTAAAAGGAGATGATGCTTTTAGGCTTTCAAGGCTTAAACTGATTGCCAACATTGTTCAAGGTCCTTGGATAGTGAAAAAAGCAGTTGGAGAGCAGGCCATATGTGTAATTGGGCGTGCTCTTTCTTGTAATTACTGTGTAGGAGAGAATTTCCTAGAAGTAGATATGGATATTGGTTCATCCATGGTGGCTAAAGCAATAGTTCATCTAGCATTCGGGTACATTACTACATTGACTGTTGACCTGGCTTTCCTACTTGAGAGCCAAACTGAATCAGAGCTTCCAGAACAAATATTAGGAGCTTTCAGATTCTCTGAACTAAACCCTGCTTCAGCTTGTTCGATCGAACCCGGATCATATGGAAATGCTGGTAGTTTGCAGTCTTCTCTGCCAACTCGTTTCTGGAAGTCAATTGGCCAGGGGTTTTCCCACTTTTTGCACCCAGGCGCACATGAAAGTGGTCCTAACTCAGCTCATGTTAATGGTTCAGTTCATCAGGAAGACCAGGGTGAAGGCTCTAGAAAATGGTAAATGTTTTATTCTATGATCACTATTAGATTCTATTTCTTGAAGCATATTAGAATTTAACTGAAGGTTGGTGTTCTGGCCTGTATTAATGGATAATGAAACAGATACAGAAAAGAAATATTTTATGAAGAGATTAATCATATTTTTGTTGCTGGTACCACCTGAATATTATAGTTTTACAAATTCATTGGATGTTCAAAGTCCAGTTCATTTTTTTTAGAAAATCTCTCTCTTGCAAACACTCTGGCAGTTTTATTCTTCTCTTAGTTTGCAAGTTCATCAGTATATTACTTTTTCACAAGAATGATGATGCGTCACCATTTAACTTTCAGCACATACTTCATCTTACATTTGTAGCTAAGGAAAATCAAAAATCAAGATTCTCATAAAAGCGAAAATCATGTAATATCTAGGGCTTCCTGTTACATTTACATTATCAGCCTATCATGGAACTTGGCTATTGTATTTATTGTTTTCCTTGGATATTTCTTCATTTTATAGATAGTTGTACTTAACGGAATCATTTCGATAATTGCAGATTAATCGGGCATTTCTGACAGCAACAATTGTTACCATTGAGGATCGATGTAGTTGTTTCTCATTTATCATTGAATCGCATTGATTTAATGCTTGCAGCATCCGCTACATGATTCATAGCATTGCTGACTTGTAATTGATTGCACTCTATTGGGGTATTTTCCAAGGGCAGTCGTATAGATCCCCTAGATCCCTGGGTTTGCTTGGTAAAACATCATATTTATATGTGGTAATAGATTTGGTTCATTTGAATACTTTCTGTGCATAAATTACAAATAGATTCTGCCCTTGAATCCTGGATCATTTAAAAATTCGAGTTCTCTTAGATGTTTTAATCAAATGATGCAGGATTTGGTCCATGAACTCTGTTTGTAGTTCATGAATCCTGTGCTTAGGGCGTACTTCGCCTGTCCTTTTTGTTGATATAAATGTGTTGCAGCAGCTTTTATGTCACAGTAATGGTAGTTCTATTAGGTGAATGGTCATTCTAGTAACATTTTTGTTACATTCGTACACCTTATGCAAATGTTTTTGTTACCAATTGTTATTAGATGTTGGAAGTGTGATGTTTCGTGTTATTTAAAAAATGAAAAATAGAACTTGTTGATGTAATACCACTTGCAGGATAACATCTCAGTGCATAATATCAAATCCCAAAGTTTTGGTGTTTAGAAACTTGAATTAGTAACGGAAAAAAGCTGAGTCATTTAACACAATCAAAATATAGAACCAGAGAACTCGAAAAAGAAACATTGTATTGTAAGTTTTGCAATTTGTACCATTTCTTTAGAAAAATGGTGAAACAATATTACCAATTAAAAAAAAAATCAGAATCACCAGATCCAGAGAATCACAAAATTACAGAAAACATTGAGAATCATTTCTAAAGTACACCAAGAGAAAATAAGACAAGATTAATAATTGGTAACCTTTCAACTCACATCGAGCAGCAACAGAATGCACCAGCCGTTCCCATAAGCTAAATGTTGCTCATGGAAGGATGTATGACCATAGCAGAAGAGAGTTAAAAAACCTGAAAAAATTCATTGACCAGAATGTCCCGGCAATTTAAGACCACGAAGCTTGACAAAGCAAAATTACATAGCATCAACAGGGAATGACTCTTTGAGTGAAGCAAGCCACATTCCAAGAATAAGTATAATATCTTAATCGAAAGTTAGACTATCTTGAGTTAGACAATCTCAACACCTTCAACTGGAATTGCACTCATCTGCAAAGTTCTACCATTTCCAATAAACCGCACAGAAGGCATCGATGGATCTGTAACAGATTCAATCTCAAGAAAATTGAAATCATATGTACCAGATCTCTTCAAACTATACACAAACACAAGCACAATCCATCCCAACATAGAAAGCGCCCAGTAATTATTCATCCCATGAATCAAGCCCCATGCTATGGCATACCCAACAATGATTCCTGATAAATGCCCAAGAAAGCTGGCTTGTGGAACAATAATTGAAGTGAAAATCAATGACTCAAATGGTGCGAAACTGATGGGGAGTGAAAGAAACCCAAAGAGATCCAACTTTGAAGAGGGTTGTTTCACAGAAAGAATCGTCATCCACCCAAAAACAACACAAGAGTACCCAACAGCTGTCACTCTCCGAAAATACTCAAGCTTAAATCTTTGTATCAATAAATGGTAAATCCCCAAGACAAGCAACCCTGATAAGACAACCAAAACAAGCGTGTACTGAAGGTAATATGCCGTGCCAAGACCAATATCCCCTAACTGTTCTACAACACCAAGACTCCAAAGCGCACTCATGTTAAAAACAAGATGCAAAACACTTATATGCGAAAAAGCCGATGTAATGATCCTCCAATGGTGTCCATCAGCTGCAGTTTCATAACTCAAACCAACATGCGAATACCCAATGTTCTTCTTCTGTATATAAAACCATATTACACTACATATTCCAATTATACAACTCGTAGCTGGTTTCTCCATGATCTCATAAAACAATGGCCTCCCCATTTACGACAACCCCTTAGAGTTACTCTCTTTACAATTCCTTCGCTTTGTTTAATGCCTCAAGCTAAGCTAATCGTAATCATCAACAATGTAAATCCCAAAGAAGGAACTATAGCTCCATCAAAGCTTAAACAATCACGAGCACCGTCAAAACCTAGAACTTCTTCAAATGTATAAAAAAATCCAAATCAAAACCCACTTAAATCAATGTACCCAGATCAAGAAACCCGTTAAAAATGCGATTTTAATCGCATCCAACCATAAATCAACACAAAACAAATCTGGGTTTTTTTTTAAAAGTAAAAATCAGCAACTTTCCTTTTCAAAGAATCCACTAGAAAGTGCATGAAAAATATAACTACGATTAAGGAAACCCTAAAAGTAGTTGAATATTAAAATTCTCATACTAAACAATATCAGAATTTTTAAGCTATTTAAAATTTCTCACCTTTGGGCTTTTGAATCGATCGATTCGGAGTTCTGCGTTTCGGCTACCTAGACTTTCTGGGTCATTCTGTTCCGTGGCCATACGCCAGTCCATTAACAGGGGGGATATTGTCGATGCTACCCCTGAGATATGTCTTAATATTAGAAAATGTCCTTCATGTTTCAGAATTGGTCTTCAATATCCTTGTCAAAAGCTTAATTTTAAGTTTTTAGCAGCACCACTCCTCCCCAATAATTTTAAAAAAAATAGAGCTTTTAACAGCACCTGGGCAATATGGTAAGTAAATTAAGTCAAAAAACAATTGCAGAGTACCAATTTTTTCGGTTTTAAGTTAAAAAATAATTTTTTAATATTTAATCATAGCATGGCTAGTAATTAAATTCTTTTCACTCATTAATATTAATTAAATTTTCTCTTTCGCCACTATACACCGGGTAATTAATATTCCATTAGTTTAATTAAGGATTAATAATGAAATCATTTTTGAAAATTAAGAGAAGAAATTATTAAATACTACCAAAATTAGCCACATGCGATTCATGATTATAGGTGGAAACTCTCGCCCCCACCATGAAGTTCAAGTGCAGTCGATTGGCCTTTTTTCGTTTGGGCTAGGACTAAGACGACAGCATCCTCTTCCTTGGCCTTCTATGATGGGCTCTTCGTCGTCGAGCCATCATAACATTCTTCAAATTACTTCTTTCGAAGGTTCGTGCAGGTGAACTTTTGATTTGACTTTTATTTTAGTTACATTTGTGTAAACGTGCCCAAGCCTTGGTGACACTTGATGATGCTACCTGTCAACACGAGTTAACGTTAAATAATGTTTGGGACACGCACACGTCTATTGCTCTTTCATTGTTCTTGCTTAGTCACCCTCCTACGCAACTCTTGCACTCTTTGTAGGCCCATTCTAAGCCTGGTCAACAATAACTTTGATGATGATAATAATAATTCTATAGGAATGTAGGGTCACCTAATTCCTCCTCATCTTGTTTGTATTCATGCTCTTTGAGATTTGATATAAACTATAAAGCTTCTTTACAATATTGCTTAGGCGAACATGAAAAAGATTCATTTTTGTAAAATATAATCAACCATATGAACTAACAAACGTTGCCGTTAGTTAAATCAGTATGTAAATAAGGATAGCAAGTCTTGGTTGCAACCAGAGCCACCAACTGATCACACACGTTCCTTAATGGTTCAACCACCATCTTTTCAAGAACTATCACGTTACAAGTATAAAATCTCTCATCCATCCCCCCAAAATCTCACTAACAATTGAGCCACTGTATGATCGAATCATCTTCATTTCTCTCCAATGCCGAACGTCAAAGTTCGTCCGATCATCGTGTTTGATTTTCCGGAAATACATCAAAGCGAGTCGCTAAATCTTGCGGATAAGTGGCAAGATGATTATGCAAGTGGAAATCGCAATGACCTCCAACACTATTGGCATGCAAGACGAGCTTTCTTGAGCAGCTACCAATTTTCGGAAGAAAATAAGTGCAATAAGAAGCCCAAGGGATCTCTAAAGGAGTTGAACGAGGCAGCGATGAGAATGTTTTCGGATATTCGACAAGAAGTATCGAAGAGAAGGCTTGGGATTAGAGTTTTCAAGGTCAAATTTGGTGTGCCATCTTCGGCGGCTGTGATGAGTGTGGGATGTTTAATGCCATGGTTGAACAAAAGAGAATTGATCGATATTTAAGTTTAAATATATGTATGTATCCCTCTCAAGAAATTTGGGGATAAGATCTGTGATAATCATTCAAATGATCGATATGAGTCATTATGTGTACTTTGATCTCTTTGCAATATTTAAAAGTTGAACTCTTTTGTTTTTTGAGTTTTCATAAACAATTTACAAGTTGCACTTGGTTTTGGTTTTTATTAATTAGGAGATATTAGATACATTGGAGTTCTTCAATGCTTTGATAAGTGAAAAATAATAAACAAATAATAAAAGATACAATGGAAAAAAAAAATCCATTATAAATTAAGCTTCCAATTGAATACAAAATTATGTAGCTTAGACCTCCTTAAAGCTAATTTGGTAATACTATACCTTTTAAAATAATTGTTGCAAGCTGTGTTATACAAATAATCAACTATGAAGATAATCAATTAAATGTTTAATAAAATTTATTTTTAAAAATACTATGAGTTTTAAAAGCAGTCGTATGTATTTAGTAAATCATACTACTAAATTGCTATAAGAATTTAAATGACTTAATTGGACATAATGTTCAATAAAATTTTTTACTCACACATTTATAAACATGTATATAAAATATTTTTTTATTGTGTATATATAATAATTGATAACTAAAATAAATATTATATGTTTATTATTTTTATTTTTTTAATAAATCTCTTTAAAGTTAATAACTTTATTTCTTAATTAAGGATAATTTTAAATTTTTATAATATATATTGAATTGGATTGAATAAGAATATAATTATTGAATTTTATTTCTTAATATATATTAATTAAAAATATATATTAAATTAGATTACGTATAAAATTGATTCTCAAAATTAGATTTTGAAGAGCTATTCTTTTTTTACTTTTCAAAATATGCTAAGATAGAATGATTTTATTAAAAGTAATTTTTTAAAAAATATTAATAAATACTAAAATTAATTTTTAATTTTTTAAAATCATTTTTAAACTTTCCAAAAATAATTCCAAACATACCCTTAATTATGCAAATTACAATTATCGGAAGATTGTCTATTTTGATAACTGGCATTTATACATTAGTCAGTTCAAGATTTCACAGATTTTGGGTCAGGCACATCATTGGTAACACAATTGAATTAGTAAAGCAATTCCCATCTTGATAAGCAAGGGCACGTGTGTGAAAATGAAAGCGTAATTTCGGCCACGTACATATATAATAATTCAACTAGTCTTCTTTGAGAAAATCCGTTATAATAATAAAGAAAGAGAAAATCCGTTAAAATTATTTTTGAAATAGATTGTTTGAATGTGTACTCAGTTTTAATTACTCAAACTCCTAGTCCTAATGGTTTTAGTTTAATTATTGAGGACTGTCAAGTTTTATCTAAGTTAGTTGGAGAAGTGAGATTCTCTTTTATATGTCGATCTGCGAATGTCGTTGTTCATACAGTGGTTAGGGTGGGGGGTTCTATGTCAGATCCTAGAGAGTGGAGGGTTGTTCCACCTCCGTGATTATGTCCGATGTTGACAATTTCTTATGTTTAATGAAATTTCCATTCATAAAAAAAAATAAAGAAAGAGAAAAAATCAACTAGTATAAATTAAGTCAGAGATTAATTTTTTCATTTGGAGGGAGGCATTAAAGGGCCTTGTTAACACGCAGCGATAAACTTGTGAAAACAAGGATAAAATGGATTATTACATTAAATTTTATGGGTGAAAAGAAATTTTTTCTCTATAATATATTAATATTAATTTTTTTGGTATATTAAACCATTTAGTATCCGAAAACTAAATTGGATCTCGACTAATCTAGATTTGAGCTGGGTACAACACTAGGGCAGCAAAGCTCTCCCAACAAATATTTAATGCAGCTGCATTCCCAAACCTCGAACCCAGTATCTTGGTTACGTTAGAACAACCCTTTGCCAGCTGATCTACATGCTTGTTGATAATATATTAATATTATTTGATGGAGAGAATGACTTTTAGGTTATATTTCTTTTTAATTCTACCATTGAGGTCTTAATTATTTTATAACAATTTATTACTGTCTCTTATATTATGATTTTATTGTTTAAATTTTATTATAGAAGGATAAAATGTGATTTTAAGCATGCCAAATCTGTCCTACCTTTTTCTGAACACATCATATATTAGATTGATGGTAAAGTTCTAATATTTTAAGAATTTAAGGATTGTGATTTTTTTCTTACAAGTAAAATTTAATGTTGACGAATGTAACGAGTACATAATTAAGAAAAAAATTAAATATTTAAACAGTAAAAATAAGAAACATCAGAGATCTAATTGTCCTTTTCTTATTTTTGGGTTGGTCGATCTGTGATCGATCACTTGCAATTATTTTAGTGTTTCAGCATAATTTTAATAATACACCAACTTAAATGTTTGATAAATATATATTTTGTACGAGTTAGATCAAGATCCTTTCCTCATCTTAACATTCTATACAATAATTCATGCTTGAGGGTACAACAACATACTTAACAATCTTTGTCATCTCATATTATTTTAGCTAGCTACTAATTATCTCATGTGAGAATTGGATTGAGCCTGACTTAAGTGACAAGGATTCAGTTCTGACTGTGGGGTTAATTTTTCACTTAATTAGTGTTGAATCAAAGGTTGTTAGATTAAAAAAATAATTTTTTTAAAAAAAATCAAAATCATTGATTCAACATTGAATCTTGATCTCAATATGCAACGTAACATTTGTCTGTAAACCTTAACAAACAAGAATACTTATTAAAATAAAAGATTTTTTTAGTAAACCTTCACAAAGAAGAGAACTTATTAAAATAAAAGAAAAGCAATACATACGGTTAGGGGAATATAGTGAACCTTACCCCTCATCACAAATATTGCAAAGAAAGAGAGACAAACTCTGAAGAAAAGGCAAATAGCGAACATGAAATACTTATTTGGGAGTCCGTGACAAGTCATCTGTTAATTATATTCATCGGCCTTTGGTACCGGGTTATGCTGAAGTAAAGGCCACGTGTTAATTGTTCTCTAAGGGGATGGGCTGAAAAAGTAATGCAAAAGCTTCATCCATAGTCTCTTGTTTTTGAGCACCATGCCCATCTCCATGTAGATATAGTAAATGTGGAACTCTCAGCAGATTCAATATGAATTCATTTGTAGTTTGAGACAAGGGAGAATCTTTATCATTACTAGCTCTGCATACATCCATCATCACCTTCTTCCACATCTGTCTTATCAAATCCTTGATGTGTTTACGGGCAGCTTCCTCTGACGCACCACTTTCATGCGTGTAACACTGGATTGATTTGGAAACATCCCTCTCTGTATCTCGTCCTGATGAATTATTGAAAAAAAAATACATAATCAATTCATTAGGGGGAGGAAATGGATGAATTTAAATCTAGTGCTGATCACTTAAGTTGTGCAGAGTTTTTAGAGTATCCTGCTGTCATGCGTCTATTATATATCCCCTTATCCAATAACCTACCGATTACAATATATTTTAAAAAACTGAGCACAAGGTCGGTCAGCACTAGCTAAATTATCTAAAAACAACTATATGAATTTAATGCATCGTGGTGTAATAATATAACGATGAAGTTCCGAAATGGTTGAGAAGACGGAAAATCCTAGACGACCATTGAATTAAATCCGGATTGCTTTCTAGGTATTCCAGTTCCTTCTCTATGATTGGATTTGTGGCAGAAATGTATGCAGTAATTGTAATCAAAGGGCCTGATGTTGATAACGCAGCATTTTTCAAGTATTATTCCAGTGCTGGTGCGTACTTATTGTGGTACCATTTGGCCTCCACCAAGAAGGCTTGTAATAAGGCTAGCCACTGATGCACATGACACAGGAAAATCCCTGTTACCATTTATTAATTTAAAGTGGATCGAATAAATCGAAGGGCAGGAAGGGGAGGTACTGAATTTTTAATTCTGAGAACCTGATCTGAGTCCTGTTGTTTGAGAATGTAATCAACAACTTCACTAACAAAGTTGTAAAGCGCAAAGAAACATGTTTTCATATAGTCCGGAAGCTGCTTCATAGCAAAATTGATGTCCCATCTGTGGAAAAGAAAAATCTTCACGTGTATATACATATATATTTGAGAAGTAGCTGTCTAGTAGCTTAATTAATTAATTAGGTATAAGAATATTTGCCAACAAACCTCACCAAAGCATAAGTGAATAGCTCAAGGTCGTCCAAAGTACCATAGATATCATAAATATCATCAATGACTGTAATTAGAGCTGCCGCGATCGTGAGTACCCTCCTGGAGTAAGCGAATTGAGGCTCAAACGCCATCCCCAGGCCACCGAGGAAGGATGTTATCAACCTGCTCCTGGCAAAGCTTAATTTCTCTCCAAGATCCTTATCTTCCCACCACCTTCAGAGTCACAGGCAAATGCAAAGCAACATTACAATACTATCACGTGTATATATATATACAGAGAGAGAGAGAGAGAGAATCGTTCTCTGGTGCAGACATTTGCACTTTATAAAGGGAGGACTTAGGCCTTTACAGTTATGTCGAAGTGCTATATACAAGGGATTTACTGCACTGTAAAGGGCCTGAGTCCGCACCAGCTAAGAACGACTATATCTGTACATATGATTAAATTGTACAATTACTTAGGCGTTTGATAACATCGAGTCTTACCCTGAAATGTCTTTGAGTTCTTCCTGGTAAGTTGCTTGCAAAATGTTGAAGTCCAACTTAGCGAGCTCGAGTAATGCATGGTTCTTGTCCTTTCCTTTCTCATAAACATCAATGAACCACCTTGCCTCCAACCTTGGCATTCTCCAATGCAGAGGGAGCTCCAAGGCACGCCTCGCTTGCTCATTCAGATACTCATCATCCTTGTTGCTGTTCGGGCACTGTTTAAGATGTTTACTGGTGAATTTCCAGGCCTCCTCCATGATGCTTTCTCCTTCTAAACTACAATACGAGACTTCATACAAGCTGAGTATTCCCTTGAAATCATTAAAAATGAAACCTCCGTTCTTGTCTCTAAAGCTACGAAAAACCTCTGCATGCAGTACTCAACCAAATTACAAAAATTGCATTATTTTGCATATAATATATGTATGAAAGATATCGATCGATTTAAGTATTCAGATCATGCGTGTGCGTGACAAAGTAAGTGATGTAGTGAAACAAATGCATTCATTACCTTGAGATATATTATAACCATGTTGTCTGACGAGTCTAAATTCAAGAGAGGTTGCATACAGATTTTCGTTCTTCCACTTATCATCCTTAATATCGTGGATATTGTGCAATATGTTCTCAATCTCAGTCTCAAAATGATAAGTCAATCCAAGTCTTTGCAAGTTGTCAATCAGCTCCAATTGATCCAGAGGCTTATTGGTCACACTCTCTTCGTTACTCATTTACTTTTCCCTTCAGATTTTCTGCTTGTTTTTTGTAACTTTCGCCCTGCATGCACCATTTAATTCAGTTTGCTGACCAAATCACGCACATATATGTATATGTATATGTATGTCTCAAATTCAAATTGAACTGAACAAAGGATTAATAATAATTTATCAATACCATAAAGTTACAACTCAATGAGTGCAGAAAGTCATGGTCCCAAATTGAAGGCTGGTAGTTTGCTGATCTCCTAACAACTGCTGCAGTATCAGGCTGGGCGCTGGCAAAGCATTGGGCTGGCTTGTATTCACTCATTCTCATGGTTGTTGCTCTATTTGTTGCAAGCGGAGGACATAATTTGAAACCATTTACAGAGGTAATAAACGTCGATGGAATAATGGAAGAAGACATAATTGGATGTAATGTATGTAAGCTTACTCTTTTTCCAATGCACTTAATAATCTGTGGTACGTCTTGCGGTCAGGTGCATGCATACAGATTTATAGGGAGAGGAAAAGTACCTACTGTATGTGTTTACTATTAATTTGTAACTTTATTTTCTGAAAAGCATTTTGTATAAGTCTTAATAATGCAAAAATATTACTTTTACAAAAAAAAAAAAGTTACCTGCGGTCTATTTGTTACCATATAGAAGCCTATGCCTAACTCAATCCAAAAATTAACTCGAAGATTAAAGATTGTCTAAATGTTATATATTCAACTAAGTGCAATACTCAGCCGATAATATTTTTTGTAGCACCACGTGTTCAAATTGGTAATTCATCAATTTCCATAAGCCATACAACTGCTTCTATTCCTCTTTGGACTTTGTGAAATCGTTGGATTAATTGTCAAAATCTTCTCACCAAAATATCTTTCAAGTTTACTCATATACGGAGAAAATGATGGAGCCGTTGATTGTCTTGCATGCTAATTTGGCACGCTTTGTCAAAGATTACAACACTTTGATTGTAAGAGAATTATTGCTAGCTGTCCAATTCCAATTAGGAATTTCTTTAATTATAACGTGGTGTGCCTAGCTTTTTAAAGTTTGCCATTTGGATAGATTAGGTGTGTCCGATCGCCATCTTTTTCACAACACTGAATATTACAGAGTCATTGCAAATTTTCCAATTATCGTTAAAAGAGCAGGAAACTCCTTAATTATTTGGGTTAGTTTATTTTGGAGTTGGCTCCACCTTAAAGGTCGTAATAATGATCGTGAGATTATAATAATAAATATAAATTTAAGGCCAACACTATGTTACGATAAATGTAACATACATTCAGAAGGAAAAATATCACAAAAACCCCTAAATTCTATGGAAACTACATTAATAGAATTAAAAGAATTACTTTTAAATTTAAAAGAAGAAATAAAAGATATAAAACAAGAGATAGGAAAAATTAAAATAGAATTATCAGCAATTCAACTAAGCAGAAAGAAAAATAAAAAATTAGAAAAGTTTGATATAATAAAGACAGGAATAATTGCAACAGACTTTAAAAGATTTACACAAAAACCCCAAGCAGGAAGCTATGATGAATGGTTCATGAAAACCCAATATCCTAAAATATTAGAAGAGGCAGAAAAATTAAAAGCAGAAATAAAGAGTAAAGAAAAAGGTAAAGAAAAATTAGAAATAAAAGAAGAAGTTCTTAGTGAGTCAGATTAATGGAAACTGAATTAGAAAATTTAACTGAAAAATTTAGTGATATAAATTTGAGTGATTTAGAAGATTTTGAAAAAGAATACCAAATAAAAATGAATACTGCTGGAGGTCTAGAATTGAAACCTAATATACCTGAACCTAGTCATATATATGAAAATAAAAGAAAGAAAAAAACCATTTTTTGAATATTACCCACCAATCAAAAATACTCCTTGGAAAAAAGAATATCAACCTAATAATGAGAAACTGGTACCTATAAATAATACAGGAACATTTTTAGACCTAGATTGTAAGATAGACCCTCGAAAAACTTTAGTAGAATGGGGAATGCAAATGAGACTATTTTTTACATATAATAGCTCGAATGATGATTGGAATGTAGACACAGAAGAAGAAAAATTAAATATATTTGTTGAAATCTTAATAGCCAGTTTAACAGGAGATATATTTAACTGGTGAAAAGGATTAAATGAAGAAACACAAAGATTAATAAAAGATTCAACAAAAATAGCTTTTACAAGAAGCAAAGTATTAGGAATCGAAAGAATAATTGAATATATTGCTAATGAATTTTTAGGTGAAGATTGGTTAGAAAATAGTGCAGCAGAGGTAAAACGTGATAAGTTAGAAGCCAGAATGAAATTAATAAATTTATCAATTTGTAATATGTGTTATGTAAAAGAATGCACTTGGGAATTCAAAAAATATTATTATACACAATTTTTAAGTAATGAAGATCAAAATGTTTATAAAAATTTATATTATTCTAAATTACCTTACCCTTGGAATGGATACTTTATAAATGAATATGAGAGAAACAATAATATTAATAGAAATCCTGATACGTTAGGATCCAGAATAAGATTTTTAAATACAAGACTAAGTGAAATTTGTATTCAGAGAAGTTTAATAAAGAAAAGTAAAAATATAACAGAAATATGTTGTGAAAAAACGGAAATGCCAACCCAATGGGGTTGTTATAATCCTTATAAAAGAAAAAAGAGATTTCATAAAAAAGAAAAAAGACATAAAAAGTATAAAAATATAATAATTTTAAAAAGAAATATAGAAAGTCTGGAAGAAAATATTATAAAAGAAAATATAGAAATCAAAAGGGAAAACTAGATAAATCCAAATGTAAATGCTGGAATTGTGGAGAAATAGGACATATAAGTCCAGACGGTACAAAGAAAAAAGTTAAACTTTTAAAAGAAGATTATGAAATCATTAAAGATGATTTAGAAGAAATAAGTGATCTATCAGACCATGAAGGAAATGAAGTTTATGCAATAATAGAATCAGAATCTGATAATGAATTCTAAGAAGGAAAAAGAGGAAACCGATCTAGAAATAGAAGAGATTGAAGAAATAGAAAAAGAAGAAAATAAAACCGGATATAGTCTAGTAGCCATTTTTAATAAAGAAAAATGTAATAAAATTTTAAAAATGAATATGAAAAAACCTGAATATGGAATAATATACAAACTCAGAGATATATTCAAAAGAAAACAAATAGTATTGCATGAATATTATGAACAAGAAAAAGCAGTAACAGTCACACAAGCTGAAGGAAATATTAGATTTAGTTTAATAAATAAAAAAACTATAGATTTAGCTTTGAGAAAAGTAAAAAATGAATCAATAAGAGATAAAATTCAATATGTATATTTAGCAGAAATACAGATATTAGTAAAATCTCTTTTTAAAGAAGGTATAGATAGTCCAATAATCTTATCTTTACATGATCAAAGATTTAATGACCCTGGCAGAGGACATTTAGGAACTATAGAAGGAAATTTATGTTATACTAAACTATTATATACTTGTCACCCTAGATATTGTGTACACATTAAAGATAAAAATATAGATGAGACATTAAGTCTACATTTTAAGTTATTAAAAAAGAACTTAATGAAAGAAAGAAATAGATTAATGACAATACATTATTCAGCATTATATAGTTTTTGCAATTCAAATTATGGAGAGATATATGGAAATAAACCTTATATAGAAATAAATAAGGAATGTGAAGAGATAGCAACACTTATAGAACCTACAATCCAAGATTACCAATAGAATATAATCTTAATGTAGATGATAGGAAACAATTTATAAATACTGATAATGAAAATTCAATTATCCCTATAAGCTTCGCAGGAAGGACTTTAATGAGAGGAAGTTCATCTAGAAGGTTAAGCACTGATAGACAAATAATTAAATCATTACCAACTAATATAAAAATATTAGGACAATATTTTGATGGGATAAATTATACAAATAAAATACCCATATTAATAGATACAGGTACGAGCCATAATTATATGAATTATCTTAAAAATAAAGGACTTATTATTAAAGAAAAAGAAACTCCATATGAATATGTTGATTTTAATGGAAATAAACATATATGTAAACAAGAAGTCAAAGTTCCAATAATAATAGAAGGATTAAGAATAATAGTACCTTGCTACATAGATTCCTCTATGAATACTGATTTAGACAAACATATCATATTAGGCAATAGCTTTTTAAATGATTTAGATTATTATAAAATAGAGAAAGAAAAAATAACCTTACAAATTGAAGGACAAAAAATAATATGTGAGACATGTTAAATCAAGCTTATGTAAAATATCCTATGTCTGTTTATATACAAATAAATATTACAGAACACGACATAGATACATGTGCTCTCATTGATACAGGAAGTGAAATTACTATTATGAAATCATTTTTATCACACCAATGGAAACAAAATGGAAACTTAAAAATTATTGGAATCACAGGGGATAAACAATAAGTGAATCAATCATTAATTAATTATGAAATACTTTTAGGGAGTAAACTAATTCGTATTAATCAGATCTTCCAATATAATGGCATGGATTGTGATATACTCTTAGGCAATGATTTCTTACAACAATTTCAATATTACCAGCAAACTACTTATATGATCACCCTTAAAACTCCGTGTAATCATATCCTTCGTATCCCTCGTGAATTTAAACCCTACAGAGTTCAGCCAACCCAGCGTGGTGATCACTTTAGTTATGAAAAACATTATTTGATACAAAAAGGACAGAGTTATACTATAAAATTAGAAACAATAAAATCACAACTTGAACAAGTTTATAAAGAAAATCCTTTAGCATTATGGAAACCTGAACATCCTAGAGCAAAAATAGAATTAACTATAGAAAAAATCATAAGACTCAAACCTATGATGTATACAGAAGAAAATAGAAATGAATTTAAAATTCAGATAAAGGAATTATTAAATTTGAAGTTAATAAGATATAGTAATAGTCCACATAATAGCCCAGCTTTTATGGTAAGAAAAAGATCAAAACAAGTAAGAGGTAAAGCAAGAATGGTAATAAATTATAAAGAATTAAATAAATATACAAAATTTGATGGGTATTATCTCCCAAATAAAGAGGTATTGATAAATCTTGTAAAGAATAAAATATATTATTCTAAATTTGACTGTAAATCAGGATTTTGGCAAATAAAAATGGAAGAAAATAGCATCTCTTATACAGCCTTTAGTACCCCACAAGGACATTATAAATGGTTAGTAATGCCCTTTGGATTAAAAAATGCCCCACAAATTTTTCAAAGTAGAATGGATAAAATATTCAAAGATTATAATTATATTATCGTATATGTTGATGATATATTAATAGCCTCAGAAACATTAGAAGAACATAGAAAACATTTAAAAGAATTTGTTAATTTATGCATAAAAGAAGGAATAGTACTTTCAGAAAGAAAGGCAATTATAGAACATAAGAAGATTGAATTTTTAGGAATGATTTTAGATAAAAAAGGAATAAGATTACAAACACATATAGGAAAAAAGATATTGGAATTTCCAGATAAATTAGATAATAAACAACAAATACAAAAGTTTTTAGGATGTCTAAATTATGCAGAATGATTCATAAAAGATTTAGCTAAAAAGAGAAATACTCTTCAAAAATTACTTAGAAAAAATAATACCAGAGGATGGAGTGAAGAACATACAGACACTGTCAAAAACCTGAAAGAAGAATGTAAAAATCTCCCAGCATTAAGACTACCAGATGAAAAAGATAAGTTAATAATCCAAACTGATGCTTCTGATTTATATTGGGGAGCAATACTAAAAACTGACATAAATGAAATCTGTAGATATACTAGTGGAACATTTAATCAGGCACAAGTAAATTATCCAACTCATGAAAAAGAACTCCTTGCTATATACAAAGGAATAAAAAAGTTTTTTTTATTTTTACTTCAAAAACAATTCATTGTAGAAATTGATAATAGCCAGGTAAGCTCACTTATAAATAGGATATTACCAAATGAACCCCAGTATAGAAGATTACATAGATGGCAAGCATATTTATCTTATTATAATTTTAAAATTATACATATCAAAGGAACTAACAATTTCCTTGCAGATTTCCTAAGCAGGAATATAGAATTTGGAAAATGAATACAGAGACAAATAAAATCCTCTCTGTCATAAACACAGAAATACAAAGGCTCAAGGCCGAGGCATCAGACATGATCGATGCAATAAACTATTTGAAAGAAGCTTCAGAATCACATGAAAAAGGTATACATTTGTTAGAATCATATATAAACGATCTAACAAAAGGGCTTTCAATAAACACCAGCCCAATAAATATAGGAAGCAGTAGTGGACCATTCCCACATCAGGAACCCGCTTCTGATTCTACTCCAAGTCGTACCATATCCATAGAAGTTGATCCAGTAAAAATATCACATGAGTCACCAAAAGCATCTTCCTCAAAAAAGTTTATCAAAATAAACACTACACCCGAAGAAGAAGAAAAACCTATCCCGTTAAATCCAAAAGAAGAAGAATATAAACAGTTTTCCACTTGGATATATTCTACCTGTTCTCATAATAATACCATCTTTAAAGCATCAGGGAAAAATATGTACCCTAGAATGATAGCCGTAAAAGGAGCAGATCCACTCTTTATAGGTAAAATAGCTAAATATGGATTTTTAGATTTAATATATCCTGATATAGAATTAAAAGAAATAGCCTGTTTTGATGAATTACTAGTCAAGGAAATTTCTAGATTCGCCCAAAAAAAATCAGTATATTTAAAGTTCTACACCATCAGTCCAGAATACCACTAGAATGTAGAATATCAAGCCTTTTACATGATCTCTATAGGTCATCTGTCAAAAAATTTCCAAATAGAAGTAGGAACTGAATATACTAATGTTCCTCAAATAACCAAGTCATGGATTAAAACCCGTAGAGCCAGAGGAATAAAAGCAATTTGGAGTATAGCTAAAGACCTTTATAAAAGAAATTTTAGAACAATAATCCGTTTCCAAAATTATATTCTTGTAACTTCTGAAGATAGTCATACACTTTCAAATATACTCTTAGAATTTATAAACGAGATCAGTACATTAAGATTCCTAAGCAGCAGTGAGACACTACAGCAAGCTTATCAACTAATGGACTTAAAGACACCTGACAAGTAAAGCATGTGATAGACAAGAAGATGCTGGTAGCGGATAAAAATAGACAACTACAGAACAATGGCCGACAAAAGCAAAGCGCACTCAGAAAGACAGATAAGCCCCGTGACAAAAAAGCAAAAGAAGCCAGAAGCCTCATGACAAAAGAAGATAAGAAAGCATATGCCAATGGACTACATAATGGCAGACAAAGAAAAAAGAAAAGTCTTGTAATAATTTTTGCTTTTGTAATTTTGTAATTTTGTAATAATTTTGGAATCTTTAGAAAACGATGTAAAGGAATAAGTGAATAAAAGGAGGAGAAGAACGTAAGTCTTCTCAACGAAAAAATTACAACCATAATTCATCCTCGCTGATCATCCTCTCTGAAATCAATCAACTTACTCTGAAATCCAAAGAAACCCTCTGATCTAAAAATAAAAACATGAAGAACTAAATACCTTTTGCTCGAATCCAAAAAACCAAAACACCGTCAACTAAAAACAACAAAGCCGGAGAAGAGAAAGAGAAACCTAAGAATTAATCAACCCTTTTGCAGGAAGATCTAAGCTCCATACAGTAAAGCCGTGTTGGTCCCCAGATCCCGTTGAGGCAGGAGGCCGTTGAGGGAAATTGGACAGTTAGGCTGCAGGTCACTGGAGAACAGGTCAAAAGGCAAAAGAGAAGATATGTTTTTGGGTAATAATTCTCAAACTTTATCTCTTGGGGAAGTTGTTGATGGTTGATTGGTGAAGTGGTTTATGGAGGATGAGCAAACTATTGAAAATGTTAACAAACGTTAAAATCAAATTTTATTTTGATCATGAATAATCAAGTTTATTTAGGAGAATCTAAAGAATATATAATAGATCCGACAACAAAAATAACATATAATGATCATCATATGATAATAGATTTTAATATAGGATCTTTTAAACAAAGTTCTTATTTGTTTAACAAACAAGAATTAGTCAGAACAGAAGATCTTTTAACAGTATCCTTATTAGAATTACCTAAAGAATTAAAACGAAAAATAATAAATTATATTGAAATAGATAATTTAAAACATAATATAACGATGTTAACAGTAGAAGAGTGGCTTGATATAGCAAAAGCATATATAACTATTGAATACACAGAAGAACCTTCATATACTTATAATTCTGATAATGAAGAATTTGATATATAATTCGAATACCAAAGGAAAATTAAATATCTTAACTGAATTGTCAAGGATTTCATTGTCCTAGTTTAATAATTTCACGAACCTTTTATCTTAATAATAAACCAATAGAGCATTTATATGGATTTTGTAATTGTTTTAAGATTAAAAATAAATGTTAATAATATTGATATAATTTTAATTGTTTGTATTTTAATTCATTTAGTTTGTATACTAATTTATTTGAAGTATTATTAAAATTTTGTAAAATCTTGTTGATATTTTATAGGTGAATAATTAATTGTGTTAATCTATTTTGTTAATTTTGTTAATATTTGTTAATATTTGTTAAGATCTGTTAATATTTATTGCCCACGGCAAAAATGGTATCAGAGCCAAGTTTATACTATAAGACAAATAAATGGCAGATCCAATACAATCAATAGTTAATAGTTTATATTTATTAAAAGTATTCAGTAAGGAAGAAATAAAAAATTTAATAAAAGTAATAAAAACAGATAAAAATAATATAAGAGATATAGATCTCGAATTAACAGAAGATTTAAGAGAAAGAAATATGGATACAATAGGTGCAGAAATTATAATAGAAAAGAAAATGAAATTTATAGATGAATTTATAAAATTTTTAATTTATTGGTATAAAAATGAGACATTATGAACCAAGCCTTTAATACTATACATCAATTGTCAGACTGCATAGATAACATGTGGTTAGGATGGGAAAATATAACTATTACATATATAAACCTAATCAATCAAAAAATACATATGTTAGAACAAGAAAGAACTGATTTAATAAATACAGGACCAGAAATCTACTCCGAATTTGTAGATTTATATGAGTTTGATAATCACTTACTAATGTTTAAAGAAATAAAGAAAACATTAAAAAAATAAAAAAATAGATGTAGAAGGGATGGAAGAAGACAAATAAATCCACAAGAAGACAAATAAATCCACAACAATAAAAATCAAAGATAAAACAAAGTTAGAAGATCTAAATAAAATTTGCCAAATAGAATAAGACAAGGAATATAAGGTACATTAAGCGTAAAGTAGGGATTCCCTAAATTTAATATTTATCTTTATAACCATACAATAATAATCAGTGACTCCAATGAAGAGCAATTCTATTATGGCCGCTGCCTAATTTTATCACGGCGTGCCAATTAATCAATAAAAGTCTACTAATTAAGAGACATGTGCCTTGTAGTGGGACCCACTCACCTCTATATTTATTTTGAAATAAAAAATTATGTGAGACCCACGTAATCTGTGCAAGTGCAGGCCCTCTATTGATCATGCGCACCATCTCAATACTGCCCGATCCTGTATTACAGTGCCCGATCCAATATTTCTTATAAAAGTTTGGCATTAAAAGCGGAAAAAAAACCAGGCAATCTTTAAGATACGTTTAACGTAACGTATTGCTCAATTAATTTTAAATCGTTAGATATTTTTAGTTGGAATCTAATGGATATTGTTAAATTTATACAAAAATAATAACAAAGGGTAAACTGACTGACTTAGTTTATTGAAGTGATGGGCTACTGGATAAAACGATTTGAAGATGACTGTGAAACAAAAACAAAATGAAGAGAGAATGATCTAGATAAATAAAATCGAACTTAACTATAAATGAAATATATCAGCCCAAAGCTTTTATTCCGATTTTGAATCGAAATTGGCATATACCCATTGATGATGATTGCTCCACCGCCATTGAACTACAGAATGGCCACAAAAGCCAAAGAAGAGAGTGGGTGGAGGGATGCAATTACAAAGGTGCAAAGTTAGTTCTCCATATCTGGAGATATTCCAAAAATAAATTTCAACCATTAAAAGAAAAACAGAAAGAAAACCAAAAGCCTCAAAAGAGAAAATGGTTAAAAGTAATCAATTGAGACGGACACTGAAAAGAAAACGCCGAGGTCCATCATATAAAAGCCGGGATAGCTAAGTGATCAGTTTCAAAAACAAAAACCATGAGAACCAACAAACAATCATAAAATTAACCTAAAATGCAGACATTTATGTGAAAAATCACAACTAGAAACTGATTTGCAGTCTCCAAGCGGGGTTTCCCATCTGGGTTTTGTTTGGAATCGAATAAAAACTCCGACTTTGAAGTTGGATTTGAATGATGATGATGATGATGAGATTGTGTGCATTTTTCAATGTGGTGATAATGATTATCATTGATGTGGGTTTTGGGTTTAGCTCGAGAAAGGAAGGCTCTTTCGCTTGAGTGATTATATCCTTCCACTGCTGACTCCTCCTCTGTGGCCGAGAAGTTTCCAAAATCCGTCATTATTAGCTTTGCTAATTGTGACAGTAATTTTCGTTAAGTTTTGTGATGAATTGAGTTGAAAGTGCGGTTCAACGGCCAATTCGTGCTTCTGGCGTTTTGTTCTTCATACTCATAAACTGCCGAAATGGGTTTGAAATCTGCGTTGCTGGAATTCAGTGGTGGAGGTTGGCTCGAGAAGAAACCCCTTCTGTTTTCTTAATTTGATGGTTAAAATGGCGTCGTTACGTTCTCACAACCGGTTATAAACGGGAGTCTCTTGCGTTAACCTTTTTAGTGACTGGCTGCTAACCGGTTAAACCATTTCCATTTAATTGCTGTCATGCTCACCTGACATGTGCTTATTGGTTAGGTAGTCATATCACGGGCTGTAAGTTACGGTAAACGTAACTTAGAGAGGTCGTAAAAACTATAATAGAAAAGTGGACTTACTTGCAGATTCCTTTTGTCTTTTTGGTGCGCCGAATGTTTAAAAGGATTAGAGGTCAAGTAAGTCCATTGCATGGTACAGGGGTTCTAGCGGTACGGTAAGTAATCGTGCCTCACATGGGCATTAAATGAAAATTGTTAAGAGACAATATTTTTAGGGTTCGGTTACGTTGGATCAGCTCCAACGTAGCGCCAACCGATATGAGTCACGTGATTAAATAAATTTGATCTGACGGTCACGATTAAATGAACTCAAAACACATAACATACATCAGATTCCTCTTTCTTCTCCACTTTCTCTTCTTTCTTGGCCTCAGCAGCGGCTGGGGCAACGCCTGCACCACCGGCAGATGGAGCAGCAGCAACTGCAACTCCACCACCAGAAGGCACTGTCTTTTATTATGTTATTGAATATATATATAGAAGAAAATTAGAAAGATAGCAAATGGTTTTGATATTGCTCTGAACAGGGACAATATGGACACGTGGGTGGCACATTGCACACAAGAAGATCAATTAAAAGTTTTAATCCTGCTAAATCGACCAAACAACCTCGTTCAAAGCTCGATCTTCTTGTTTTGGATTCTTTTTTATTTCATTTTAATATATAATATAATATTTTTTATTTTTCAATCGATGGAAGCTACAAAAGAAAAGACAGGAGGATTACTGGACACAATCCTCCCTCCACGGCTTGAAGACACCGGCCTCGAAGACTGCGCCTTACCGCCGGACTCCATCAAGGAGGCCTTCCTTAAAGCCTCGTCGGCCGAGAGCCAAGGATGTCTCGGACGATGTGGTGGGTGTGGGCGTGTTTCCGGACGCGTCGGGGCGGTGCGAGGTGGTGAGCTTTTGGAGGAGGCTGGGATAGGGTCGTGGTTGTGGGCGGAGTGGTGAGCGTGGTGAGCGAAGGAGAAGAAAGAAGAATATGATGTATGTTATGTGTTTTGAATTCATTTAATCGTGACCGCCAGGTTAAATTTATTTGATCACATGGCTCATATCAGTTGGCGCTACGTTGGAGCTGATCTAACGTAGCCGAGCCCATATTTTTATATTAATTGACAATTAATCTTTTTCAAATCCATATGTTAAGATGGAAACATCAATCATTTGCAATTTATCCTTTTGTTTCCATCATTGTTTAATTTTATCAATGGTTGTTGTTAAAGTTGCACACGTTTAACGATATTGCGGTGTCAGATTCGTTCTATAAATTCATTCCTTTACTTCAGTTGGCTGCTTCACCAACCATGGGGTATAGGTTTCAAGATCATTTTATATATTTAGAGTGTTTTTGAGATTGAGGTTGAACAGTTATAACTTAAAAGTTATAATACTAAAGTGTTTGATAAATACTAGCTGTTGTAGCTTGGAAACTATATTGATATGATTTTTCACTTGTATTATGGAGAATCTATTATATCTTTAATAATTTCATCAAAATTATTATTTAAAATTTATATTTACTATATATTACTAATTTTTTTTCATAATTACAGTTTTTTTCTATAGTAACTATAGCTTAAAAGTTACAACACTTCAATCCTAAACGCACCCACAATCATCTAATTATCTCTGAGAATGACACGTTACGATTTCTAAAAGAAATCAATTTTATCATTCGAATAATAACAAAAAAAAATCACTGTTAAAGGTATAGAATGATTAATTATTTGTACGTGGAAATATGGCATTTATTTTTCAATAAAGTTTTATTTTTGTCACTACTTTAACATCAAGATGAAATATAATAGAGTTGGACACCCCTCTAATCTCCTCGTGAAACCCCTTTTTCCTGTTATATTTATTTTATTTTTGAAAATGTTCTTTTTTTTTTCAATGACACTTATAACTTTTCATTTAATTTTTTATTATTAAAATCAAAGCACTATTGTGTTATTTTTCATTTATTTTATAATCTTATTATTACCGTACAAACAGATTAAAATTTTTTTTAGGTGATGAATTTTTAAATGTTAATCATTGACTTAAATTACACATATTTTACATTATAATTTGAAAGCATCTTAAATACAAAAATATTTAGTCAATGAGAAATTAAAAAAATAGATTATTTTAAATTTGTACATTTTATTTTAGTGAAAGGAGAAATAACATGTAGAACATTAAAAAAATAAAAAAAGATTGAGTATCAATGTAAGTAAATTTGTTTTAAAAAAATGTTTATTTAATTCTATTTATTTTTTAAGTGTAATTTTATTTAAAATAGGGTTTTATAAGGATAATGTGGGGGTACCAATAGCTTCACTCAGTATATTATTAAGAGTTTGTTAGTAACCAAATAGTAAAAATTGAAAAAAAAAAATTCATGCAAGTTTGCAATCTTTTACTTTATTAACAATATTTTAAAAAATTGTGAACTTAAAAAGTTGAAAGTTAACAAATTTTTTTTAATGGCACTAACATTACGATGGGTTTTGAAATATGAGAAGGGAAATGATTGGTCTGATCATAAAAAAATGCTCCTCAGCATGGAAGCATGAGAAGAGAAATGATTAATTTACTAAAACAAGAAGGGATTGCGATTTCCTGAAAAAGAACATACAATACAATGCATACCAGCCAGGCATCATGACCTTATCGAGAAAGAAGTTCATATAGGGACACAATGACAATCCATTTTGATTACGCACATAGTATTTTGCAGCAGGAGCAAGACCGTAGAGCCTTTCTCCATCAACAAAAGAGCAATGAAGCACATTGAAGCTGACTAACTAGGAGCCCTAGTTCTCAATCCAACATCATGGGTGCCTCAGGATGTTTGTTTGGGAATTTGATCAACAATCTCTGAAGTAGAAAGCTTGGCACCAGGACGAGCTTTGTTAATGATCTCAAATGCATCAAGATCAATCACTGCTTGCAGGTAGCACTATTGCACTTCCCAATTGCATGGCGTATGGGGATATGCCTCTTCTTCCTATTCATTGAACGCCATTTGCTTTTTGCTTAGCTCTTGTTCAATTAGGCCTGGGGGGCATTACTAGTCGCTTAAGATATTAATAAACTATTGACGTCCCCGTTTCCAATTTAAAATTAAATAATTATTGCCTTTTGTCATATTATCATTGATATTCCCGTCCATTCCCCGTCAAAGGCTTCTCATCATTACCTTATCACATAAATGCTTTTAATTTGAGCATTTTAAAGGGTTAATTGACTATGGGATCGAATTTTCATAATTAAGCAAACCCTTTTTCCGTTGGCATTCAGTTTATTATTTGGCCTTACGAGAAAATAATTAGTCACTTAATTACCATTTTCTTCTTATTATCAACATTTATGGATCAGAAATTAATGCAATGCTCTACAATTTAGGCATACCCGTGCTCAGGAATTTCAGCTTCGCACACCTCGAATAGTTCTTTCCAATGGCTAATAACTTATTAACCCACCTTATGAACTAAAATGATCCTTCAATGACTGTTTACGTGTTGATTAAAGTTTTGGATTATTACAAATTATTATTATTATCCATACACCTTTGTTTTTTTTGAATACCAATTAATTACTAATTAGGACATCATTGATACACTTATACAAATCGAACAAACTACCGAAGAAAACATCAATCTTTTTTTTTTTTAAATGAATATGTGAGAGAGCATCAAGGGCACAAAAAACTAGTGGACGGACATGTTTATGAGAGAAATGTGTGGCTGTTCTAATCTATTGACAATTTTGAAAATTGTAAATGTTATTAATTATCGGGGCATAGCCAATTTCTCCTTCATTAGGAGTTCCATAATTTAGGGAATTCGTGGCGACCCAACGGCCCATTGAGGGTGGTATAAAATAATTCCCTCGGGGGCGGAGTCTTCGCAGCCCTTCCTATAGATTAAGAATGAAAATTTTAAAAAATTAATGTTTGTAGGGAAATTGATTGAGTGAAATAGGATCGAGCTAAAATAAAATTGGAAAAAAATAAAAAATAAGTATAAAGATGACGTAAAAAAATTACGTGGTTCAATTTTTAACTTATGTTTACAGACGAAGACAGAAGAATAAAATTTTATTAATAAAATAAAGATTACAAATATTGTAAAATCACTAATTACTCAAGAGTTTATTAAACTCTTAATATTTTCAATTCTCTAAATGTAAAAAATTCTTCTCCCAAAACTGAATGCAAAGGAGGGAAATGAAGCCCTCTTCATTTCCTCTCCCTTTTTTTAATTAAAATAATAATATTATTTGTTTATAATATATATTTTTTTTTATCAAACTATATTTGGTGCGGTTTGACATTTTTTCTTTCTTTTACAGTGAGGCGCTGCTCATTAGGGGGTGGACATCCAAATCGGATTAAAGTTTTTTTTTTTGTTTTTAATTTTAGCTTTTAAAATTAAAAATACTGCCACAGGCCCACAGTGCCACTCTTGACAGCTTTCCAGCTTTCTTCCCTGGCTCCCTCTCGATCCCTCTTTTCACTTCTCACAGTCATAGTGGCAATCAGTCTCATTACAAGCATCCAGTAGCAACCACCAAGCCTAAGCTCACTCTCACTTCTCAAACTCTCACTCTCGTGGCCCACGAAGACAACAGCCAGTACTGAAAGCCCACTGCTCGCAGCCGTCCAGCTGCAACAGACGTGCGTTCACCTCGCCTCGCCTCGCCGTGCATTCACCTCGTGTCTCACTCAGCCCCCACACGGTCACGCTCTACCGACGCTATAGCTTCCCATCGATCGAAGGTTGTCACTTGCTCAATATCGATATTTGGATTTTGGAGTGGGTTTGTACTTCGTTGTTGACTTGCTGGCTTGCTCATGGCTGTTGTTTTTTATTAAATTGGATTTTTTTATTAATTAATTAATAATTGTTCAATTATTTGGAGTGGGTTATTGATTAAATTGGATATTTTTAATTAATTTGGCTTGCTCATGGGTGTTGTTTTTAATTAAATTGGATTTTTTTATTAATTAATTAACAATTGTTCAATTATTTGGAGTGGGTTTTTATATTGAATTATTTTAACCCAAACTAACCTAAATCGAAATTTTAACCCGAGCCAAAATTTTAACTCGAATTACCAACCCAATCCGAACCGAATTTCAAACCCAAATTGAGTCAAACAGAATTTAATTCAGTTCAGTTTGATTTAGGTAGGCATTTTCAACCTGATTAGGTTCAATTCTCCAACCCGAATGGGTTGAAACCCAAATCGAAACCCGAACAACCCGAACTGAAACTTGTTTTGTATACCCCTACCGCTTATCTAAAGAGCGATGCCCACCGCTCACTTTTATTTTTTTTCTTTCTTTTTGACGTTCTCCCACTTGGAGATTTAATTGAGAACCAATCAATCTCCACACCATTCATTTTGCTTCGCTATTACCATGTTGCTTATGTCTCCGCTAGGCCACAAGAGAATTTACTCCATACAAACTTATCAGTATTTATCAGCTTGGTGAAAACATTTTCTAGGTTCTTCTTGGTATGGATCTTCTGTAAATTTACACTTTCATTTTCCACTACTTCTCGAACGAAGTGTTACTATACTCCTATATGTTTTATCTTAGAATGAAAGGTTAGATTTCTTGCAATATACAAGGCACTCTGACTATCATAAAATACAGAATTTTTCTCTTATTTGTACTCGAACTCCTTCAATAACCTTTGTATCCAAATAGCTTTCTTGCAAACTTGTGTGGTTGCCATGTATTCTGCTTCTGTTGTAGATAAGACCTGCAGTTTTGAAACTCGGCTTACAGCTCCTCCTGCAAGTATGAACACATAGCTAGTAGTAGATTTCATTTTATCAAGGTCTCCTATAAAATCTGAATCCATATAGCCTCTGACAATAAATCATAATCTTCTATAACATAATGCAACATCTGAAGTTCCTCTGATATATCTCAGGATCCTCTTCATAACTCTCCAATGCTCTCCACCAAGATTTGCCATGTATCGATCAACTACTCCCACTACTTGTGCAATATTTAGTCTTGTACAAATCATAGCAAACATTAAACTTCCCACTGCTGATGCATACGGTACTCGAGACATCTTCTTCCTCTCTGCTTCATTGCTAGGACACATACTTGAGGATAATCTGAAATTAATAGGAAGTAGGGTAGAAATTAGCTTACAGTCTTGAATGTTAAAGCATCCTAAAATTTTCTTCAAATAGTTCTTCTGAGAACGTCAAATCTTCATATTATTTCTGTCTAGGTGAATTTGCATACCTAAAACCTTGTTTACTGGTCCCAAGTCCTTCATTTTAAACTCCCTAGCCAACAGTCACTTCAATTCTTGGATTGGATCTTGTTTGCTGGTCCCAAGTCATCCATGTATACAACAAAATGATGAAATTATTATCTTTAAACCTCTTGTAATATGCACAATGTTTTGAATTGAGTCCGCTGTATCAAAAGGCTTATGATGAAGGAATCAAATATGTTATACCAATACATTGGCGCCGGTTTGAGACTGTATAGAGATTTGTTCAACCTGCAAACCAAGTTCTCCTTACTCTTTTCAATAAAACCTTCTAGTTGGAGCATATAAATCTTTTTTTCAAGTTCTCCATGAAGAAATATAGTTTTTACATTTAATTGCTCTAGATATAGGTCAAATGTTGCACACATCGCCAAGACTACTCTGACTGTCATGAGTCGAACTAATAGAGAAAATATCTTGTTGAAATCAATACATTCTTTCTGAGCATAACCTTTGACCACCAATCTTGCACGATACTGATTCATTTGGTCATTGTCATCACGTTGGATTTTGTAGATCCATTTGTTTATAATGGCTTTTCTTTCACATAGTAATGGTACAAGTTCCCATGTCTTATTCTTATGTAGAGCCTCAATTTCTCCCTGCATTGCTGGCATCCACAAAGTAACATCTGAGTTGTTTAAAGCTTCATAGAAAGTTGATGGCTCTCCATCTTCTGTTAGAAGACAGTATGCAATATTAATCTCTGTGACATAATCCAAGGGCCACAATAGTGGTTGTCTCTGACGAGTTGACCAATGATCTTCTGGAGCCTCAAACTTGATTGGTATTTGTTCTTCATGCTTTGGTGCTATTTCAGAAGAATCTGAATCTTCAATTTTCAGATTATTTTCAATATATATCGGTACAATATTTGACTTTTCTTTTACAATGCTATCATCTTCATCTCTTCTTTGCAATTGATCTTCTACAAAGATAACATTTCTGCTAATGACAATCTTGTGGGCAGTGGGACCCCACAAATGATATCCATTTACTCCATCATCATATTCTAAGAAAATACACATACTGGATTTAGGATTAAGCTTTGTTCTTTTTTGGGCATTATACATTACGTACACAAGATATCCAAATACATGTAAATAAAAGTAATCAAATGCCTTTCCAATTCACATCTTCATCTGAGTTTTCAACCCAATTACGGTGGATGGCAATTGATTTACCATCTTTTACAATGCTATCATCTTCATCTTTTCTTTGCAGTTGATCTTCTACAAAGATAACATTTCTGCTAATGACAATCTCGTGGGCAGTGGGACCCCACAGATGATATCTATTTACTCCATCAGCATATTCTAAGAAAATACACATCATGGATTTAGGATTAAGCTTTGTTCTTTCTTGGGCATTGTACATTACGTACACAAGATATCCAAATACGTGTAAATAAAAGTAATCAAATGCCTTTCCAATCCACATCTTCATCTGAGTTTTCAACCCAATTACTGTGGGTGGCAATTGATTTACCATGTAACAGGCAGTTTTGGTTGTTTCTGCCCATAATGAATTTGGTAGGCCAGCAGTCCTCAATATAACTCTTATTCTTTCTGTAAGATTCATGTTCATATACTTCGCCACTCCATTTTATTGAGGAATGTATGCCACTATAAGCTGTCTCTAGATACCGTCTTGCTTACATCATGTAAGAAACTATCCATCTCTATATTTTCTACCATTATCTATCCTTAAGTACTTGATCTTTTTCCCGGATTCAAGTTCAACCCGTGCTTTGAATTTTTTATACACTGGAAACACATTTGACTCTTTCTTGATTGGATAAATCTAACATCTTCTCGAATAATCATCAATAAAAGTCACTATGTACTTTGCACCTCCCATGGATATGTTTGGTGATTCCCAAACATTATAATGAACTAAGTGTAGAATGCATTTACTTATAGCAACAGATCTGTTAAATTTTAATCTATGTTATTTACATATAACACAATGCTCGCAAAATGGTAAGTTCATAAATTTAAGCTAAGGAAGTAACTTTCACTCAGAGAGAATCTTCAAACCTTGTTCTGACATGTGGTTGAGCTTAAGATGCTAAATTATCGCTGATTCTTCTCTATTTGATGCGACACATGCATCAGCTTCCAGTAATGTTTACCCTTTAAGCATGAATAGATTAGTACCGATCTTTTATGCCTTCATCAATACAAGCATGCCTTTGACTATCTTCATAATCCATTTTAAACATAAGTTTTGCACCCCAAAACTATCTATTTATCCTAAAGACAATAGATTCATCTTCAGACCTTCGACATGTCGTACCTCCTTAATTGTGTGAATCGTACCATTAAATATTTTCATTTTAATAGTACCAATACCAACGATCTCTAAGGCATGATCTTCTCCCATGTACATAGATATTCCTAAGATAGGTTCATATGTATAGAATCATTCTCTTCGAGACGTCATATACCAAGTAGCTTCTGAGTCTATAAGTCAGACGTTAGGTAACCATTTTCTGCCTTTTAAAACAGTTTTTGCCATACTGTAGAGAATTTCGCTATCATTTTAGGTACTTGTTACACACTCCTGAGCATTTGATGACTCGGGATCTTTGCTTTCTCTTCTCTTCTAGTTATTACAACACTCTTTCTTAACGTGCCCTTTTTTGCACAATTATAGCATTTGACATTCTTCTTACTTATCATGTGACTCCCATTGAAGCCATGTTCTGTTGATCTCCCTCTCGTCACCGATAATGATTTTGTTTGCTACGAACTTACTTGTCTGTTTTCCTAATTTTTCCGCCTGCTCTTCTCATTTAATGTGGAAGGTACAATATTGTCGAAAACTAGACTGTCCGCTTGGTTGTTGTTCGTCAGATTGATGATGAATTGATCATACGAATCTGGTAAACTCTGAAACAAAATATCTACACGTTCATTTTCTTTTATCTAATGACCCAATGTTGTGAGTTGTGAAAATATAGCCTTCAAGGTATTGATATTATCAGTTATCGATGTATATTTCGCCATTCGAGGAGTATAAAGTCTCCTCTTAAAGAAGATCTTGTTGTGCAATGACTTGGCCTCGTATAATTTTGTGAGAGTATCTCATATTTCTTTAGCTGTTTTTTCTCTACCACACTAGATAACACCTCATCTGTAAGTGCCAAGTGTAGATCAACAATTGCATTGCCATCCATCTTGTTCCACTTGAGGTCATCAATCATCCCTATGGGGCTTTCTCTGATTACTGCCAAGTAATTATTTTTCCTCAATACAGCCTTCATCTTCATTTTCCACAACGAGAAATTATTTCCATTGAAATTTTTAATTTCATATTTTGCCTCCATCATTTTTCACCACGAACTACCTTTGCTAGGATCGGCTCTGACTATTTCACGTGAACAGTAACCGTATATATGAACAGTACATTTTTACATGAACATTACTCCGACTCCAAAAAATACAACCAATAACTCTGATACTACTGTTGGAAAATTGATTGGGTGAAGCAGGACCACAGCTAAAATAAAATTGGAAGAAAATAAAGATCAAGCACAAAGAGGACACCAAAAAAATTAAGTGGTTCGACTTTTAGTTTACGTTCACAAGCGAAGATAGAAGGATAAAATTTTACTAGTGAAACGAGGATTACAAGTATTATAATATTTTGGCTCACTAACCAAAACCCCAATACACCCAAACTCTCAAATTATTAATCACTCAAGAGTTTATTAAACCATTAATGCTCTAGATGTAGGAAATGTTTGTCTCAAAACTGGATGCAAAGAAGGGAAATGAAGCCTTTTATTTATAGCTTCATTTCCTCTCCCATTTTTCAATTAAAATAATATTATTAATATTTTATAATAATTTTTTTTCTTTTTGTCAAACTGCATTTTGTGCGGTTTGACATTTTTTCTTACCTTTATTGTGGGTCAGCGCTCATCTAGAAGACCGATGCCCACCACTCACTTCTCCATTTTTTTCTTTCTTTTTGACAATGTTCATCCCTTATTTATTCCTCCTTTGATTAAGTTTTAATTATTTATTTCATAAAGTTTATAGAGAAAGTATTTAAATTGCAATATTGCATGGATGTAAATAGAAAACATTATGATGTTTTAAAAAAAACAATAAAAGAAATAGGCAATATGAGGACTTAAGTGAAACTTGTCAAAGAGCATTGAAAGTTAATTCCAATTGTTGTGAAAAGAGCAGGAAACCCGTTTAACACATTAAAATAATATGCATCCCATATATCTAAAGAATCCTCTAATATTATGAATTTTCTAATAGTACTAGGAGTTTGATGTTGAAATATTAGTCGGATTCATTGAAGGAAAGAATCACTCAAATTAACCCTATATGATCTCTCCAATCTCAACGATACCATTTTCTATTCTAACCACAACGCACCTATGCACTTAAATATCTATTTACAATCAATAACAATTCAAGCCTTAAATACAATGTTTAAACAATGAAGACTTTAAAAATTCAGCAAAACCACCTACCATCCTTAATTCAAGTCTTCTCTTCACTTATCATGAATAAATCGTGACTTCTGGAAACTGAATCACAATAAACTATAATGAACATAAATTTTAGTAAGTAAACAAGTTTTTTTTATACCAAAATACACATATGTTTATATATAACGCAAATGGATGATATGTCACGATCTTCTAAAAATATGATAAAATAAAATTCATCAAAATCTCTTTCTATCGCTTTCAAACTTTTATATTTTTTCTATCAAAATACATATCATGAGAGTGGCACTTTGCACTATGTGTGTCACTTTTACTATGCGTAGCACTTCGGAGTACGTTGGCCTTCGAAAGGTGGCTCTACATAGTCTCAAGAGGTGGCCCATAATGCCAAACTCTCATAAAACTTAGTTTTCTTTCTTTCTTTAAAATCAGTTTTGATAAAATCCACTTTCTCATTTCATATATAACATAATGGATATTCATGCTTATGTTAATAAACTCTCACACATACTTATGCCCATAAACATAATTTGTTTAACACATAACAAAACATCACACAAACATATGGACAAAATCATATAAATCCATATCCGTACATGTCAAATATGTCAAACACATACATATTTTTTATTTAAAAGTGTCTAGATTTTGGGTGGAGATTTGATATAATTTTGGCTTGATGATTCCTGCTTTGGACCTTATTATCATAGGATGTGAGAGTAAAGTCTTTTGAATGGAAGGATTTTGAGTGTTTGGTTCTGTGGCTAGAGGCAGAATACGATTGTCTTCTGAAGTATCTGGCTGTGGCCGGTGAGGTGAGTGAGATAAAGATGAGTGACTATCTGATACTATGTCAGTGCTCAAATTATGTTGTATTTCCAATTAGCTTGATTGCATAGAGTTCAAGAAAACAAGGCACGATTGCAAGATCCACTGCCGAATCTAAATATAAAGCCATGACTCTATTCACTACTGAAATTACATGGATCGGTTCTTTGCTTAGTGAGTTAAAAGATAGAAGTTGAAAGAATTCCAATGATTCTAAGTGACAGCACTATTGCAGCAATAATAGCTACTAATCCTGTGTATCTCTCAAAAACCAAACACTTTGAGTTAGATCTTTATTTCATAGGAGACAAGGTGGCTTGAGGAGAATTGTGGAAAAGTTTTGTTGCTGGCTGGGACCAAATTGCAGGTGTTCTGACCAAACCATTACCTTACTGCAAGTTCAGCCGTTTTAGAAGAAAACTGAAGGTTCGTGCAAGACCTTGAATTTGAGAGAGTGTGTTGAAAGTTGTAGTTGTGGAAAGTCAACAGTTGACTTTGAAGCCAAGTTGGCATACCACCTGAGTTATTCCTATCTGCAGCCAGCTGACATGGGAAATGAGCTCGACTTATTGAGCTGGAAAAATGGTTATGCTGAAGAATATCAGCACATGAGCATAGAAGGATGGCGTTACAAGAAGCTTTGCAATGATTGGCTGCTGATTGCTACAGATGCAGATCAATTTTTAGTTATTTCCAAGTGCTGCCCTTAGGCTAGGTGTCCGTTTCATTGTCTGTGTACAAATAAGCTAGAGCTTTGTAATTTTAATTCCATTCAAGTTATCATCTACTGAAATGCCCCTGATTCATGCTTTGCTTGCATCCATAAGCAATTCTTTATGAATTTAGGCATCTACAAATCCCTTGATTTTGTCGAAAATTCATGTAGCCACAAAGAATTAATATAAAAAGATATTTTTAAACCTATAACAAAAAATTAATGAAGCAATATCCTATACTTGTCAGCCTTTTATTAAAAAAGGGGTAATAGATAAATATATTAGATTGATAGTAAGATTCTAATCGTCTAAGAATTTTAAAACTGTTCTCTTTTTTTTTTACAAGTAAAATTTAATGCGAGTACGTAATTAAAAATAAATAAATAAAGACTTAGGTGGTAAAAATTAAAACATATCAGACATTTAAATGTCCTTCTCCCATTTTTGGGGTAGACGATCAGTAATTGATGAATTGTATTTATTGTAGTATTTCAGCATAATTTTAATAATACACAAATTAAAATTGTGATAAATATCTATTTTGTACCAATTAAATCAAGATCCCAACATCATCTTAACATTCTATACAATAATTCTTGCTTGACTATGAAGCACAGCAACATTCTTAACAATCTTTGTCAGCAACATACTTAACAATCTTTGTCATCTTATACTTTTTTAGCTAGCAATTGATTATCTTG
The DNA here is from genome assembly GCA_030444775.1 of Atalantia buxifolia. Taxonomy (NCBI): domain Eukaryota; kingdom Viridiplantae; phylum Streptophyta; class Magnoliopsida; order Sapindales; family Rutaceae; genus Atalantia; species Atalantia buxifolia. The sequence goes on along the minus strand of CM059835.1, from coordinate 13,365,462 downwards.
TGGGAACTGGAATGAGCCTAACTTGATGAGGATTCAGTTCTGACTGTTGAGTTAATTTTTTACTTAGTATTAAATCAAAATTGGTAGGTAAAAAAAATAAAATAAAATAAATCTTAGTCATTGACTCAACATTGAATATCAGCGTCACATGCGGTTATTAAAATAAGAAAAATGTTCGATGTAGAGAAGTACGAGAAAATGACAAGAGAAACAATGAAGAAATGGATAGAGAGAGAGTGAGTGGAGAGAGAGAGAGCAAAATTCTCTCGTTTTTCTCTCGTGCATCTCTCTCTAGCACTACTCTTAAAATAAAAGAATTTGCAGTAAACCTTAAAAGACAAGAGAACTTATTAAAATAAAAGAAAAGCGTTACATGCAGTTAAGGGAATACAGTAAACCCTTCGTCACAATTATTGCAAAGAAAGACACACAAGCCCTGAAAAAAACCAAATAGCGACCATGAAATGCCGAGGCGCCTCACACCAGCTGAAACGATATAATACTTATTTGGAAATCCGCTACAAGTCATCCATTTATTATATTCGTCGGCCTTTGGTACCAGGTTATGCTGAAGTTAAGGCCATGTGTTTGTTGTCCTCTAAGGGGATGGGCTGAAAAAGCAATGCAAAAGCTTCATCCATAGTCTCTTGGTTTTGAACACCATGCCCATCTCCATGCAGATACATAAAATGGCAAACCCTCACCAGATTCAATATGAATTCATTTGTGATTTGAGATAAGGGAGAATCTTTATTATTACTAGCTCTGGATACATCCATCATCACCTTCTTCCACAATTGTCTTATCAAATTCTTGATATGTTCACGAGCAGCTTCCTCTGAGGCACTAGTTTCATGCATGTAACACTGGATTGATTTAGAAACATCCCCTCTCTGTATCTCATCCTGATGAATAATTGGAAAAAATAATACATAATCAACTCATTAATGGGAGAAATTTGATGAATTTAGATTTAGTGTTTATCTCCTGGACTCTGCGAAGTTTTTTAAAATCTCCTGTCACGCATGTATTTATAATGTTAAAATTTAATTATATATTTGTTTTCTTATCCAATAACTACTAATCACAATATATTTTTAAAAGCTCAGTATAAAGTTCAGCTCAGCACTAGCTAAATTATCTAAAAACAACTATATGAATTTAATGCATTGCGGTGTAATAATATACCGATGAAGTTCCGAAATCGTTGAGAAGACGGAAAATACTAGACGACCATTGAATTAAATCCGGATTGCTTTCTAGGTATTCCAGTTCCTTCTCTATGATTGGATGTGTGGCAGAAATGTATGCACTAATTGTCATCAAAGGGCCTGACGTTGATAACGCAGCATTTTTCAAGTATTCTTCCAGTGTTGGTGCGTACTTATTGTGGTACCATTTGGCCTCCACCAAGAAGGCTTGTAATAAGGCTAGCCACTGATGCACATGACACAGGAAAATCCCAGTTACCATTTATTAATTTAAAGAGGATAGGATAAATCAAAGGAAAGGAACGGGAAGTACTGAATTTTTAATTCTGAGAAGCTGATCTGAATCCTGTTGTTTGAGAATGTGATAAGCAACTTCACTAACAAAGTTGTAAAGAGCAAAGAAACATATTTTCATATAGTCCGGAAGCTGCTTTATAGCAAAATTGATGTCCCACCTGTAGAAAAGAAAACTCTTCATATATGCGTGTATGTATTTACATGTGTGTGTGTGTGTTTGAGAATATATTTGAGAAGTAGCTATCTAGCAGTTTAATTAATTAATTAGGTATAAGAATCTTTGCCAACAAACCTCTCCACAGCATTAGTGAACAGCTCAAGTTCGTCCAAAGTACCATAGATATCATAAATATCATCAATGACTGTAAGAAGAGCTAGCGTGATCGTGAGCACTCTCCTGGAGTAAGCGAATTGAGGCTCAAACGCCATCCCCATGCCCCAGAAGAAGGAGGTTACCAATCTGCTCCTGGCAAAGCTCAATTTCTCTCCAAGACCTTTGTCTTTCCACCACCTTCATATTCACATGCAAATGAAAAGCAACATTACAATACTATCACATGTATATATAGAGAGAGAGAGAGAGAGAATCGATCTCTGGTGCAGACATTTGCATTTTATAAAGTGAGGACTTAGGTCTTTAGAGTTGTGTCGAAGTGCTATATAAAAGGGATTTACTGCACTGTAAAGGGCCTGAGTCCACACCAGCTAAGAACGACTATATCTGTACATATGATTAAATTGTGCAATTACATGGGCGTTTGATAACATCGAGTCTTACCCTGAAATGTCTTTGAGTTCTTCCTGGTAAGTTGCTTGCAAAATGTTGAAGTCCAACTTAGCGAGCTCGAGTAATGCATGGTTCTTGTCCTTTCTTTTCTCATAAACATCAATGAACCACCTTGCCTCTAACCTTGGCATTCTCCAATGCAGTGGGAGCTCCAAGGCACGCCTGGCTTGCTCATTTAGGTCCTCATCATCCTTGTTGCTGTTCGGGCACTGTTTAAGATGTTTACTGGTGAATTGCCAGGCCTCCTCCATGATGCTTTCTCCTTCTAAACTACAATACGAGGCTTCATACAAGCTGAGTATTCCCTTGAAATCATTACAAATGAAACCTCTGTTCTTGTCTCTAAAGCTACTAAAAACCTCTGCATGCAGTACTCAACCAAATTAGAAAAATTGCATTATTTTGCATATAATATATATATATATATATATATAAAAGATATCGATCGATTTAAGTATTCAGATCATGCGTGTGCGTGACAAAGTAAGTGATGTAGTGAAACAAATGCATTAATTACCTTGAGATACATTATAACCATGTTGTCTGAGGAGTCTAAATTCAAGAGAGGTTGCATACAGATTTTCGTTCTTCCACCTATCATCCTTATTATTGTAGATATTGTGCAATATGTTCTTAATCTCACCCTCAAAATGATAAGCCAATCCAAGTCTTTGCAAGTTGTCAATCAGTTCCAATTGATCCAGAGGCTTATTGGTCACACTCACTTCTTTAATCATTGTCTTTACTTTTCCCTTCAGACTTTCTGCTTGTTTTTTGTAACTTTCGCCCTGCATGCACCATTTAATTCAGTTTGCTGATCAAATCACGCATATTTATGTATATGTATGTCTCAAATTCAAATTGAACTGAACAAAGGATTAATAGTAATTAATCAATACCGTAAAGTTGCAACTAAATGAGTGCAGAAAGTCATGGTCCCAAATTGAAGGTTGGTAGTTTGCTGATCTCCTAACAACTGCTGCAGTATCAGGATGGGCGCTGGCAAAGCATTGGGCTGGATTGTATTCACTCATTCTCGTGGTTGTTGCTCTATTTGTTGCAAGCGGAGGACATAATTTGAAACCATTTACAGAGATGATAAACGTTGATGGAATAATGGAAGAAGACATAATTGGATGTAATGTATGTAAGCTTACTCTTTTTCTATTGCACTTAATAATCTGTGGTACGTCTTGGGGTCAGGTGCATGCATACAGATTTATAGGGAGAGGAAAAGTACGTACTGTTTGTGTTTACTGTTAATTTCTAATTTTATTTTCTGAAAAGCACTTTGTATAAGGCTTAATAATACAAAAATATTACTTTTATAAAAAGTAGGTACCTACGAACGCTTGAATTTAGCTCTCTTACCATATTTTAGTATAATTAATTTAAAAATTAACTCAAAAAATGAAGATTGTCCAAATATTATATATTTACCCAAATTCAATATTCAATCGATATGATATGAGATATTTTCCCAATTTAACGCCGCCTTTCCTCGAGGAAACTAGAACCTGCTAGCTATAACGTGTTCAAATTTTGCACGCTAAAGTTGGTTAGTCATCGGTTCCATAAGTCGTACAACTGCTTCTATTCCTCTTTGGACTTTGTGAAATCATTGGATTAATTGTCAAAATCTTCGCTCTGAAATGTCTTTCAACTTTATTCATATACGGATAGAGTAATGGAGCCGTTGATTGTCTTGCATGCTAATTTGCTTTGCTTTGTCGAGATTTCACTTGATGGCAGAGTCATCTTCTAAAAGTTCAAAAATTTATTGCTCATGATGTTAGCGGATTTCCTGAATATGAATTCGGTTAGATATCTTCTTCTTTTTCCTTTCTTATTTTTGTAAGCTTGTGTGCTATGGTTTCGTAAAAGAGTGAAGACTCATTATGTCTCCTCCGCCGAATCACTTTGTACTCCACATTTTTTTTATCCGTTTCTTCCTTCTTTGGAGCTGCCGCTTCTTCCTCAGTCTGCAGGCCGCGGCTTAGTCGCCGCTGCCTCTCCTTCCCGCCTCGTCCTGAAGCCGCAGCGCCGGCGGCTGCTATTGCCGCCGGCCAAAAGCTTGAAACATTACCCTTTTTTTGTCTCTTGATGCGGCGGCGGAGGCCGCCGCTTTAATCTGAACAGCGGCTTGCTTGATGGCGTGGCCCACCGGCCACGTCTGGGCGGAACGCCATTGGTGGCTTTTGCTTCCGCCGACTGTAATGCTTTAAAAAAAATTATTAATCCTTAAAAAAGAAACAACCACAATGGTTCTCAAATTTAATAATACAGATTCGAAAAAACCCAAAAAAAATTTAATCAATAGTCAAAAAAATAAAGTTAATTCTTAATTATTCAGTACCACTTGTTAAAACAAAAAAAAAACTTTTTGGTGAAAATTATCATATATAACCCAGGAATATTCATGTTGTATCACCAACAATCAATAACAAATTATGTGGAATTGTATATGAATCTATAACGCCGAATTGCTCTCTCGAGTTGTGTGGTTAGCTTTTCAGATCAATACGTTCTCTTAGAAAATTCTTTAATTTTCTCTAGACTCTCTCTCTCATGATGGAATGCAAGAAAGAATAGAAAGGTACATGTGACTTAGGGACCATAATCATTTAAATAACATTTTTATTTACCCATCATATAATTAGAATACCATTGGGTTTTTACACATTAAAAATCCATATCCTATTAGATACATTAAAGCTCATAATACCGAAAACCTTAATAGATCACCTTTAATTGGGATTAACTCTACATGACAGTTTGTAACATATAATTATTCACATATAAGCCTAATATTGGATTAAGAATCCAACAATGTCAGATTAAAAAAAAAAAAACCAATAATCTTCCACTTGTGCTATATATATAACCTTATAATTATACTTTACAAAAACCGTATGAGTTTAATCTTACTGTCATTACCGAAATGTATTTATAATCAATCCGGTCTATCATTGATTATTTCAATAAATCCCTCATTTAATTAATACAAGATCATATGCTTATCTAATCTTACACCTAGTGACAAATACACTGATGTGATTAGTGGTTGAAAAACTAAAACTAATAAAAGAAAACATCTAAATATGCATGAAGACAATTAAAACAAATCCGAGTAGATAATATATATAGGTTGTGTCGTAAAATCAATTTATTGATTTCTTTTGTTTTTATTTTATTCATTAAAAAAATAATGAATTTATTTTGTTTTTATTATTCATTTCTTTTGTTTCTTTTGTTTTTGTTTTTATTTTTTAATTTTATTGGTTTTATTTCTTGCAATAACTTAGACAGATTCAGGATCACTTATAATAATAGTAATTGTATTCATTTGATTCCCACATACTGATCTGCTATGTAACTCATTAATTAAGATGAACTTGTTATAATACTTCAGTTTTTCTGTTAACAAACTCGTGGCATTTACATAAAAAAATAATAATAATAATTTGCTTCCAATTGTAAGCTCACCTTTAAACAACTTCCTATTCATGATCAGAAGATTGTCAACTTTTTTTTCTACTGAAATCATTACATACCAATCATCCCCAACTATTTTCATAATACTGAATAATTTCCATGGCACTATAATTTTAGAGTATTACTCTTATTTTTAAATATATTAATTATAAATTAAATAAACCATATAAATTGAAATTAAAATAAAAAGATTTAAATACCGAAAGTAAGAAATATAAGTTTCGAAGTGAATAAAAAATTAACAGTAAGAAACATTTCTTATAATAAATATTATTTTATATTTTCAAAATGACTTATTTATCTCTCTTTTCCCTTAAATTTTTTGTGTTATGAGTATTTTTAAATATTATGAAAATAATAAAAAAGTAAGTGATATATAAAAATTTTAGTAAGTAAAAACTGAAAATCTCTCCTTATAATATTGATATGTTGTCTTATACAGCTTGTATATTTGTTTTGTAAATATGGTAATTAAAGAAAAATGAGTTTATAGGTTCATGCATTTAGATTGTTAGTACAAAAGATGAGACGTATCGAGTCATTTACCTATTAATTGAAAAGTTTTGATGTGATTGGTATTTTTACCTTGAGTTTTTAATTATTATTAAATTATTTGAGCACATGATTTTACATGCATTTTAGTTGCGTTATCCAACAATATCTATAATCATTCTCTAGTGCATGTATTTTTTTTTTTAATGGAAACAAGTTATTAAATAAATTACGTTATCCAACAATATCTTATTTTTAAATATATTAATTATAAATTAAATAAATCATATAAATTAAAATTATAGGTTCATGTATTTGGATTGTTAGTACAGAAGATGAGATGTATCGAGTCATTTACCTATTAATTGAAAAGTTTTGATGTGATTGGTATTTTTACCTTGAGTTTTTAATTATTATTAAATTATTTGAGCATGTGATTTTACATGCATTTTGGTTACGTTATCAACAATATCTATAATCATTCTCTAGTACGGGTATTTTTTATTTTTTTAATGGGAACAAGTTATTAAGTCATACGATTTAATAAAAGTATCTTTTAATGCACTATAAAGTCGTGCAGTTTAATAACTTTAAAATCTGACTCTATTAAATTTCGTAGCCTAATGGTGTTTTTATTTGTGGGTTTGGGGAATGGGAATGAATGAATGAGAATGAAACTTATGTTTACTTGACAAAATGTAATTTGGGAATGAGAATAAAATGTATGGGCCCTACATAATTTGGGAATAAGGAATGGGAATAAGGAATGGGAATCACATTCCCATGGGAGGTTGGGAATGAAAATATGAGAATGGGAATGAAACATATATTTACTTTTCTATCCTTCTAATTTTTTCATATTTTATAAATTACCCTTGTTCAAATCACAAGTAATTTTATTATTTTAAATATCATTAATAATAATAATAATTATTATTATTAAAATTAAATTTTATTAACTTTATTATTTTTGTTATTATTAATTATTTTATTATTATTTTTATTAATATTATCATTATTATTATTATTAAAAATAATAATAACAATAATTAATAATAACTAAAATAATAAAGTTAATAAAATTTAATTTTAATAATAATAATAAATGTTAATAATAATAATATTAATAAAAATAGTAATAACAATAATTAATAATAAAATAAAATAATAAAGTTAATAATTATTATTATTATAAATTTTAATATTAATAACAATAATTAATAATAACTAAAATAATTAAGTTAATAAAATTTAATTTTAAAAATAATAATAATAAATTTTAATAATGATAATATTAATAAAAATAGTAATAATAATAATTAATAATAAAATAAAATAATAAAGTTAATAATAATTATTATTATTATAAATTTTAATATTAATAACAATAATTAATAATAACTAAAATAATTAAGTTAATAAAATTTAATTTTAAAAATAATAATAATAAATGTTAATAATGATAATATTAATAAAAATAGTAATAACAATAGTTAATAATAAATAAAATAATAAAGTTAATAACAATAATAATAAATGTTAATAATGATACTATTAATAAAAATAATATTAACAATAATTAATAGTAACTAAAATAATAAAGTTAATAAAATTATTATTATTATTAATTTTATTTTTTAATTAATATCATTTTTATAATAATATTTATACATGTATCTAGTTAATGAAAATTACATTATTTAATACTATCGGTATTTTGGTAAATTAATTCTCATTCTCATTCCTCGTTTCCATTTATTTTGCCAAGTAAATAAATCAATGGCATTCCAGCACATTCTCATTCCTATTTATTTTTGCCAAGTAAACATTAGAATCTCATTCCTATTCCTTATTCTCATTCCAGCAAATTCATATTTTCAATCCATTCTCATTCCAGCTCATTCCCATTCCATAAAATAAACGCACCATAAAAGTGTGTTTGTATAAAAAATAAAATATGAGAGAAGGACTGCATGTGTGTGTGTGCACGCAAAAGGGTAATCTTATTTTTTTTAATACGGATTCGCAATTAAATCGCGTAGCTTAATAGAGTTAAATTTTAATACACTTTAAAACTGTGCAGTTTCATAACATTAAAATTTGACTTTATTAAACCTTAGGACTTAACAATGTGTTTATATGAAAAAAAAAAAAAAAAAGAGGGCACCACACTAGAGAAATACCGTGTATGTGTGTGTATTGTGTTAATTACCTGTCTTTTGTTTGCATGATGCTTAATTTATTTTCTGTATGCTTTTAATTTGACCATTTTCAAGAGCTAGTTGAGACTGAATTTTCATAATCAAATAAACCCTCTTTCCATTCGCATTCAATTTATTAATTAATTGGTCTTATAAGAGAATAATTAACCACTCAATCTCTCCTTAGTACTTACTTCTTTATTCTTATCATATGTATACTTTACAAATGATGTGTGACATGCATGCGACCTTAATACAAATCATCAGGAGGGAGGGAGGGAGGTAGAGTGAGAACAACTGTCTACCAATCTAACCTTTAGATATCAAATAATTATGTTTTAGTTTTATTTTTTGTTTTTTAAACAATTATTGATTTGTTTACTTAAATATGAGATTTTATACTTACATTATTATATTAAGTTTGAAATATACTTGTAAAAAAATTAAAAATCGAGCCTCCTCTTAAATAATTATGAAGGATTAGGAAGATACGAAACAAAAATAGATCATCTGGAGTGAATTCAGGAATATCGATCCATTCCTCTTCTACTTCCCATCACTAAACAACCCATTCGACAGAAAATAATATTGTTTACTTATTTTACAGAACAAAAATTAAAAGAAATTTTGTTTCTTAAAAATGTGAATACGTCCCATTCGATAAGATTAATTGAGGGGAGTAGAATATTCTCCTTATTTGAGTTGTCTTATTTTTTTATAAATCTTGCGCTACATGTATTTTAGTTTAGTATTAGTAAATGATTAGAGTTTAACTACCTTTATTTTTTAATTTATTTACCACTAATCACGTTAATAAAATTTACTCCAAAAAAATTAGGTCAGGAGAAGATCTTGATCCTAATTAAGGCCCACAACTAATTAAGTTTCAGTAAAATTTTTAATTTATAACTACTTCCCCACTGTCAAAGTCTTTGTATTATTTGATCAAAATCAAATGGGAGAGATCCAATTTCTCTCCATTTTTTTTTTCTTAACTTCTACTCTACTCGCTTCTTCACAATTTTCAATAGGTATCAAAACTTCCATAAAATATCTCATCCCAGCAGCCGCGAAATAATCAATATTTATTTGGACGTCATCAATTGGACGGCGGTCGGGTGCGGTTGTGTTGAGATCCACTTAATCTGGGCAAAACATATTGTCCGACAATAATGCAAAAGCAACTTAATTTTCTTCAAGACGCATCTTTTAGATTGACTTTGTTCATGTCTATGACTATGACAAGGACGTTGCTACGTTACAGACTCTGTATGTAACGTAGCAAACGGGGAGCATCCACGCGTTGCACGAGAGAGGAAAAGTTCTTGGAACTTAGCTGATGCAAGGCCAGTTTGCACTGAGCTGTTACATACAGAGTCTGTAACGCAGCCTTGTCCCTATGACAAATGTGAAAAAAATTAATAGATGGGACGTTCTAGGCTCTACGTGATACTGTAACTAACAATAATTCAAGTGTCACGTCTATAAGCCCAAAAATATTTGACAACCAATAAATTATAGTTCACTTTGATTGATACAACTCTTAAGTTGTTAGAAGTTGCAACATTATGTAATTTGTCTACCTCCTTAATAAATGTTATTATATTGGCCATTGGGAGGTTAAATGCACTTGTGTAGATTCATTGGCCGATGCTTTTGTTCCCCCCTTCCTTTTTTCTCAAGTTCAATTTTTTTATTGAGGTAGATTTGTTTGAACACGCTAAACTTTATTTTTAATTTTTTTATTACTTAAAAGGCCCATAAATCAAATTGCTATGATGAATAAAAAATATAATTAAATAAAATAATTTTACTCTTCGCACCATCTTTAACCCCGGTCCAAGTGTTTCAATTTTGTATTCAAGTTTTATACTATTTCCCTCTTCAATTAATTGTGGGATTATTTTTGCTCTAAGTAATTGGTTTATGACGCAGCTATTTGCCAATGATTTTAGGAACTGATTTATTATTTGTTCTTGAGTCTATGATTTTAGGGTTGGTTTATGATGAAACTACTTGTCAATGATTTATGAACTACGGTCAAAATAGAGTTCTATACACCGTAGAAAATGAATCATATTGCAAATTAATTTACAGTTGATAAGATACAGATTAATATCCGGATTTAATGTATAGACAGATACACGCACTGGGTTTAAGTGATTATTTTAAAATTATTTGAACTGGATCCGTTTCCGGAAAAGGTGATTCACTGCATTAAGATGCTTTGTGTTAACTTTAGAGAAGAAAATAAACCTGAACATGGTGTTCAATCCATCTATATACATTTGCAGCGGTTCCACGTGGCAACAAAAGTTCTCTATCAATATACGTTTTCAAAGAATTAACTTGAAATGCTTCATGAACAATGATTACCAATTTATGATGATGATGATAATAACAATAATTTAAATCCTCTACTAATGCTTTTTATTTTCTTTGAATAAATTAAAGATTGTTAAAGTATGAACCAAAATCTTGAATCTATAGCAAACGACAATGTCAGATAAGAAACTAAGTGTCAGACGACGTGCAAGTTTGGGTTTGAACGACATATCAGTTTCTTGCTTTGATCGCGCGTATGACATTTATCTCAAGTCATACGCATGGCGTGGGCAAGACGTGCGTTGCATGTGATTTGATTAAAACATTAGAGGCTTGAAACGACAGAAACGGATAGAGGTGGCCAATGGGCCGGGCGGCGCGAGACACGACGCGCACATGAGTTGTGTCGGACTTAAATTTTAACCACGTGGATCTTAAAAGTACGGCACGATTAAAGATGAACCAAAACACGTAATAAGTATGTTTAATTTTTTAATGAAAATAAACTTAAAATTTAATGATTTTATAAATAACTTAAAATTAAATCTTTTAATATATTTTATTGGCTCAAATTTTTTAAATTTATTTAATTCTTAGTTTCAAACAAATTTTAATTGATTTATGTTTATAATTTATTAAATAAATAATTGATATCAGGATTTTAATAAATAAAATTATAAATATCATGATTTTATAAATATATATATTAATATTATTATAAATTATGATATATGACTCTATATAATTCCAAGTTAACAATTAAGTCAACCCTTAAAAAAATTATTATTGTTGTTGTTTTTAAGTATTAAAAAGAATTCCAATACCATAGAGTCAAACTTAGTAACTAATATTACATTCTCTTATTATTATTAATTTATTATTATTGAATATGGACTTAAGTTTTGAATTTTTTATTCTATTAAATTTAATAAAAGCACATGGATCCAAAAAAAGTATATAAGCTTGAAAAAAATAAGACAATAATTTGGCATGTGCTCTTTTTTTTAGGAGGAAAAAAAATTTAGTGGGCTATTTTCCATAGGCACGGCATGGCACGGCACGAGCACGAACAAGCGTGGGATTTTTTTGATGGGCCTAGGCCGGCATGGCACGGCCCGTTGGCCATCTCTAGAGACGGATGCCGCTAGCTTACTTAAGGAACTCACATGTTCAACACATGAGGAAGACTCTTATGAGCTGTTAAAATGAGCGAAGAATTTTCTTTAATTAATCACATGAGTTTAAAAACTTAATTTGAATTTTTCTCATCCCATACCTTTAAAAAAATCCAAGATTATCTATTTGAAGAAAAAATTCTAGAATACATTTTATGTTCAATGTCATTAGATAATATGAAACCATTAACTAATAATTTTTTAACATGTGTCAAGAACTTTTAAACCTAAAAATTAATTTATTCAAAATCAAATAGTTCCCTCTCTTTCTCTCCCTTTCCTCATATTTCAAAAATTTCTCTTTCCTCTTCCAAATTCCAATAATAGAAAACCAAAAAATATTAATTTAAAATTATAAAATAATAAATTGGATAAAGTACATTTGAAAATCTCTTTCCAAGAAACATTACTCTCTCTCTAGCCCTCAATTTACTTGTACATCTTTATACACGAGGATCAAGCAATGTCAAATGCAATCGAAATAGTGATTTCAAAGACATATCATCGATTGTGTACTTGGCATATTGCTAAAAATGCCACACAACAACTTGGTACTTATTATGCAAAACCTGAGTTCAAGCAATATTACAACAAGTGCTTTCATGGGTGTAGTAATGCAATAGAATTTGAAGCTTCTTGGGTTGAGGTGATTAAAAAATTCAAACTAGAAGGTCGCTAAAAAAATTGTATATTCCTAAAGAGAAGTGGTGTCTGGCTTTTAGTTTGGATACATCTTCTGCAAATATGAAGTCAACCTAGAGAAGTGAGCGTACAAATAATATTTTTCATCAAATTCCAACAAAAGCAAGGGAGCCCATTATAGTTGTTCAGCATTATGACAATGAAGCAAACGAGATGTGGTTAGAGGAGCTGCAAGATGACAATAAATTGAGGGCTGGAGCGAGATTTACAAAGGCGCTTTATTCAATTCATTATTTTTATAATTTCTAATAAATTAATTTTTTTTATTTTCTATTCTTAGAATATGGAAGAAGAAAGAGGAGTTTTTAAAATCAGAGAAAGGAGAAAGGAGGGGAATTATTTAACTTTTAATAAGTTAATTTTTAAGTTTAAAGCTATTGACACATGTTAAAAATTATTAATTAATGATTCCACACATTACATGAAGCATGGATGTATTCTAAAATTTATCCAGCTCGTCAGCTGCCAATTATATCATTAGTCCAAGCTTTTTCACAAATATTGGGTCCTACACCAGTCGGTAACGCAATTGAATAAGGCAAAATAGTGCAACTTAAAAACCAAAAAGCAAGCGTGAATGAAAAAGAGAGCTAAATTGAATTAGGGAAACAATTGAAAGTTGCAACTTAGAAAAAGCAAGCGGGTATGAAAAAGAAAGCGTAGAGTCTGTTGACAATGGAAGGCACATACATATGTATAATTAATTTAGAGTAACAATAGACATCTCAATTTTTTTATCCCAAATGATGTGTCATTAATTGAATGGTTGGTAATTCTTTATGAGATTCAAAATAAATTAATTATATTATCTCACCAACTAATTGATGAATGCTACATCATTTACGATAATTTTTTAGAACAAAAATTTAGAATGTATAGCACTACTTATTAATTTAACTAGTTTTTTTTAAGAAAATCCATTATAAATTAAAGATAGAAAATGAATCAATGAGTCGAAATCAAGACGGAGACGATTTCATTTATCTAGCAAGTGAGACATAAAAGAGCTTTTTTTTTTCAATATATTTAGTGACGAATTTGTGATACCTTTTTTCCCCCAAAACTCGAATCAATTTTTTAATTCCTTATCTACCTCAAAATTTGGGGATTTAATAACCATTTCACCAAATCATGAGAGAATGACTTTCAAGTTATTATTGTTTCTTATTTTTACCACTTAAGTCCTATTATTTTTTAATGACTCATTACATCACCGACATTATTGCTTAATGTTCAAATGTTATTGTTGAGGGTAAACATAACTGTTAGACTAATAGTAAGATTATAGAGTTAGAAGGGCCATTGGATTATTAGAAACTTATACAAACAGGTATACATGCGCGCACACACCCACACATACATATATATAGAGTATTCTTTTAATAATAAGGTCCTTATTTAAAAAAAAATGAAGATCAAAGTAAAAGATAGGAAAATATAAAATTTCAATTTACTAAAGAACAAAAAAAAAGTCTTTTAATATTTTAAAATTTATGTTGTTTCTATTTTTTTAATTTTGTCCTTATTTTAATAAAATATTAAATGAGCATTTCCTTATTAGAAAGTTTTTTCAGCTATAAAGAGTTAATTCCCATTTTATAAGAAAGTGCAAAGTTCACACTTCACACCTTATATATATTCATATGTTTTCAACTAATTAATCATACTAAATAAAATTAATTATACTTTGTTTGAATTTTCTATTTTCTTTTTATTTATTTTTAAAAAAATTAATTATTATCCTAAATGTTAACTAAAATATATTAATTCATATCATCAAATCTTGACACTTTATTATTCTTTAATCCAAGGGCTTAAAATTGTGTTTAATAGTTGTCTCTTGAGCCTGCACACACACACACACACACACACACACACACACACACACACACACACACACACACACACATACACACACACACACACACACACACACACACACACACACACACACACACACACACACACACACACACACACACACACACACACACATATATATATATATATATATATATAATCTTGTTAAATTAATACTTTTAAATTGATAACTCTATTAAATAATAGCTTTTTGGGTCCGACTTGAGGCCAACATGATAAATTAATAATTTGATAAATTTATTAGATAATAAATTTTCAAAAAATCTTATTCTTCTCTAGGACCCAATTAATATATAAACTAATAATTAACTAAGTTGAGACTAAATACATATAATATGTCTGTGATTTAGTTGTTGTATTAGTATAATGCTTTACGCATGTCATTGGTCATTATTGTTTTCTTTACACCTTTAAGATGAGAAGTTTTTATTTGATTGTATCTACTATATTAAGAGAAATAAGAGAGATTGACTTAATATATTGTCTCCAAAAGGTTTTCTCCAATGAGTTCCTAAATAACATGATCCAGCCATGCAATCCAACCAAATTAAGGATTATCAAGTGACTGATTCACTCAACAAGATCAAATCAAAATTGTATCGTACAACTTGATAGAATAACTAAATCATCTACTTATACTAATTCTATACTTTATGAAAGTTCATATTACATATATGATATTATCTTTATAAATTAATAAATTATTAATTTATCATTAAATTAATAGTTATTAATTTATCAATATATTAATATTCATTAAATTAATAGATTTTTCACGGTCCCAAGGCTATTAAATTATCGAGATTCTACTGCATTTGATCTTAGAACATAAAATATATATTTATTATAAGAAAATATTTAAAAAATAACAAAAAGTACAAGAAAAAAATGTTATTATTAATTTTTTATTCATACCGAAACTTATATTTCTTGTTTTTGGGATTTTAATTTTTATATAAATTTTAATTTATATGATTTATTTAATTTATAAAAAATATGAATAAAAATATATTTAAAAATAAAAATAATATTATAAAATGATGGTGCTAAGGAGATTATTGGGTATTATGAAATGATAAAGACAGAAATGATTTGTATTAATGCCAATAGGGGAAATTGGCAAATGTCCTAACATTTTGCAAACACATGCGTTCATAGGTGGTTCATCCCGGTGAATATTTTGGTCTCACTAATAATTGGTTCCACACTTGCATTGATTCTTATTAAGCTCACACTCACACGAACCCCTCCACATCTCTATATAGCCTTGTCGTTAGTTGCTGTTCTTCTGGTACATTATTCTTGACTTTGATTTTTTTTTTTTCATTTTGCATTTTTAATTATCATTGATCTGAGGAAGGGCCCTAATATTTGAGATAATTGTTTGTTCATAGGGAATTATTTATTTCTTCTCGTAATTGCTCCAGCGGTATGTGAAATGTCAAACAGTCCATTTGGAGATTCATCTGCTTGCTCCTCAGACGGAGAAACTTCTGCTTTACTTTCTATGGCAGTATAATAGTCTGATAGTACTTTAATTAAATAAAACAGCATTCCTAAATTTCCAAATTGTGTCTCCAAAAAAATCTTATTTCAAACTCTAGTGTCAGTCCGATTCGATTCGAACCTCAAACCTCGGGAACCGCTTGCTGGCATGGTAAACCACCTCATTTTTCACCCGTGAATTTCTAGACAATTTTATAAGCTATGGTTCCCCAAGTTTAGCTTTAGCATATGTATTTTGGGTTATAAAATCCAATATACAATTTGCATTAGTTTTATTTTGGGTTAAAAAAAAAAACAGGAAAATCAAATTTTCCTTTAGTCCTTAAGGTTTGGGCAATTAAGAGTTAGCATTTTTTATAATTGCTCAAGATGTCCTTATCACTACTTCATAGTTGCTGGTTTAATTTGTCAAAGGTAAAATAATGTTTTTGCATGATATAACTTGTTATTCAAACAAGTCGTCCTTAATCTTTGGGGTTTGGGCAAGGGACGAAGCCCGGAATCTTTTCTAGGCTAGGCTAGGCTAGTATAATTTCTTTTTAAGTAAAAAGGAAAAAAAGGATCTTAAAGTAAAGTCATTAAATCAAACAATAACATCAAGTTAACACTTTTTTGGATTTGAGAAATATCTGGTGTATTAAGTTCATTCGACGAAAATAATTATTAATTAATGGCAATGGTATCCTATGGGTACCATACCCCACAGTCTGGCACCATTAGATGGTGGAGAAAAGCCACCTATACCTCCAAGATTTATTTAAATGTCCCTTTTAGTTTTATAAATGTTCACATGTATAGACTTTTTTTTTTTTTTACTATGAGAGCCTTAATTACAAGAACCCAATAATTGAGTTTAAAATTTTTTTATAAAAAATATAAATATAAATTAAAATAATATAATACATAAAATAAGATAGAATTTATAAATTATTTTGAGTTTTAGAAGATATATTTTAACATTGTTAATCTGTCGTATTCTTTTAATAACAATATTTTTTTTGAAATATTAATAATATTGAAATAATTATATGCAACATGCATAGTAATTTATAAAATTTATATTCTTTTATTTACAATATCTTTTTTATTTATGTCTATATTAGTATAAATCTTATTTATGTCTATACTAGTATAAATCTTAAAATCAATTTTTAAATCAATAGATTTTAATATTAATAAAATCCATCGGAATAGACTAATAATAACTTAATATTAAAATAATTTTCATTATGCACATAATTTTATTCATTATAGTTATGGTAATATTTTATTTGTGTCATGTGATATTTGTTTATTATTTTTATCTTATTACTATGTTTATATTTATTCGGGTTGTTATAATCAAAAGCTATAATCATTTATGAAATTAACAGGGTTGAATGACCATTTACGAAATTAAGGGATCTTTGTGACAATTAAAACAAATCTCGGGAGTGTGGGTGGCTTTTTCCCTTAGATGGTTCTAGTTTATTGACTTTTAATAATTTTTTAATTATTTGATGGTGCTCAGTTTAGGAAGTGCGGTACTATAATGAAATCATAGATAGACCCTAATTTTAAAGAATTAATTAAAAGCCAAATGAGTGATAATATCTTATCACCAAAGTTTGCTTGAGGCAAAAAAAAAAAAAAAAGATGTTTCTAAAACAAGATAGAGTAGGAAAGAAGTTGGGGAAAATGACAGCGGCCAAATTCTAAAATAGATTGAGTGAAATTTGTAAATAATTCTCTGGCAATTTTATAAAGTAAAACAATGATAGTTAGTTTTGTAAATATTGCATAGTAATTTAATTTGTGAACAACATTCGTATTAAAGTAAAAAAACTAAAAAAATTTACTAAATTTTGGCTGGCTTTAGCCCAACTTTGCCCATTTGGCCGTTGGTTTGGCTTACTAGTTATCATTTTTCAAAAAATTGCTCGAAGTATTTCTCTATTTCAATACATGTTGGATTTAATTTATCAAAGACAAAATAGTATTTTTGTCTATTATAACGAAAATTCAAATAAATTTGATCGGTAACATATGAAAAGTTGAGAATAGTTAAGTTGATTTTAATGGAAACAAATATACGATATCAATGTATTAGTTATTTTTAAAAAATATAAGGACAAATTTACCAGCTGACTCGAACTCGGTTTAGGGACTAAAGGAACATTTACCCATTTTCTTTTAAACTGTTAGTCCTAAACTTAGATATCCAAACGAGATCATCATGTATAGAGCTCATATAAAAGATTCTATTGCATTTTTTAATTGTATGAATCAATACTTTTACTATTATTTTATAATGGTTAAGCTATTAATTTACATTTTTTACTTCAAAATTTGACACAAATCTTGTGTTACTGATTTCAAGAAATATGATGGTGGATGAACAACTATCATTAAATGCTACTTTAACTTTCAATATCCACCATTAGATTACTTGAAATTAATGACTCAAGATTTTTGTCAAAATTTTAAGTTAAAAATTAAAATTAGGATAGCCCCACCATTTAGGAATAATCACAAACTCGTATTATACCCTTGAAAATGTTCTGACAAATATATGCTCCAGAATTTTCTGTGTAATAATATTAATATGTGCCTATCAAAAATTAATTATATCAATTTGCGGTACTCCGACAGAGTCTAGTTAATTGAATTTCATGGTTTTGGTGTTACAGACTCGGGGAATTTATGTTTGGACATACGTGTATGCCATCATGGCAAGATTTGCAAATGGTATCATTAAGATGAACAGTACAGATGATGATTCTATTGGGAAAATGTGCTCTTTAAAAGTATATGTGTTTATTTAATTGTAATAAATAATTTTTCTGATTAATAAAATAAATGAGATATTTTATTCAAGTATCTTAATTGCATTAATATTTTGAGTAAAGTCCATTTGATCATATTATATGTATTTATGTGATCACCATGTGGATTTACAGAAGACATCAATACAAATTATCTTATGATTAAATAAATTATGTTCTCAGTTGATAAATAAAGTTGGGCACTTTATTTAGGTATAGACTGTAATAAATTCATTGAATGGTTTGTCTTAATCATGTATGAATTTATTGATGTAATACGACTACATTGAACAGGATCACATATGAGATTTAATTAATCTTGAAATGATTGTCAGACTTATTAAATCTCATAAGTATTGATTTTACTGTAATCTTAATCTTGAGTTAGTTATGATTTCATGATTGTAATTGTTATTCCATTTGAGTTACCAATGGGCACGACACACACTTGTGGTCAAGATTACCCGGTATCTTGGTGGAGGCAATTATGAGTATTGGAGTTATAGATTAACAATATAGAATTTGTACGACACATCTCTTGATGAGTTTTTGGCACTTGATCATAGAATTCTCTAGCCAGAGTGTGTCAACATATTTAGTATGTTGAAAATGATCATTAGAGAAAACCAGTAAGTATCAAGGAACAAGATGTAATCAAATCGATTGGACAGTTGAGATATCGATTTAATTAATGATGTGGTATAAAGGATTATGCAGTAAAGAAATTAATGTGGCATGGGTCGAATTATTATTCGAGAACACTATCCTAGATAGCATACAATTATGAAGGTCAGTTCCAATCTTTTAGTGGAGTAGATTTGGAATTAAATAATTGGGCTAGTTTAATTACATGTCTAATTATTGTAGCCACTATTGTATGTACCCAATTGATCCCCGAGTTAGCTCATTTAATTGACTGCACCACTACTGGATTAATAAGTAAGATAACTAGCAATTTGGGTAAAAAGCCTAAATATATTATTTAGTGGGAGGCTTCATCAATATGCTTATGTGTAAGGGGCCTTATGTTATTTTACAAGTTGACCCCTATAGGAAAAAGTAAGTAAAGTGTCTTTTATTTTTGGAACCTAGGGTTTCACTAAAGGGAGATATAAAAAGGCTTATTTTCTCTATAGAAAATGAGATAGCCACTTTATACAGATTTGAGAAAAAGATTTTTTCTCTCTAAATCTTGAGAGAAAAATTTTCTCTTGCTAGTTACTATTGGTAGTGATAAAGGCGTCCACACGCTGCGTCAGATCAAACCTGAGTTATAACCTGGAAGATTATTGGTGACGGATCGTGATCTAACAGTCGTGGTGGTAACAGATCGTGATCTGGGAGTTTAATTCATTTCAGTGGAAAAAGCAAAGATTGTTCATTTTCTCAGATTTTCAAGGTACGATTTCTAGAATACGAATCCTTATATATTGTATGAGATCAATCCTAAAAAATTTTATAAAATAATTAAAAACTAATTTTCCCCAACAGATTCCACAATCAGCATAACATCTTCTGCAGAAACTTCATCACGAATACGCTCTGAGAGTTTCACCGAACCACTTCAACCTAATTCGAAGGATTGCTCTAACTCTATTGAAATGTGTCGCACTGCATCTTTGGTAAGATATAATGTAATATTAAAGCTAAAAATAGTTACATTAAATGCATAGATTGTTTGAAAAATCAATTCAATTACTAAAATAGACTAATAATTTAATAGGTGACAGTGTTCACGTTATGGTGGACGACATTATCCGTTTGCACATTAGTTAATTGCAGTTTTGTTCACAGGGAGTCACGTATTTGTGCTACATGTTGAGCTGGTGCTTATTGCATCATTTTTCCCTACACACACAAAAAAAATTAATGGGTTTAAATGAATATCTAATTTGATTATTTGGACAGGTTCTATTTCCGGGAAGGGTAATTCACTATATTAAGATGTTTTTAGCAGAGATAAACCTGAAGATGGAGTTCAATCCAACCACTATTGCCACGGTATACAAAAGTTCATTATCAATAAATGTTTTCAAAGTATTCACATGAAATGTTTTATGATCGAGAATAACAAGTTATTAAAAAACAATAATAATACTATAAATTTTTAGATCTTGTATTAATGGTTTTTATTTTCTTTGAATAAAAAAGGTTGTTGGGTTGATCATTGGGATAGTCCCTCCAATCCGAAAGGCAATGATTGGTGATAATGCTCCTCGTCGCTTGATTGATACTTCTGCATCTTTGCTCGGCTATGATCACTCTCAATCACTACGACTCCGATGCTTAATTTTCCTCCACAGCTTTTCGTGATTTTGTCGCTGATCCTTTTACAGACTATAGTTTTTCATTATACCCGGCCCTGTCACTTATTGATGTCAAAACTTCAACCCAAGTATGTATGTATGTATATATGTAAGTATGTATGTATGTATGTATGTATGTATGTATGTATGGTTGTCTTATGGTCGCTGTAATGAGATTTAGTGTCGTCAGAAACCTAACAAGAGTATTATAAGAACTGTAAGGAGAAAGTGTTAATCTTCCTTAACATTTCCCATTTGTAAATGAAATCTGATTGTATATGACAGAGAAGCAGCAATTCCGTCAATTATTCTGTTATTTGGGGCAAATCTTCGCCGAGGTAAATTTAATATATATTTTTCATTACACTGCCTTCTGAAAAAAGTCAATGTACAATTATTTGTAGATTCTTGTCATTTTTTTTTTTGTGGCTGAAGGTTTAAAAGGATCAGGAGTAAGTCCATTAATTGTCGTAGGGATTCTGGCAGTGCGTGGTTATATACTCATCCCTCTCATGGGCATTGTTGTAGTTAAATGTGCTTGCCATTTCGGCATTGTGGGAGTTCATTCTATCAATTCATTCTTTTGCTTCAATTTGCTGTTCTACGAGCAATGACTACAGGTATTTGAATGTCGTGAATGCCTCTCTGATTAATGTTGGAGTGATTGAGACCGGTCTCGCTTAAAAATTGATTTCGCCGTTTGAGTTCCTGAAAAGTTTTTAATACTTCATTCCGTTCTCGATTCTAAATAGAAAAACACACGGTTCAATAATAATCGTCATATAGACTTTAATGAACAAATTAATTAGTTTTGCTGTGAAAATATCACATTTTAGGTTTTGACAGTGCGTTCTATTTATTACTGCTTTGCTCATTTTACGTCTAGATCAATGGATTGAATAGATGCAATGAATGCAAAAAATGAAGCTAAAAATTTTAAGACAACCACACCTGTTAATCAAGAGCTTAATATTGGCATGGACCGACTTAATTTATTTTAGAACATGTACAATCTCCCAGTTGTTAGAGATTGGTGTGAGTGAATCCTCTCGCATTCTACTTTCTGAACAGCATTTTACGTGTGGCTTTTGACAAACATAGCTAGTTGTAATACTAATGCCACCCCGATAACAAACAATAGAGCCTGTATATTACTTTGGTATTCTCTTAAGTAGCCTGCAGATATTTGAGTAAAAATTCATAATATTTTTACTATTTTATCAATATTATTATTTAAAATTCGTATTTATGAAACACTTTCAATTTTTATTTTACAGAAATAATGACTAAAAGCTGCAACTCCATAATACTAAAGAACATATTTCTTGATTTATTAATTAGAGAATTTTCCCGCGGTAATTCATTATCACAATATAATGAAAGAAAACATGTTATGTTAGAATGCTTGATTATATACCTATATATCTTTGAATAGATAAAATCAAGGGAGTGAATATGCATTCATTTATTAGTGATTTTTCTTATTTAATTGTTTACAATTACCATCCATGCATTCTTTTCTGTAAGCCTAAAAGTAAAACAAATACATATAAAACAAAATTTCCCACTCAAATTTTCCAAAACATTATCGTAGATCAAACCGCTTACGTAAAAATATCCATTTATTCAAAGAGTTCATAATAGTATGACAAATTTTTCTGACTGCGAACAAGACCTATGGATAAAATATTCACATAAGATCACTACTTTAATTATTGAGACAAATACTTTCAAACTCTAATTAAATTAACATAGCAAATAAGTCAAATACGATATCTATTCTTTTTTTAATTAGAGGAAGATCCGCGGATAAAATTTAGATAAATTTTTTTAATTATCTATTATCCCTAAAAACTGAACTTGGGTGGCTGACCAAATAGAACTACTGAAAATTATTTAAGAAAACCCTTAAGATCTTCAAATAAGACATCTAAGAAAGACAGTTCCAATTAAAATAAGAAAACAAAACAAGTAAGGCAAACACACTCTTACATCAGTCTACATCACAAAAAAAAAAAAGAGTAAATTCACAACTATTTATAAAATAAAGGAAACAGTTAATGTATATATTATTTATTTCTAGCCAATCTCCACGAGAGCTCTCCTAGAGATATATTATTGATAGGAAAAAAGAGATTGCACAGTAGGTGCCCTAAGGCCAAAGAAAAGGGAAGCTTACACCTAAAAGGAAATTCGAGACAACTGGCTGGCTGGGAAGGAATCTTTATTTTAGATAGAACTGAAGAAACAATCAATTTGAAGAATTCCATAACTTATGAGTTACGTACGCCACGTTCAAAGTTGATATCCTTAAGTCCAGCTTCAATTGTCAATGCCTTGAATTCTTTTCGGTCCGTCTTTTCCATGAGGAATTTGGATCAACAAAAGTACATCTAAAATGGAGGAATCCATTAAAGCCGCGGTATCCACAGGCACTTTTCGGGAAAGCTGAATTAATGACAAATACCTTTCTATCATCTGGAAGGGCTCTGTAACAATACGACAACAACCTCAAGCAAGTATTATCATCAAAACTATGAATCGTCCATGGCAAATTTTACATCTAAAAAAATTTTTGTTTCAGGTAATGCAAGTGATTCGCCTCCAGGGGCTTGCTCAAGTGGTTTTTAAGGAATTTCCATTAACAAACCACTTACCTTCCAATACTGGAAAAGCTTGAGTGCCAAAAAATAATTTTAAAAAGTAATACATGCGATTATAAATATAGAAAAATATAACCTTCATTAAAATGATATATCTCTCAGAAATTCTTCTGAACATATCTCCACCAACATGTTAAACTCGTGAAATACATATCGATAAAACTCATTAATTTGTGCTAGTGTAACATCAATCCATTAACTAAAATGTGCGATTGGTTAAACTTAATTTCATCACAGGATCAACAAATTAACATACCAGGTAAGATGGGGCATCTCATATAACATGAGGCAAATCAAAATCTATGCCCCTAATATGAGGGTATTTAGAAGTGACCGTGTTAAGTGTGATTCCTAAGCCATTGGCAACATCAACAATCTGCTTTATATTCTCAAAGCCTTTGTATGACTGTAGAATCTTATTCATTAGAATACAAGTCTGGCTAAACATTGTATGGCTGAAAACTTCATTGAACCTGGAGTCAGTGCTCTGGTGATCATAGATCTGCATTTGCGGACTCCATGAAACGAAATGCCTCCTTCAAGAATTTGGTCTTTCAATTCAAACCTGAAATACGACATTTTTAAAAGCTTGGTGAAAGAAAATGGGACCAAATTCTTCACGTTATTTCTCAGAATCAAATAAACTTGTTAACCTCTAATTTTTTGTATCTTTGACTTAATTTTTACCAAAAAAAAAAATGGTGGATCGTTGATGGGTTTTTACCGGATCGGAGTAAAATAATAAATAATATTAAGTTAACAAATTTTTTAACGGTACTGCCATTACATATGGATTTGAAACACGATAAAAGAAATGATTAATTTACGGAAATAAAAGAGGATTGTGTTTTCCTAAAAAAGAACACATAATACAATACAATATCAGCCAAGCATCATGACCTTATCGAGAGGCAATAAGTTCATGTAGGGACGCAATGACACTCCATTTTGATTACGCACATAGTATTTTGCAACAGGAGCAAGACCTAGAGCCTTTCTCCATCAACAAAAGAGCAACGAGGCACATTGAAGCTGACTAGCAGCCCAGGAATCGATCCAACATCATGGGTGCCTCGGCATTTTTGCTGGGAATTTGAGCAACAATCTCTGAAGCAGAAAGCTTGGCACAATGACCAGCTTTGTTAATGATCTCAAATACATCAAGCTCAATCACTGCTTGCAAAACAATAGGTAGCACGATTGCACTTCCCAATTGCATGGTATATAGGAATATGCCTCTTCTTCCTCTTCGTTGCACGCCATTTGCTTTTTGCTTAACTCTTATTCAATTTGGCCCAGGGGTGCATTATTAATAGCTTAAGATATTAATACATTATTACTGTCCAAATTAAAATTAAATGATTATAATCTATCGCTATGGCTGTAGCTCTTGTCATATTATCAGTAATATTCCCATTCCCCGGCAAAGCCTTTTTCATCATTACCTCATCCGATAATAATAATGGGCATTGCTACCAATACTAGCATGCTTATAGCTTTGTTTCCTCCACTTTATGTGAGAGGGCTGATATAGTGTGCAATGGGTCACGTGGTATGTTCTTGTTGGTGGAGCTGTGAGACCCACAACACAAATTCACTAATAAGAACTTGCCATCAGAAGCACAAAAGCACGCACCTATCTAATTGATTCACTCTAGGTATTTTTCTTTCCTTTCATTTTTTTTCCCCAATTATCACTGGTCTAGTTTTGTTTTAATCAATTTAGATGGTGTTTGGTTTGGAGGAAGAAATGGAATAGCATGGAATGAGTGAGGTAAAGGGATTTCAATCTTTGCTTGAAATAGGAATCTTTGATAAAATGGAATGAGAGAGATTATTAATTTTTGGACTAAGAATAACCGATAAAAAAAAATTACATTACATTTGTTTACAATGTTTTGTTGATTCCATTCCCATTGAAAAAAAAAAATTACATTAAATTTGTTTACAATATTTTGTCGATTCCATTCCTAATAGGATTCCTTTATTTGAATTGTGCATGAAATTATAAAGAAAATAAAATCAATTATGTTTTCCTATGCCAGAATCGGGCCGGGCCAAGCTCTTTTTAGTATTAGTATAACATCATTTTATTCAAAATTTAAATATCGAAAATTTTATAAAATTTTATCCCAAAAAAAACTAAAGTTGCTATTTGGCTAGAATGAATAAATTATTAAAAAAAACGGCACTTAAATTGTTATCTTTGGAAAAAATTTTGCGCAGTGGTAGAACCAAAATTTTGGTTGACGCCAAAGAGTTATACACTAGGCTATAACATAAATCTATAAAATTGGAGAGGCCAATAGTGAAGGCTATAATGAATAAACCATAAAATCTATAGGCTATAACAAAATTATAAAATTATGAAGCGGCCGTATTTGAAATTTACATAAAATGAGTAAATTTTCAATTCATTTTTTTTCCAGCGTGTTTGGGAGAAAAGTCTTTGTGTTTCAAGAAAAATTTATTCAATTCACCCCTTGTCTCTTGTATGTTTTAATTAATCGTGATAAAATTCATACAGATGTGATAAACAATAGATGGATTAACAGAAATATACCAAAAATACCAAAGATTCTCTCTAATTTAGAATATGTATCATTATTCTTATAACCCTTGTCTCTTGTATGTTTTAATTAATCGTGATAATATCCATACAGATGTGATAAACAGTAGATGGTAGACTAGCAGGAATATACTAAAAACACCAAAAACTCTCTCTAATTTAGAATATTTATCATTATTCTTATAACGTATTTACTAATGGAAAATAAGAAAGTGAATGAGGAAATATAATTCATTAATTTGTTTATTAACAAAAATATGAGAAGAGGGGATGGAAATCAAATTGGTGGTCCCCTCACCAATTTAGGAATAATTCCCTCAGTTCTAACTCTTAAGATATTGACGAAATTACCACTGCTCAAATTTAAAAATTTACAGTTTGTCTCACTTAAAATATCAAAAAATAAAAAAAAAATCATAAATTCACTGTTACAACTGCTCTCACTACTATTGGTCGTTGTTTGTCTCTGATTGCTGCTTATGGCTTGTTGCCAACCGTTGCTGTTGCTGCCACTCACTGCAACTGTTGCCACCACACGCCCCTTGCTAATGGTGGTCAATGGGTCATGTCCAAAAAAAACCCACCAACTTTTTTTTCTCTCCTTTAAGTTTACATGTCAAGCATATCTAAAAAAGCCAGCGTGGCTAACGTGCATTTTTAAGTCTATCAACTTAATAAAAATAATAATTCTATATATCATATTAATGATTAATGAAAAATAAAATAACATTCTATAATAACAATTACACTTAATTTTATTTGAACTACTAATATTATAATTGCACTTGAACTCCATTTAATGAAAATGTAATTTTTAATTTATCATAAAAATATTTCGTCTATAATTTTTTTGTGTGCATAAATATGAAAAATATTTCATTCACAAATGAAACATATCTTCATTAACTATTAATTAAGTTATGATTTTATAAATGAAATATTAATGTCGTAAATTTTTTTATTTATCATTATATTTATTTAATAATTTAATAAATTATAAACATAAAAAATAGAATATTTATTTAAACTAGGACTTAAATTAATTTTAAAAAGCCTATGCTAAAAAAAATATTAAAAAAGTTTAATTTCAAAATATGTGTAAAATCGTAATATGTTATATTTACTTTTCATTAAAAAAATTTACTTTGATATACTTTGGTTTACGTGCTATTGATGGCTCATGAGCCGTGTGCTAACCCACCAATGAAGCGTGTTTATTACATACATTTTCGCGTGTCGTGCTTTGACCCATCTCTGATCGTGCCGTACTTTTAAGGCTCGCGTGCCTAAAATTATTGCGTGCCTAATCAAAACGTGTTGATGCCGTGCCGTGCTGTACGGACACATACTGCCCGGCTCACTGGAAATCTTTACCCCTTGTTGTCATTCATTGTTGCTGGCTTTGCTCACTTGATTTCGATTACTACTTTGTTGTTATTACTTATTTATTTATTATTATTATTTATTCTCATTATTGTGGCACAACATGCATTTATTTTTATTAATTGGTTGCTGCTAATATTATTGTTGTTATCATCAACAATAATTTTTTAAATAATAACATCATAAATAGTATCTCAATTTGTGTTCTTACAATTTAAGTAAATAAATAATTTTGATTTTCATTTTTATTCTAATTCTAACTCATCTTTGTTTTAGTTCATTTTAATTATTAATTGATAAATGCACCGTTAGGTGAATGATGGAGTTTCTTGCACGAATACAACACTAAACTACCACATCATCATCAATAATTCAGTGATTTTAAAACTTGTGCCGTATTTTTAAAATTAAGTTAAAATTAGGGGCACTCAATGAAAATAGACCTATCTAACTATCGGGTATTCTGAACGTTGGTTGAAACCGTGTGATTCTCAATTTCCTCATCATCGCATCATAACCATCCTCCATCCAACGATCAGAATTCAATCTATAAACCGACAACATGCGGCAATAAAACGAGCGAGACCACACTAGATTCCAGTCTCCTTAAGAAAATCCAAAATAATATCAACCACTAATCGACTTGCCGTCAGCAAACAGCCACACATTGCTTCTGATTCTGAACCCCACCACTGCTTTGCTGTACAAGCCAGCTTCCTTGCTTCCGATATGCAAAATCTGACTCCCTTATCTTCACAGATTCTCCCCCAATCTTTTCACTAGCTGTTTCTTCCACATGTTCTAGCTGGCTAAGGTTATACGTCTCCACAGTCTCATAATCTCCTTTCCTTTATAACTTCCACTTATCATTTCTCTCATTTTCTTTCCTTTCTTTCCTTTTCTTTCTCCACTTTTGCTCCAGATTTTCTTTAAAGGGGTATTGGGATTTGTCTTCAAAAGAAGTTTCAGGGATCAAAATTTAATCTTGAGTTTGAATAGATTGGTTGTTTTTCCTTTTATATGTGTAAATATATATAAAGAGTGAAAAGATGAAGATACAGTGTGATGTGTGTGAGAGAGCTCCAGCAACAGTGATTTGCTGTGCAGATGAGGCTGCTTTGTGTGCTAAATGTGATGTTGAAGTTCACGCAGCAAACAAGCTAGCTAGCAAGCACCAGAGGCTTCTTCTTCAATGTCTTTCCAATAAGCTTCCTCCATGTGATATATGCCAAGTAATTTCAGTTCTTCCATGTTTTAAAATCTTTTTTGCTTTTATTTTTTTTCTGTCTTTCTATGATTTTCCTTGGTTTTGATATGTAATTAGTTCATTTTTTCTTGTTATTTTTGTTTTTGTTTATGTTATGCTTGTGGCTCTTTGCTTTATAGTAATATGCACCCATCGATTATGTCCCAAAAATTGTTAGAGATTAGGAATTTGGAATATTATATGGAAATTCTCTTTGCAGACGCTTTTGTTTTACTAATTTGGGGAATTGTCTTAATATATTGTTAGTCTTAGGCTTCAAAATTTTAAGGGGTTGTCCTTCTGTTACCTATTAGTGCTAGTGTAGGTTCGTGAGGTTGCTTAACATGGTATCAGAGCCGAGATCCTGTGTTTCAAATGACTTCTCGGCACTTACTTGATCTCAATCATTTGATTGGTGTTACCATTGATGGAAATTGTTAAGACTTTAAACACCAATGCTGGACTCTTGTTTACTTGTTTAAGCTTTTCGCTCCTTAATTACGCCTAATACTGATTCCTCTGGTTTGATAGTTGCATAAAGCTTACTGTGTGTCTTATATGATGCTCAGGAAAAGGCAGCTTTCATTTTCTGTGTTGAAGACAGAGCACTCTTTTGTAAGGACTGTGATGAACCTATCCATTCACCTGGTAGTCTTTCTGCTAACCATCAGAGGTTTTTGGCCACCGGAATCCGAGTAGCCTTAAGCTCTAGTTGTTCCAAAGATGCTGAAAGGAATACATCCGAGCCACCAAATCAGCAAGCATCACAAACTTCAGTAAAAATGCCTACACAGCAATCTTCGAGCATCTCATCTCCTTGGGCCGTGGACGACTTCTTACAATTCTCAGATTTTGAATCCTCTGGAAAGGTAATAAAGATATATATGTAAATACTCAATAGAATCACCATTTTAGAACATTTGCACAGTGCATATTCTATTATGAATACGAGAATGTCCTAATATGGGTGGAACACAGAAAAGTTGATCTATCAAGTCCTTACTCTTCTCTGTTTGCAGAAAGAGCAACTCGAGTTTGGAGAGCTTGAATGGATAGCAGACATGGGAATATTCAACGACCAACTTCCTCAGGAGGCTCTAGCAGCTGCTGAAGTACCTCAACTCCCGGTTTCGCAGTCCAACAACTTAATATCATCATACAGGCCCACAAAATTCAATGTGCCATACAAGAAGCCAAGGATAGAGATCCCAGATGATGATGATGAGCATTTCACCGTCCCAGATCTTGGTTAAAGATAAAGAAATAATATCTACACTCATTCATAGGTTGATGAACTACCCATACTTTCCTATGTACAAGTACATATATATATATGTATTTAGACACATGTTATGTGTTATAATACATTTTTAGGAGTATCATCAATCCCAACGCTGAGCAAAGGTCTTGTTTAGCAATTTTACTTTTCTTTATCAGCCGTGGATGTGCAGTGTTTTGTTCTTTTTGGCATTGAAAGTTCAGATGTGTTACCCATGCTTATGGCTGTATAATTCACACTACTTGGTCTGATAAGAATACCATGCCTACTGTATCAGCAGCTGTTCAAAGGCAGGTCTTGCCATCTCTGTTGCTTTTGGTTTCTTCAATGGGAAGTTCATATCATTGAACTGTTTCGGCTCCTCAGAACAGGCGCAAAAGTGGTCATGTTGGGTGAAATAGCTTAGGGCTTGGGATTTAGCATCTTATTACAGTTCATAGGGCAGGATAGGACATTCAGATAAAAGTCGGAGTTCTTTAAGGATGATTCCTGAGGCCCCGTGGATCAGAAATGGTAGTGCGGTTATGTTAGTAAAACCATTTTATTTGAAGGTTGATGTTGTAATGAAGTTAGTTTGTCTGATAAACCTACACCTCATGTGGTCAGAATATTACTATTTGAAATTTGAAATTTCATTGGCATTAAACAATTGGTAGTCGAGTAAAGCTACCTGGCATGAGGCAACTGCTTACTGTAAACCAAAGCATCTTTTTAGGTTTGCAATGAATCTTTCATGCATCACCGGCTACCACAAGCCCTTTAAAAACGAGCTTTTGAGTTTGACAACCAGAAAACCAACAAATTAATCAGTCTTTAACTTCCCAGAAATTGACAATCTCTATAGACATGCATTCCATCTTTCATTCGTGTTTGCATTGTATCATATTAATAGCGTTTGCAGCTCTGGTTCCGACTATTGTCCACTCGGCAACTCTAGCTACAGATACTCAAGTTCTTCGGCTGCTCAAACGTTCCATCGATCCTAACACTATTCCAAGATCTTCCTTCCTCGACAGCTGGGACTTCGAGTTGGATCCATGTGAAAGTTCCGGAGGACAGTTTCTGGGAATCTTATGCACCATTCCTTCAGACAATTCAACTAGTAGAATAACAGCAATTTATCTTGACAGCAGCGGATATGATGGGTTTCTAACACCATCAATCGGAAACCTAACAGAGCTCACCACCCTCGATCTAAGCCGAAATAACTTCCGAGGGCCAATACCAGATACCATCACCGGCCTAAGAAAGCTTACTACACTTTCCCTTCCAGGCAATTTCTTCACTGGCAATATCCCTGTAGGAATTACCAGACTCAAAAAGCTTCAGACTTTAGACCTGTCACATAACAGCCTTTCAGGCACAATTCCTGCCCAACTTAGTGGACTAAGAAGCTTGACCGCCCTAAGGTTTTCACATAATGCATTCTCAGGCAAGATTCCTAGCCTTACTGGAGCTTGGCAACTCCACACACTAGACCTTCACAGCAATCAGCTTTATGGAAACTTGCCCAAATTTCCCACAAGCCTGAGAACTCTGTCTCTGAGCCATAATTTACTGTCAGGACATCTCTCTTCTCTAAGGAATCTTGTGAACCTTAAGTCATTGGATTTGAGTTCCAACAGGTTTACTGGTGCCATTAGTCATGAGGTACTTACCTTGCCACAGGTGGTTAGCATCGACGTTTCAGTCAACCGCTTGACTGCTATAGAGATGACCACATTATCTGGAGACACACATCTTCAGGAGCTTGATGTACAAGGCAACCTCTTGCGGGGTCACTTGCCGATCAACTTGGTGAACCTTCGGAATCTGACCTCTATTAACCTTGCTCGTAATCAGTTATCTGGTCATATTCCCAAAGAATATGGAGCAAAATTGGGAAGCTCCTGGAGAAGTTTGTTCTTAGATCACAACTTTCTAAGGGGAAATCTTCCACCAGAGTTCTCTAGTAGAATAACGAGGATTCGAGGAAGTTTGGCAAAAAATTGCCTAAGCTGTCCCGAAACCATTCGATTGTGCCATGGAGGGCAAAGGCCAGCTTCAGAATGTGTAGATTTTAAATAATTTTATACATTCAGAATGATTTTAGAATGATAGAGAGTGAGGAATATTATACATTCAGAAGCAGATTTTAAATAATTTTAGAATATACTTACAAACCGTCCTAGGTCAATTCATTTCTAGGAAATACTATTAATTTCTAGTAAAGACTATTTCCTTAACTGAATCTTACCCATCAAAACTAGGAATATAGAATTACGACTCTTGTGATCAATAAATAGAAAATAAAATTATGTATCATTTTCCTTCTTTGGTTGATTTCCTGAACATCCTTTTCACCAATACATTTCCAATGAAGAGAATCTACTCAAAGACTCTCATTTCCAACTTAAAATCACATTTTCTATCAATATTCTTCACCAACAAAAAAAAAAATCATTTATAGAAAATTTTGTAATTGTTAAAATCTGGAAGCAAATGGAAGTTAGCATATCAATATAATGAATGAAATATAACAGCCAGATAATAAAGTAGGAGCCAAAATGCCTGTAACATTCTAAAAATCAGCTATAGACAGAATTGTTTCTTGCTACAACAAAAAAAAGCAGGCAGTTTAGAAAAGCCAATTAACAGTAATGTTGCCAAGCCATAAGAAAAGCGGTAGTTGGGCAAAAGCAATAAAGATCAAGAGATAGTGATGTCTGCTTGAATCGTGTGTCCTCATCTCTGCGAATAGGACTCTCTTCATTGTTTTCACCAAGAAGACACCCATGCACATACACATCCAAAGGATCAAAAAATAGTAAGAGTAACTGAACACAATCCTCCCAAGGACTGCCAGACATAGTCCGGTAAAAGTATACCCAGCATACGCCACAACATCCAGCAACGGTGCCTCCCCACTACCCAATGAAAGTAAAGTGACCTTCAGCAGCATGAATTGCATAAACCATCCAAACAATCCCTTGATGAAAAGCCAGTTTAGAGCTTCTGGAGTAAACCTGGGAGGAAAAATGAAAATTGTTGCAGGAAATGTACCACAATATTAAGGACAAGAGCTAACCACAACAACTAAAAAGGAAGTCATTTAACTGGGACAATTTTTTCAGACACCATTTGAAAAAGTAATTTATGTTTACAGTGAGACCTCAACTCATTCTTTCAGTTGCCTATAAGCCACAAGCTTATGAGTTATGTCTATAACAAGTTTACTTAGAATTTTCACACAGACTCTCATCCATTGATGTTATGTAATCCAATGATGGAGTGTTTTAAGCCACAAGTTGAGTTAAAAAGGCAAAGCCAAAAACCAAATAAAACCAATACAAAACAAGACTGAAAACTTTAGAGAAAACTACCAGCAACTTGGAAACAAATTGTACTTTCCAACTAAGCTAAATGAAGAGAAGGAAAAAGGCCTTTGAAGTATTAAAAATAAATAAGAAACGCAGCGGTAATAAGTCTCTAAACCAGTTTTGCTACTAACTATGCTTCCACTGCCACCACCATAATTGCTGTCACCAACAACATGAGGTGCTTATGACTTTTCCAGTTATTAAGTAGTACTCTTCTTACATCATAGTTTAGTTTTTATTATGTTTTTATACAACTCATCATTATGCTCAATGCCACAACAATAGAAGTAAATAGGAAACCAAAAATGAAAAATACATTGCTACACATGCAAGCAAATGACAGTTACATCTTGCTCCTTTTACTAATTGTATAACACCATCATTAGGAGCTGTGGAACCAAGGAGTGCCACGGTTAAATCTTTGGAGTGAAGAAAAGAAAAGTGTTCATTACTAGACAAATCTAGTTAGGAGACCCTCAAATTCCAAAAGATAAATGAGAAGCAGCATAATATTGAAAAATGTGATAACACTCACTTTCCTTGAAGACCCAATGTGAAGCCAGCGAGGACGACATAGGTGCCAAATGCCATAAATGGAATGTACAAATCTGGTGCATTTATATCATATATTGGAGGTTTATAAGAAAGCCTACCACCCACTGGCTCAGTTATTCGTGTCCAATGGCCCTAATATTTGGGCAAAAAAAAAAACTATTACTTCTCATAGAATGAGGGGAAAGGAACTATACAAAGCAGATGTAAAGAATTAGTGCTTACCCTGTGAAGGAATGGAAAGAGAACAACCTTCAATTTGTTCCTCACATATTGGTCATTCACTTGGAAATAGTACTGAGGATCAGAAAAGTACCTACTTATCTGCATTAAAAAGATAATATCAATCATAGACACAAACATTTAAATCATACTTCAAGGAAAACGATTCTGCATGGTAGAACTAAAAATTCAAGGTAGCATTGGGATTTAAATCTTCAGAAGGCGTTCCGATGATGGTATTAGCAAATTTCATAAAAATGACACAGTCCAATGTACTTGCACAATATATATCAAAGATCACTACAATATGTGTTGATGTTTTACTAGTTTGTCTCAGTCATTGTTTCAGTTTAAGACATTTTAAACTTTTGGTTTGTCTCGGTTGTTGTTTCATTGTAAGACATTTTAAACTTTTGCCATTACAAAATTCAAATTTTCTTTATTTTTTTAGGTAATTATAGCATGTATAGTCATATGGC
Source organism: Atalantia buxifolia (assembly GCA_030444775.1). NCBI lineage: Eukaryota > Viridiplantae > Streptophyta > Magnoliopsida > Sapindales > Rutaceae > Atalantia > Atalantia buxifolia. Next base: position 13,330,528 of record CM059835.1, on the reverse strand, counting down.
CGGACGTCAGACCACAATTAAACCAGTTCAAACTGTACTCTTTCCTTACGAATGAAAACTTTCTAAAAGAACTAGCAGTTAAGAATGCAGTGAGAACCATCAAAAACAACATTCTAGTTAACCGTGTGAACATATTGTCTGTATGTGCAAGGGCAAAATGACACTTGCAATCAAACATATATTTTTCATAGCTTTGGCCAGAAAAGTGTTTCAGTAATAGTCTTGGCATGCGGCTTACATTGCTTTGCACATACTCAGAGCTAGATCCCAATATCTTTTCTCCGTATGCACCCAGTCCACCTCGGATCAGTCCTGAACCAGCACCGTAAAATGCATTCCCGAATGGATTGGGCTGGGCATCTGCAGCTGGTCTGGGCATCCCAGGCCCAGGCTGTGTTCCCATATTGCTATACATTTCTGTAATCAGAAAATAACAGTCAGAACAAGCTTTGAGACGCATCTAAACTCATCATCTCCCTAAGTTTCTACATCTCTTAGCAACAGATTCTCATTCCCATATTGGTTAACCTCAAATGATTTTATTATTGTTGCAGTCTTGCATGGCCAATACATTCATCAGTAACAATTACCACGTGATTAGACATATTCTCTCTATCTATCATTTTTTTTTTTTAACCATTCCCGAAGATAGCATATTATTGGGTGCTAGATTGAGAGCACACTTTTTCTTTATTCATAAAAGAAAAATGTAAAGTGGTCTCAGAAGTTGGCATAGAAATCACATAACTAAGAAAGGACATGCCCTATAATCCGTGAGTCAGAAAATTACAATAAAAAGCACCAGTCCCTTAAAATCTCAACAACTCTTCTCAAATCATAATCTCTAGGAGAATGTGGGGAACGCCATAATTTGTTATTTTTTATCAGCAAGACTAAGCATCATTGTAATTCTTTATAACTTGATCAGTTGTACCTATATGGATTAAAAATCTCAAAACTCTAATAGACATTATTCTTGACTCATAACAGCAATCCTAATCCTATATGTACATCTATAGCATTTGAAAAACGAATACGAAACCTAAACTCACTTGAACAGCCTCAGTTACATAAACTGCACAGTGCTCCTACAATATCCTATACTGAACTTTCTCTTCCTCTAGAAGCCCTAGCTCCTGCATCATTTAGGACCAACAAAGAGGAAAGAATCATTAACTTTTGATTTGAATAAGAACAAGAAGAAAGGGATCAAATCAAAAGAAAATTCAAATCCCTAAAAGAACTTACAGTACCTGACTCCTCGATTGAACTTTCATCACTACAGCTTCTACCAAAAACCGCAAACAACAATTTCTATTATTCAAATTAGACTGCTGAAGACACTTCTATGTGTTCAACATGCATTAAGAATTCAACAGAAGCAAAAGGTCCAGAATACCCTTTCGTAGGAAACAACAAGACACAAGTGTCTGCTCAATAATGATAACATTTCACTATTGAAGCAGAAGGTGTAACAAACTAAGTTACCCGAAATCAAAGAAAAAAAAAAGCAAAGCAAAATCATTAAGAAAATGTAGGGCTAGTTTCTTAGGAGTAAATTCAAAAAATACCAAATTGTATATATTTTGGTGTCAATGAATTCAAAACATAAAAACAAGCATAAATTGTACAAAGAAACCGACATGCATACACATATGAAAAATCGTAAACCAGCTACGATTATCAAATGGCATCCCATATCTAACAAGAATTTGTCATTGTCAAGAATCCAAATCCTTCTCTAACAAGAAGTTGTCATTGTCGAGCATTCTCAAGAAAAACCAAATCCTAAATTTCAGTAGGTCTCCTAAGACATTCAACAGTTACATTAACATTAATATCACTCAATTCAACTTCTTCTCATCATCGACATTTCAATTATAAAAATGCATAACTTGCCAAAAAAGAAATCCACTCTCAATTCACCAAGAAATAAGATACAAACTTTAGGCCTCTACAAGCCACAAGAACAAAACCCCACTTCACAAATCAGCCGTGAAAGCTCAAAGCAGAACAATTTTCAGATTCTGATCACTGAAAACTTAATTACCAAAAACCCATTTAACTGTACAGTCTCAGAATCATGTTTGAATCCACATATTCACTATTAACTAATATAAAAAACAGATCAAGAATATATATTTGCAAAGAGAAATTTATTTGGATCTGAGAAAGGACCTTCAATATGAAAAGTCAATTACCAGATAGTTTGGCCGCGGAATACCAGAGATTGATGGTTTTTCCGGCGACGTTTGATCTGAGCTCGACCGCTTGGATGTGTAAACTCTGAAAACAGGAAAGAGATGTAACGGCGATAAAGGGGGAGAACGTTGAAGATGAAGTAAAGAATAAAGAAGTTAAAAAGCGAGGAGTGAGTGTCACGTGCATCTCGCGTGCAGCCGCACATGAAATTTCTTTGCATCACTTGTCCAATCACCAATTTTTTTTTTCCTTTAAAAAAAAAACCAATTACAAATTAACAATCCATATTATTATTATTATTATTTTTTGGGTAGAAAATAACTCAAATAATGAATATTGATCTCTTGTTATCTTATTAACGAATAACGAGAGATTATGTGTAATCAAAGGGTCTTGTAATTGTAATGTCATTTGAATAAATTAAAGCTTTTACCAAACTTTTTATACCCAATGATTTACTCACAAATTCAATGAATTATTAAATATTACTTGTGACATTTTAACAGCTGATCCTTAGTCAAAACTCAAAATAGGTAGAAAGCACCTTTTTTGTGTCATGCTTGAGGCAGAAGGTTTGGAGAATAGAGAGAGGTTCCAACAGGTATCAAATAAATTAAGACAAATTAAATACTATTGAGCCTTCAAGTCTTGACATGGCTTATGCTTAATATAAAAGGAAAATGATGTTCTCACAAAGTTGCGCACAAAGGTTTGCACAAAACGGTGCGTTTTGTGCAACCTTTAAAAGCCTCTTCGTAGGTGCAACATCATAACACACGCACGCACGCAAACTCCCTTCTCCCCAAACCAAATCCAGCAAAAATAACGCAGATCCTCTCTCTTCCGTCAATCCGCTCAGGCATCTCCCAACTCATCTCTTCGTTCTCCATTCTCCGTAACTCACCACGCAGCTCCTTTCTCCGTTCCCTCACTCTCTCAGTTGGATTTGGTGTTTCTTGCGGCCTCTCTCTCGCCCAGATCCATGGGTGTTGCTCTCTCAACAAAGTGATTTCAGTGCCTTGCTCTCTCTCCACCCGATGCAATCGGCTTTTGATGCTCAATTTGTTCAATTTATTGCTTTAATTTCTGGAATGGTTAAATTGGGATTATGGAATTGAAAACCCTAGAAAACCGAATTGGGATTACTTTTCTCCTTGTAGTAACAGCTAATAGATGTCCCAAATGGATCATAATTTAGTAATGTAAAACATATGTACCTGATAACCCGTTGATTCACTATAAGTCGCTTCAATTTATTGCTGTAATTTCCGGAATGTAGAAATTGGGATTGCTTTAGTTCCCTGCACATGTTAGTTTGATTATATTTAAGGGTTCAGTGGATGATTCAGTTATAATACGGTTTGTTGATACATTAGTTTGATTATGTTTAAGTAGCTTCAACTTCAATTGTACCCAAGGACTTGTAAAGTGAAACAAGCAAAATAGATTTTAATAGTTTCATATATTCTATAGGAATGCTGCTGGAGTTTTCTTTCTTGAACAAAATAGCTATCTTCATACTGTTCTTTCACTAAGCTTGTCATCTCCATTGAAAATTTTGTTCTTTGCTTTCAATATTATAACTCTAAATTGCCTGCAGTATCTACTGCCACTATATATATGTTTTTAGTTTAATTGTTTGTTGGTTGCTGAAACTGCCGTGGGCTTTTTTTTTTTTTTTTTTTGGTTTTCCTTCAGTTGCTTACCTCTTCGTTGGCAAGGAAGCATCCTGGATTTTTATCATAATGTCTTCAAGCATCAAATGGAATTGATTAGAAAAGAACTCTGACAAAAACGCCAATATGTCCTAATTTTTTCCCCCTCCAGTTGCTTAAGGCTCACTAAAAGTTATGGTTTTTTTTCCTCTTTTCAGTTGCTTAAATTGGTTGGATATTTCTATCACAATGTCTTCTAGTATGAGTGAAGTTTTAAATCCACATATAAAAACTTGTGAAAAGTGCTGCAATGATAAGATCTTATGAACTTCACGTACAAGAGAGAATCTGAATCGTAAGTTTCGGAAATGCAAAGGATGTGGGGCATTTGAATGGGACGACGATCGGAAGAACAATGAATCTAATGAGTTCAACGAAGTTCGCAACCAAGTGTTGTTGTAAAATATGCCCCACAAATAATTATATCTATTTTAATATGTATTGTATTTAAATTGTACATTTAACTACTCTTATTTGCAATGGAAATTACGTTTATCGTTGAACATATTACTTTCTCTTATTTGCAACTTTAATTTGAAAATTAAGTTTATGAAAATTAAGGCACTTCTAACATTAATTGTAAATCTAGTTAAAATTTCATTAAACACTGAGTAATACAATTCAGAAAAAAAAAAAAAAAAACACAATTGTGTTGGATCAAACATATGATTCTCCATAATTAAAACACAAGTATGATGCTATTTTCTAAAATCACGTTGAGACTTTGAATTAACTCCATATTCATTAGCTAGGTTGTCCTCCTCAACTTGCTCAAACTCTTTAACTTCAGTGCTTTTTTCCATGTTCCTTATGCCTACAAAATGAATATATTTCATATTAATCAACTGAATATATTTCACATTACTCATGATAAGAACAAAATTCAGGAAATCATAACTAAGACCGTCAACATTAATTGCCAAATTAATATATGCTCGGTAAAATAACAATAACCAACAACTCAAAGCTCAATATATGACATATAATATACTTAAAATTTTAAATACAACAAATAAAGAACTAAATCGAACCTTATTGCTCAAAGGCTCTAACACAATTTATGGAAAATAGAACCAAAAATAAGGTTCCACATTAGGCTTGGTTAAGTAGCCAAAATGGGGCAAAATAAATCAATCCATACCCATGAGCAAAGCAATCAACATTAATCACAAAAGCTAATTGCAAATTAATTACACTGACCTTAATAAGCTCATTAATTCGGTTGTGTTGGAGGAGAGAGAGTGATGCAGCTGAGATCGAGAGATTGAGAGAGAGATTGAGGGAGATCGGAGCTGAGAGAGTGAGGGAGAATGGAGCCACCGAGAATGAGAGAGAACAGAGTTGAGAGAGTGAGGACGGTGCCGAGATAATGAGGGAGAACGAAGCCGTTGCTGTGTAGTTTTCGTTGCTCTGTGATTTTTGTTGCTCTGTGGTTTTTGTTGCTGTGAAAGGAGGCAGATGCGAGCGACAAACGTTGCTGCCAATTGTTGCTTGCGTGTGTGTTGTTTGGTGAGCGACGGAGAATGGAGAACGAAGAGATGAGTTGGGAGACGCCTGAGCGGATTGACGGAAGAGAGAGGAGCTGCGTTATTTTTGCTGGATTTGGTGTGGGGAGAAGGGAGTTTGTGTGCGTGTGCTGTGATGTTGCACGTACGAAGAGGCTTTTAAAGGTTGTACAAAACGCACCGTTTTGTGCAAATCTTTGTGCGCAACTTTGTGAGAATATAAAATATTTATCATTTGATTTCTACTCATCTATGTCTGTAAAATTTTTAAATAAAAGAAAAAGACCTTTTAAATCCATTATTTATTGCAAAATTAATAAATTTAATTTTTAATAATAAGAATAAGATTGGTGATTAAAATAATTAGGCATATTATTAAACCTCACAAAGTTGATAAAAATTAATAATAACATAATAATTTGTTGTCCTTCGAGCTATCTTAAATTTGAATGTAAATGGAGGAAACACTGAAGGCGTTGGAGAGCTCTCTTTCTCGTATCAAATGGCGACTCAAATCCTCTTCTAAGCTTCGACTCGAGATTGGTCATCTTTATTTTCCCTCTTTCTATTTTTATTTTTATTTTTATTTTTATTTTTTTTCATGATCTGTCTTCCTACTACATCTTATAATTTAACTGATTCTTTCATTTTGTTTAGTATCTGAATTTATTTCCACTGTAATTTAGTTTTCCGGGTCACCTTCAAAATATGGAATTTTGATTACTTTCTGCGTTTTTTGCTTTTCTTGTAGTTGTGAACTTATGGGATTTTCTTTTATTTTCCCTGCTGTTGTTTGGTAGATGAGAAAGTGAAGGAGAGAGGAAAGAAATTCTTGAAGTTGTTGAATGCTTTATCTTTTATGCTTGCGTCCTGAATTCCTGTTCTGCTCAATATCATCAAGTGTTAGCAAACAGAATGATTGTAAAGAAATTTAGGTTCTTCATAATTTACCTTATAACTGCCTTGTGTTTTTGCGTCGGCCAGAAATGATTGGTGCAACATTCTTTTGGCTGCATTACTGCATTAACCTGATAGGTTTCGGTGCAAGGTTTAGGAACTTCATTGCTTTTTGTATCACTTCTGAGGTTACAGACTATGATTGTTACATTCACTCATACTGAGGTCGGATGGATATGTGCATGTTCATTAATATTATTATATTGAATTTTATTCACTTGGTAGTGAACTTGAATTGTTGGAACTTTGGGCAGATATTCTAGCATTATGCACAGGGATGAGGCCTGTCATAATGGTAGACTATGGTGGAAAGATGCCTGAACTGCAAGAGCACTTATGTGAACTTCTTAAGCTCTGTCAAAAGGTTTGACTCCTGCCTTACTCACTGGATAAGTTTATGAGAAATGTGATATATTGACATTGTGTTAGAGTTAGATGGGTTGATATGTTCTATGAAAGCGGGGTGCTCACAGTGTACACTCTCTGTAAATAGACAAAGTCGACGTGGTTGTATTGTGGGATGCTCACTGTTTGTTATGTAATTATATTGGTCATCAAATTTTATGTCAGTTATCTCTTGATAAGTATGATGTTGTTATCTTACACAGTCATGGTGTTTTCTTATACCTGTTCCTGTAGACATGTCATTACCCTAAAACATCTAAGCATAGCTATCCGTTTCTTATTGGATGGTTAGATGTTAATATTCTGGTTATACTTGTAAATAATACAGCATCATTTTATGTTTAATTTTTCTTCTGTTTATTAAGAGCTTATTGACTATCAAGATTTTAATATTTATTGTTTATCCAGGAATCACCCTCTTTTGAGCATCTAAGAGTAATGGTTATAGAAGATATGATATATTTGATACATGTTAAAGGACTTGCCGAATATGTCAGCTCAAGCTTGAGCTCAGAAGCTGAACTGCACTTCGTGGACCTAGAGCAGGATCCACCAAAGGTTGCTGCCCCCTGTAGGTTTAAATTCTTTTTTTTGGCCACCCTTTGATTATACTCTTTTCTCCTCTTTACTGAATACAATTTCATTCCTTTACCAGATGATAACACTGAAAGAAAAAAGCTCAGTAGGGATGCAACTAATATCAGTTCAGAAATTGTTTTCATTAGTTTTTCCACTCGATGGAATGACCAATGAAATTAGGTTACCTAACAGGACAGATCACGACATTGAAGCCACATCTTCTAACATTACAATCTCTCCTCAATCTAATGAAGTTGTTGATCTCAGTAGCTGCATTTGCGACAGTCAGGTCACTATTCCAACTTTGAATGGGTAATTTCTGTAAACTTGGAAATACAATGTTGAGGGAATCCTTTATATGTACCTGTCGGGTACTTGGACTATATTAGAGTTGCTTGAGTTGTGACAAGTTTCTGAGATCAGAGCATGGACTGTCTAAGAGGTCATTCATAAGCAGAATTGTCCCGTTTGAGAAGTCTTCTGGAAACTCGAATTAAATTAAAAATGCAGTTTGCTGCATTCTTGTATTCTGGATCTTCCTCTCAAGAAATTTGTCTATCATGCATCATGCATCAGCAGCTTCTTATTGTAATACAAAGAACTAACTACTCAATTTGTTTCAGAAATTTTATAAACTAGTATTAGATGTAGCTATCATACCATGGTGCAATAACACTGGGATTTGATATGCTTCAGATGGCTTCTTGGTTATCCAGTTGTGTATTTGTTTGGCAAGGAGCATATTGCTGATGCTATTTATAATCTTTCAACCCAGTCTCTTCGTATCTTCAAAATTTTGGTCACCAGGTTTGTTGTTCCTCAATTTATCTCTCAATGCACATAGCTAGAAACTGAAGAATGACTCTAACTGCTCATGATAATAAAAATAGTGGCCTAGTTATAAAAGGGTCAAGCTTTTCTAAGAATATTTATTTTGGTCCAATTATCTCTATTTCAAACTTTGCAATTACATCGAATTTATTTTGATCTTCTCGTTGGTATACAAAAAGAATGTTTTCATTCCAAAAGCTGAAGTACTTAAACTGCTACTGCAGGGAACTCTTATTTTCAATCTTCCCCCTTGAAAGAAAGGAAATCAAGTTTCATAGATGTGCTTAGGAAATTGATCAATAGAAAATTGTTAGATTTCCCAGTCAATTGTTGCTCAATTTCACATTAGTGACAAACAGATGACAGTTTCCTCGTCAAACATTTCCTTAAAAGCTTATTTCATCAGATATTTGACGAGAAGTAGCTGATGATCTTCCTCGAGTCTAAAACTAATAATTGACTGATGTCAAAGTTTGAACTTTTCAGGAATGGTCCCTTCAGTAAAGGATCTATGCCAGAAGAACTAATGAGGTAATATTTATTATTATAATTTTAGGTGGTAGAGTTTAGTCTAAACAAGATATGATGGCCTCCGAGTCCCAAGAAATGTGCGTTTTGAGGTGAAATAGTTACAAAATGTGAAATTGGGAGGGATGTGATAATGATTATATGACCCTAGGTTCTTTTTTTTTTGTTTTTTTTTTCAAGATAAGGATATGAGCCTTGGAGTGAGTTATTAGGACCTTTGGTTTTAAAAGAGGTAGGGATTCAAAACCTTTGGGTCACATACTTGGGATGTTATATCTCATAATTTTTTGACTACCAAGATTGTAGGATCCTGTAGTAGTTCTCAGTTTAGTACTTTGGCAAATTTTTTAAGAAAGGTCAATGATTGTGTTTCAGGCCAAACATATGTAGACAGATTAATAGTTTGTTTCTACATTGAGATTATAAAAAATAAGCAGGTAAGACAAAATTAGTCTCCGAAGATCATTGGCGTGGTTGTTAATGCAAGTGCACCTTTCGTATATAAAAACACTTAAAGCTCCCTTCATATTGTCTAGTTATTATCACACGGTTGGGGCATATTTTGGCATTAAGGTGTATACTTGCTGACTTTAGCAAAATGATGAAATTTCAATATGCACCATGATGTGGCACATTGTCATCAGTACAACTTATTAGTGCAACTTGAGAGCAGTGGAAGGGTACAATTCTCTAATCAGGTCAATCTCAAGCTGGAAGTATTTCCGTCAAATATGCCAAATATTATTCCAGTTGTGCTGAATTTTTAAAGTATATGCCATCTGATGATGTCAGATAACCCCCTTGCCTCATCTCAATTATCTTGTGGGTTATGAGGCATCAATTTTCTTCAATTGGATTTGTTTGGTGCACTGTCTTTCTTAATGGTTTACCTCTTTTTAATAGATGTAATGATTTACAAATCTTGCCTTGATGCATCAAGATGAATGTCTGAAGGCACCACACTGTTTGTGCCTCCAAGGTGAAGTATGGAGGTGTTGGAGGAAATATTTTATATATAAGGTTTTAAGCTATCCACTTGTGGAGTACTGCAATTGAAATGGACTGAATATGTTTTACTGCTCATCTTAATATGATTCTCCTTGTGTTTGTTGTTTTAGTCAATAGTTATAGTATTCTTCATTGACATGCTATTCAGAAGAATCTTTGGTGACATGCACTTGGTTATCAATGTTGTTTGTCAGATATGGAAGAGGCACATGCTTCTGAACCACGATTATATAAAACTACTTTAATTACCTTAAGAGAAAGCGGGGATATTATTAGAAGCAAAATATTGTTAACGATTGAGGGATGATTTATATGCTTAACTGGTTTTGAGATGTTATTATCTATTTACTACATGTTGATATCTGTTTCCATGTGAAAATTGTTTTACAGTTTCTCGGTGCCTTATGAACTGAGCGTGGAGGGAAGCAATGAACCATGGGCAGAGATGTTTCTGGCTAAAATGCAATCAAAGTGGGCAAAATGCAAGCCAACTTGGAGGACATTGCAGATGGAGGTAAGTGAATGCTTTCCGCAAGCAATTGCATTATAGTAATATCATTCTTCACCAACGTCCACCTCTCAATTCCTTCCCCAACCCACCTCAAATATCGTCACCTTGCAAACTCAGACAATCTGGAAATGGAGCATATTCACTGCGAACGTAACTTGTGGCTGTGATTTTGTAGTATGATGTCTATAGAAATTGCATGGAAAATTTTGTATTTTACATGTTGTACTTGAATAGGAAACCTCTCTATTAATGAATGAAATTGCATGGAAACTTTTGTATTGTAGATGTTGCTGGACTTGAAACAAAGTAATCAAGGACGGTGAAAATATAAAATGTACACATACAAAACTACTCTAAGGCGACGATAGAATGAGTGAAAATTATTCTAAGGCCAAACAAAAGGGATAAAATTAATCACTTCAAAGATATGGTTCATTTCTTTGGATTGCTGCTAAGATCAGCAATGATTTTGACCGTACGCCATTTGGCATTTGCATGCAAGAATCAGAGTCATTTCATCTTTTACTTTTGCATGTAAAAGGGCAGAAAGAGAGCCCCCCAGTCCCCATTTGATCACAAATGGATGAACGGACTATAAATTTGAAACAACAAGGCTGTTTAATGCTTCAAGTACGTTTCATTTTTTAAGCTTGTCATTAAAAAGATTTCAAGTTTCATTTTTAATGGACAATTTTCATGTTTCAATCAAACACTTTAGTTCATGAGTGGAATGGCAGTTTGGTCCCTCTCAAAAAATTTCATTTTTCCCACTTGGGTTCTCCTTTTATGGGAATTGAGCTAAGAAAACTAAGGCTGCTCCCTTAAATGATGGCTGCAAGCCCTTTTGCTGAGATGGCAATCACGAGAAACGATACACTTTTATTCGCCAAAGCAGAGCAGCAGCCTTTAAACTCAAGTCTTCCATCATTACAAATAGGGAAAAACAAGTAACCCAAACATTGAAAAATAATAATAATACAGAAGAAACCCCTTCTTTTCATTGAATTCCAAGCAACTTCCGTAGAAACAAAAAGAAAATTCAAAATACAAACAAAAAAAAGATTGCAACTAACAATTTTGTTCATTATTATGCTCCTTTGAGCAAGTTGCGAGCTTCAGACTCCGTGGGTAGAGCTGGAATTGCTCCCTTCTTGGTGGTAGTGATGGCTCCACAGGCATTTGCAAATTTCAATATCTCCCGCAACCTTGGTTCGTCCTGGAGAAAAAAAAAAATCAATGGTAGATAAATAACCTTAAAATTAAAATCAAGATTAATAAATAGCAATTGTTATAATAATTATGAGAACAAGTTACCTCAAGAACAGATTGGTCATCAACAAGCTTCCCTAGAAGAGCACCAACAAATGCATCACCTGCGCCGGTTGTATCTACTGTGTTCACATGAAAAGCATCCACTGCTCCTTTGAAACTCTACAATTTTCAGAAAAAAAAAAACATGAAGAACAATTAGGTTACAGTTCCCCCACCATAGTAACAGGTAAAAATACTGTTGGATTATTAGAATTTAATATGCTGATGTGAAGTGAACCTACAGATGCAACATGTGCGTTCGGATTATAAAACTTAAAGGTGGGGTTAAAATTCTACCTACCTACCCTTAATATTATTAAAATAAAAATAAAATATTTCACCAAACTTCAAGTTGGAGGGTGGGGGCTCCTCACTTACACAAGCAGATTCGGTTCCAAGGAAAAAAAACTTGAAAAACAACAACAGGCCTTGTCCTTTAACATCAAGCCAAGAGACAACATCACCTATTGCTAATGGCTCTTCAACCAATAAACACTTTTAACCAGAACTTCAAATTTCCCCATCACCTACTATTTTTTTTTTCCGAGAATTAAAATTTTCTAATAATTGCAACTTAAAATCAGCCCACAAAATCATAAATTCACAACTGACCACCCAGCTGGGCTCAAGTGGGCCTACTCCATTTTCAGCAACACAAATCACACCTACCACCCTACCAACTGTTTACAGCTAAAAGTCTAAAATTTAAGCAACCTTAATCTGTTCAACTAACAAGCCAACTAAATAAAGAAATTGAATTCAGCTTAGCTGGCAAGTTTTCTCTTTTTTTTTTACCTTGGTGTAGTATCTACAGCCATGCTCCCCAAGCGTGACCAAAAGGAGTTTCAAGTTGGGGTGCCAGAGCGACAATGCTGATTCATCATCAATCTTGTCACTCCCGGTGAGGAATTCAAGCTCCACATCACTGACTTTGATCACCTCTGCCTTGTCCCAGATGCTCATTATCTGCTTACGCGCCTCCTCCGGCGAGGGCCACAACGGTAGCCGGAGGTTGGGGTCGTAAGAGAGCAGGGCCCCTGCTTCCTTGGCTGCTTTCATTGCCTCTAAGTGAGCTGACCGGCATGGCTCCACTATCAAGCTTATTGATCCGTAGTGGAAAACTTTGGCCTGCACGCAGACCAAAATAAAATTAAGATAAACAATAAACAGAAGTAAAATCGAAAAATAAAATTAAAAAACGTGTGAAATGTGAATGCAAGGCGCGCGAGGATTTTAGTCAAAAAGTAGCTACTATTAAAGACAATAATGGCACTGAACACAAATATTTCATGAGTGTTTTAACAGTACATATAGAATTAACTAATCAATTAACTACTATTTTTTGGCACATTAATAATTAATTTCGGAAACGGAAATCGTAGGCGCGTGGGAAAGAAACAACAATTAAAAAGAATCCGTAGGAAGGGTCCACAGTATAATAATGGAATCCAGGTGGTGGGTAAAACTACGCGATTAGATCTGAGTGCCGAACGCATGTCGGGTCCCACATCTAATAAGTCTGACGTGTCGAGATTTGTAATTTTTTGCTCAGGCGCACCTGAGAACACGTGACGTTAACACCTAAGCCGCTACAGTCCTCATCCCAAAAAAGAATAATGATCACAGTCAGCTTTTCTATTTAGAAATTCAACAAGGGCCGCTTGATGTCATGATTCACGCCTCAAGCGGGACCCGCCCGCTTGAGTCATTGCCTGCGACTCCATCAACCAACGGGCCGTGCGGTGGTATAGGGCTGTCGTTGCAACAATCCAAAAGTCAATATTTTTTATTATTTTTTTTTTAGCTCGGAATCGAATGAGAAAATATAGCGCGAGAAATTGGGAGTGAAAAGGCGCGTAAGTGGGGCCCACTGTCCCGGAAAGTGGCTAGACCCGCAGACCGCGCGTGAGATTCATGAAAAAGGATCACAAAAGTAAAAACAAAATAAAAAAAAAAGTAACGTACAGATCTGATCAGCTCAAGATTAAGCTCGTCGGGTCTCAAGAGCATATCAGCGCTGGGGTTTCTGTAAAACATGAACTCACGCTCGCCGTCAGCCCGCAGGGTCACGAATGCAAGGGCAGTTCTGGCACCCTGGTCAAAGTTGATGCCGTCGGCGCTGACTCCGTTCTCCTTCAAGATCCCAGCGAGCATGTGACCGAACTCGTCGTCGCCGAGCTTGCCGACGAAGGCTGCCTTGCCGCCGAGGCGAGCTACGGCTATGGCGACGTTGGCGGGGGCGCCGCCGGGGGCCTTGAGGAAGCCGGGGGCCTCGGCGAGGGAGACGCCGGAGACCGTCGGAACGAAGTCGATGAGCATCTCGCCGAAGGACACGATCAGGCTTGAGGAGGATGAAACGGTGCCGTTTGTAGCCATTTGTACAAAAATCGAAACGATGTATATTGAATAGAGAGAGAGAGAGAGATTATGAAGAGAAATAATATCAATAGACAGAGAGACGAAGAAGTAAGTGGGAGGCGGTATTTATAGAGAGGAGTTGGTGGGTGTCGTTAGAAATTGGATTAAATTTAATTAATAATAAAAAAAATAGAAAAAAGAGTAAGCGTAATTTATGGGTAAGTGATATTAATTGGAGATCTTTTTCCTTCTGGAATTTCTTTTCTTATCTTCGATTGTAATTGCAATTGGTTTGGATAATAATTTGTTTTAGATATTTATTTGTGGGTCCATGCAATATTTATTTATTTATTTATTCTTATAATTTTGTTTCTCATTTTAGATTTAAGTTTAACTAGGGACTCGGCAGACTTTCACCCTTGAAAAGGGCAGGCAACGATTTTATATTTAATTTTTTATTAGACGGGAGGGGATGGGGTGAAATCTCCACCTTCTCTTTATTTTTTTTAAAAATTATTAGAAAATAATTAATTAAATTAAAATTATAAAATAATATTTATTTAAACAACATAAATATTAATTAAGATAAAGATTTTAATGTAATTTAAATTTAATTACAATTCAAAGTCCACAATTCACAAACAGAGGAGAAGTAAGAGGTAAAAAATTTTATTAAAAGTATTAATTTAAGTACATCTATCTATTTTATTTATTTTATTATTGACATTAAAATATTTTTTTATTATAAAATTATGAAAATTAACTAAAATAATGGTCATGATGATTTATATTTTACGGTGTAACTTTTCTAATTAATTAATGTTAATATAAGATATATTATTAAATTTTATTTTTATTTAAATTTTTTTAATATAATTAAATTAAGTTTAAAAACTAAAAGTATATCACTTATTCAAAAATTAGGATTTCGTTTTCTCTCTTCAAATAATTCTAACAGGGGACAAAAAAAAGACAGCGACATATGCAGACTCTCCTTCTCTCTCCATTAACGTCCCCTAAGTTTAACTACTTACAAAATATAACTTTATGAGTTTCTTTTGAATTAATATTGACGATTGAAAGTCCGATTCGTAGTGGATTGGATCTATTTTAAAAACCTCCAATCTCCTTCACAATGCACACTGAACAACTCCAAAGTGGCTTGGTATGATGTTTGTATTAATGAAACAAAAGAAAATTCGTATATTTATTATTCATTTAAGAAATTTATTAATAAAGAATAATGATTTTGTCTACAAATATACAAAAAAAAATGGAATTAATTAAGTTAAATAATCCAAAAATATTTGAAGAAAGCGTGTTGGAAGTGAGAGGGGATGGGTTGCGAGTTCACGTGACTCGTTAATAGAGGGAATCACGTTGCCCAATGGGCAATAGCAGTCATTAATTGAACAAATAATTCAACACAGCACATTCATCTCCGTCTTTTTATTAAAAAGAAAAAAAAAACAAATTTAATAATCGAATACTGTCTAATCTTACCGTGGTTTTTTCTTTATTTTAATTTATTTTTTTTTAACATTAGTCGGTGTTTAATTAATTAATAAATTAACAACACAAAATCACCCATTCCCATGACCAATCCAACTTGTATTCAAGAATGTTCTACTCATCCGTGACTTTTTCTTTTTCTTTTGTTTTTTGTTTTTTTAATTTTTAATTTTTAATTTTGACAGAAATTTACTGGAACCCACCTTGATCAAACGCAATGACAGATAAAACACAATTCAAATGTTGAAAATAAATAAAAATAGTCTTTAACATAGTCGAAAACAATTCACTCACCTTGTTGGTCACGTGTCTCGAAGGTTTTTGTTAGTCATTCATACAATATGTTATTAATTATTTATCAAATAAAAGGTTTAAAATAATTATTTTTTTCCCTTTTTTATCTATTAATTTTATTTTAAAAATAGTAAAATAAATATAATATTAATGATTGTAAATGTTATTTATTTTTAGACAGAATCTTCATCATTAAGTCGATAAACTAACAATTTTTTTTTTCTTTACGAGCTAGAAAGATTGCTTGATTAGGATAATCCCTTATAGGAAAATTAATGTACGTAGTAAGAAATTAAAAACAAAAATCCTATTTTCTTTTAGAGATAATCTCTTTTAGTTAAATTGACTTCAAAGAAAGAAAGTGAATCCGTTCAAAAGGATTAGAATCGTATCCGCAATCCTCTATTAATTAAACTTCTGATTCTTGAGGTTTCTTATTCCATTAAACTTGTTATCTTATGTGAAAGATTCAATTGGATTTGAATCATATTCTTGCATTGTCTTGTGAATAACATTTTGGATTAGTTCAGAACGCCTTTATCAAGTGATTTATTCAAGTCTATCTATTAAATTAGGAGGACTAGTTAGAAATTGATTTGGATTTTGGATAAAACAAATTCATCCAAAAATTTATCCAGTTAAATGTCTAATCGAACTTGAAAAACCAGAATATTTTGTTGAGACATTTTTGCTAATTTTAGAAATTCATTTTAAGACTCTCTTGGAGTCTTCAGAATTATCATAAGTTTTTTTTATTAAAAAAATTATAAACACTTAGTAGAATTTATAAATTTTATCACCAAATACAAAGACCTTTAAAATTATTTGAACAACCCAGTAACTTGAAATTAAAAATCCAATGGCCCTAGTCCTAGTATATTCAGAAGGACATTTTGGATAATGTTGATAACAAAATTATTTTTTTTTTAAAAACGTTATTTAATCATAAAAATGCATCATGGGCAAATTTATAAAAATGCTGATATATATATATATACATATATTATGAATGAAAGATATAACTTCTGTATTTATTGTTATTTTTTAAAATTATCCATGCAGAGAAAGTTACCCCTATCCAATGGTTACTCTTTTTATTTTTTTAATACCTTCATTGTAATTTTTATTAGACTTAACCTCAAAACCTAACATTTTATCTTATATTTCAACATGTTCAATTTCATCTATCTCTTCAGATAATTCAAGTTCAAATTTAGCATTTTACGGTTACCCAATCAGTTTCTCTAAATTAAAAAAAGAAAAAGAAAAAGAAAAAGAAAAAGAAATAAAAGATTGTTTTTCAGTGGGTTGATTTTGATCCCACAACCCACATTTTTAGACAAAGTCCGAGTTGATGAAAATGGTGGGTCACCGTCACCCATAGTTGTTATAAGTTTAATTTTTATTTTCTTGTTATGTTACGTTGAAAATAAAAATTATAAAACCATTCAAGTGGCTGGCCACTTGCTTGTTGTGCACATTACAGTAGTCGGTGAAGATCAATTATTATTTTTTATCAGAAATTTTTTAGCAAACAGTCTTTTGGTTGTCAGAACTCAGAACCCAGAATGAAATTTATGAGAAATTCCCCTGGTCCCCAAGTCCCTACCACTACACATTACACAGCACTCACTCGACACCAAATTCATTTGGAATTTTATTTATAGTTTTTTCTAAAACTTTAAATGGGTTATTTCAATTTTAAAAATTTATTGTTAAGATGAACCCAATTATTAAGCTACATAAAAATTTTAAACTGCATATTACAAACACTATTTAAATTACATTACAGGATATATTTTTTGTATATATAAACCATATAAAAATCTCTTTCAAAATTTGATAAGTCATTGCTTTCTGATTGGTTGTAGCCATGCTTGATTGAGTTTACTTTTGTATTTATTTATTAACTAAATTTCTTTTTTTTTTTTTTTGAGAATTATTACCTAAATTTCTGAATGTGGGTAGTGAGTCAAATAGTAGTTGCTCTGTTTGATGAGTTGATTATTACTCTCTTCTACAACATGCGCATCCTTTTTTTTTTCAACCAATTTTTTTTTATTTGTAATTATTAGATGTCATGTGTACTGCTTTTTGTTTTGCAAACCGGCAACTTGCCAGATCGGCAGATGCCATGTTGCTTGCAAGAAACTTTTTTTTTTTTTTTAAAGTAGTTTCAATTAATTTATTCTGATGCAAATCAGATCTATTTGGAACTTTATTTTTAAGGAATTTATTATGTAATATTAAAAAAAATACGAACTTCATTTTCCAATTTTTTTCTTTCAAGTTATTACCTTGAAAAACACAATAAAAGAAAATGATGGATTTGTTTGAAATCGGAGACAACAAATCAACAATAGCCATGCTCCAAAAAGACAACAAAATGTAGAAATAGAAACATGCTGCAACATTTTGGACCCAAAAAAACAAAAAAAGGGCCTCCATAAATGCCAATTTGGTGGAGACAAAATCTTTGCTACTTTAGTTTTTGAAGTAAAATAAGGATAGTATATGAAGACAATCTACTTACTAAAGAATGAAGACAATTTACTAATTAAAGAAACCATGGTTCAAACACAACTACATCTAATTTGACACCCCATATATTAACCTTACATCTGAGGTCAAAAGTTTGATTGCATATTTTTGAGGGAAGCGAATGAGTTCCTTTTGTATAAAAGTTAAGAGTTTTCTTTTAATTAAGCGAAAAAAGACATCAATTCTCCTTTAATTTGATAAATGGTCATACATGTCACTTTTTAACATACATAATTACATACATCCATTTATATGTTTAAAAACAATTACACGAACTATTTTAGAAACATAAACTCGCTTTCATATTTAAAAATTATTACATATTCATATAGACCCACATGATTGGTTTGTCTAGAAAGAGAATCTACGCGTTCCAAAAGGAGTGTGTATGTGATTATTTTAAAAAATATAGAGTTTCTGTAACCATTTCACCAAATCACTAGAGTGTTACTGTCTTTTTTTCTTTAATTAATTTATCTTGTTTTTTTTAATTATGACGGCAATACCCTTATATCTGCTATATTAGTCTCTATTCATGTCATGAATTTTTCCACTATCACATTACTTCATATATGAAATTTTATCCCAATGTTATATTTGTATTATTCATTTACTGTATTTTGTTTTATTAGAAACCAATTACGGATTTTGTAGCCACCTAAAATCAAATTTAGAGATCTATAGATAGGGCCTGATATAGAAACTTATTTCATTAACAATACAAATTAATAATTTATAAATTTTTTTTTCCATACCATTTTTTTCCATAAATTTACTCCCACTTAAACAAAATTTTAAAAAAAATATATATATATATACAAATAAAGCAATTTTTTTTATTAAGTGGAGTCAATTACCCATAGTAGCTTCTACGTACTTCCGCCCAATTTTGTAGAATCCTTTCTCTCTATATATATATGAAACCTAAAAGTTTTGTATCTCAGGTCACCTCTTCAAATAAGGGTTGCATTAAAAAAGAAAAAAAAATCACACAAGGAGGAGTGGACCCTTCATTTGTCAATTTGTATCAAAGTGGTCCCAAACTGCTTCTAAAACAACCAAATTATCCCAGTATTTCATTTTCAATCGTGAATAAGAGCATGTAACTTGATACCAAACAATATCTTAATCATTTCAATAGCGACGGGACATCATCTAAATAATGAGATTGAGAGTTTAAGTCTTCTTAAGTGCGTTACAAGAATAAAATTTATCTTCTTTTTTTTTTTTGGTTAATAATAGGGGCGATCTCAGTAAACCTTTTCAACAAAATATACTATGTAATATAATAATAAAAGAAAATAAAAGTGAGTAGAGTCACTGACTCAGATCCTTCCTTAGATTAGTTTACTGAAATAAAAATTAATATCACGTTTCACAGAATTTGCTCGATAAGATGTCCAGATGTTTAAATATAGATTACGTGCGACAAGACTCTCTAAGTGGTCATAATTTTCCAGAGCTTAGTGCCTCACGTGCCCTCAAAGATTCAAAGCTTTATCGTTAGCAAGCACTTTGTGAGTTTGGATGACGATATGGTAAGCACTTCCGAATAAGCACTTCCGAATAAATTCGTTTATTGGTCATATGATGGAAAGAAGGAAACCCTTAGCCTGCCTTTGGTTGATTTGATGTGAACCTATTCACTCTTGCAAATGCACACCAATTTCGCCGGAGCTGAAGCTACATTAAAGTCAATGCATTCACGAAAAGTGGTGCACGAGAAAAAAAAAAAAAAACAAAATTTTTATAATTTATATTTCTATTAGAATTATAATTAATAAATATGACCCACCATATCCCCTTAACCTTAGAAAGACAATATTATCCAATTCTTTTACCATAAAGATATTTGATTATCATATCTAAAAAATATGAGGCATGTGACATGCCCCACCCCAACCCCCTCCCCTCCCCCAAACAAACACCCCCTTTTCCCCTAGTCAATTTTTAAGGATCAGAAATTAGAATAATACTATATCTTATCGAAATATAAGTTTTGTATATTATAAATTTTTTAAAACTTTTGTTATATTTCTCAAATTTTTTATTGTGCGATCGATTTTTTTTTCATATTTATGCACTTATTTATTATAAGATACAATAATATGTTAAAAAGAAAAGATTGTTTCACACGACAGGACCTTCATAGTTAAATGCCAACTCACTAGCAATAATACATAAAAATTTGGGTCCATAATCGCTGCAGTGGATTAGAGATTTGTGATAAGACAGATATTCTTTTTTATTTTATTCTCACATTAGTTCCTTACTTGCAAATTAGAGAGGAAAAATGGCTATAAATTCCTACGAGCACTAAAATAGTGAAATGTTGTTTCCCAAAATGTATACTGAATATTATAATTCTCAATATAAAATAAAATGGGCAACTTTAGGTTCATTTTCTTTTCAACGGTTCACAATTATCTCCATCATTTTCAGAATATCAACTCTTGTCAGCTTGTGCTACATTATATAATTCAACAAAGATTATTGCATCCTTTTTTTTAATCCATTTATGTGATTAAAAAAGTGTGGTGGAAACGATAAATTATTGGATAAATAAAATTTACTCAAAAGAGAGACAGAAAGCAAAACAATTAATTAAGACAACATGAAAGTAAAAAGAGAGGTTTTACGTAAGGATAAAAGAACAGCTACAACCCACGAGGTGTTGGTTCGGTTGGCAACTGTTCCCCCCTGAGGGCTCGACTGTGTTTACTCCCCAGTTTGAGTCCTGGGAAGTTCGCCCTCGTTAGGGAGACCCTGCGCTCCCTGGATCAGATTTGAATTAATTGAGATTCAATGTAGTCTTTGGATACCGGGTGATTGCAATTAAAAAAAAAAAAAAGAGCAGCTACAAACAAACAACTGTTTAATTCAAATCATCAGTCATGTAATTGATGGTACCCTATTACATGAATGCTTATCTGGTCTAGGATAATTTCTGCCTATCATATACGTAGACAATGAACAAATATATCACATGAAGGCAATTGGCTATTTACGATAATACTACATTAGTAAAGTTAGAATACAAAAAATAGTACCACATAAAAAAGATATGTAGAGCAAAAGAGCTTAGGCCAGTAAAATGAGTTTTTGAATTAAATTTTGACGCCTCTATGAAATTTGGATCACTAGGAATCATATAAAGTTGTAGACAATCGATGATGAACCTAACATCGTAGGGGAGAGCTCTCGTACTCTAGAAGACCTTACGTGGTTTTTTTAGAGTCAAAATCAGATAAGCTGCCATCTTCAGAATCTGATTCGCTTGTGGATAAGCCCTCATCTTCAATATCATCCTGAAGTTCGGATAGTGATTGATCAGTGGAATCACTTTCTGCCTTGGTGGCGCCTGCAGAAAAAGAGTCATAGGTGGATCCTACGCTTTTCCTTTCCACCATTTTGAATTTCCGTGATCCCTGGGTAACTTTAGATGGATTCTCCATGATTGACATGGAATTCCGATTATTTGGGTCACCACAAAGTGCTCTGTGCCTGTAATAGAGCTCCAATTCTTTCTTCGCCATGGCAGTAAAGCGCCTAACATACTCCAGTGACTGCTCATATTTTGATTTTTCCAGCGCCTGCAAATGAAATGCAAACTTAAATTTAGAGCAAAACTGCTCCTATATCGATTCCAACGTTCACCAAGTAAACCATACCACACATCAAAGGAAAATGAAAGATAATTACACCAGAATGCTTAAAATAGAGCTAGGCATTAGCAGTGCAGGAATTGGGAGAAAAATGAAAGATAAAACTACCAAGGAATTCATTTTCAATTTTAAGGGATAATCCTTTCATTGCATTTTGTGCATGGAAGCATTGGCTTGCCAACCAAAGCAGAGATCAAGGGGAAAAAAAGGAAAAATCAATCAAAGCACTCCTAAATCCTAATGTCTCCATTTTTTTTTTCGCCCCTCCCGTCTTTTCCGGGATCCTTCATCAGATTAGAGCTATGACATAATGCTAAGTCTTGCATCTCTCAATTGGAGTAACGACTGCCGAGGACTGCTTCGTGGCAAAGCGGGGGTCAAACCATGAATCAACAGGCCCTTACCCACTGAGCTCATTTGCATCTCTCTACCATACCACGTGCTCCAATCTGAAGACTGCATTGACAGAAAAACTGAGATTCTCCGAGCACAATCACTATTTTAGAACTAAAAGACCCTTCTATATTGATGCATTTTGGAATTATCTTGCAAATTAACGTCAATTGTGCCACATCAGTCGGCAGGTCACAACCTTTCTGTTAATTACTTGGATGAGGGTGCCAGGTGACTAAAGTTGGCAAGAAAGGAAATATAAATTTGTGCTGGGACTCTTGTTGGGCTGTGCTTTTCATTTATCAATCATTTTTTTCGGGGGACTAATCCATTAAATTCCCCAAAATAAGGACTGCAATACTTTGGTATTAGTGATTACTCTTCTTTGTTCTATTACTGTTTAAATTGTGAGCAAGAAAAACCAGTCTAAACAGACCACTAATAAGGGGAGTTCTTGGAACCAAAAAAAAAAAGGTCAATATTGACACGACTAATCGGGGCAAGTTGCCACTGGCCATATTCTGATAGTTAAATTGAGGAACTAAAAGTTTCCCAGAAAATTTCATCACTCATCCGGCCACCTCCGGTCTGTTCTAACAGTTTCTGTGAATGCTTTTCTTTTTCATTCTCGTCCATATTAAGGAGTTAATGACTTTCACATGTAATTCTCAAGATATGTTTGAAAATAAACAGAAAACGCTTTGAAAGTTGTCCATTGGAGAGACAAACTCCAATCAGAGAGGGAATCCTTTATATGTGTACCTGTTGGATACTCGGACTATTTTGGAGTTGCTTGAGTTGTGACAAGTTTCTGAGATCAGACCATGGACTGTCTAAGAGGTCGTTCACAAGCAGAATTGTCCCATTTGATAAGTCCTGTGGAAACCCGACTTGATAAAAATTGCAGTTTGCTGCATTCTTGTATTCTGGATCTTCCTCTCAAGAAATTTGTCTATCGTGCATCATGCATCAGCAGTTTTTTATTGTCAAAAAACTAACTACTCAATTTGGTTCAGAAATTTTATAAACTAGTACTCAGTAACTGCTATCTTACCACGGCTAAATAACACTGGGATTTGATTTGCTTCAGATGGCTTCTTGGTTATCCAGTTGTATATTTGTTTGACGAGGACCATACTGCTGATGCTCTTTATAATCTTTCAACCCAGTCTCTTCGTATCTTCAAAATTTTGGTCCGCGGATTTGTTGTGTCTCAACTTCTCTCTCAATGCACATTGCTAGAAACTGAAGAATGACTTTTAACTGCTCATGATAATAAAAATAGTGGCCTAGTTTAAAAGGGTCAAGTTTCTCTAAGAATCTTTATTTTGTTCCAATTATCTCTATTTCAAACTTTGCAATTACATCGAATTTGTTTTCATCTTCTTGTTGATATAAGAAAAGAATGTTTTCATTCCAAAAGCTGATGTACTTAAAATGCTATTGCAGGGGACTCTTATGTTCAATCTTCCCCCTGAAAGAAAGGAGATCAAGTTTCATACATGTGCTAAGGAAATTGACCTATAAAAAATTGTTAGATGTATCAGTCAATTGTTGCTCAATTCTATATTAGTGACCCAAAGATGACAGTTTCCTCACCAAACATTTTCTTAAAAGTTTATTTCATCAAACATTTGACAAGAAGTAGTTTATGATCTTCCTTGACACTAAAGTTAATAATTGGCTGATGTCAAAATTTGAACTTTGCAGGAATGGTCCCTTCAGTAATGAATCTATGCCAGAAGAACTAATGAGGTAACATTTATTATTATAATTTTAGGTGATAGAATTTAGTCTAAACAAGATGTGATGGCCTCTGAGTCCCAAGAAATGCGCGTGCTGAGGTGAAATAGTTACAAAGGGCAAAATTGGGAGGGAAATGATAATGATGATATGACCCTACATTTTTCCCCCCTTTGGAGTGAGTTATTAAGACCTTTGTTTTTAAAAGGGGTAGGGGTTCAAAACCTTTGGGTCACATACTTGGGAGTTATATCTCAACTTTTTGACTACCAAGATTGTAGGATCCTGTAGTAGTCCTCAGTTTAATAATCAGTAAACTTTTAAGAGAGGTCAGCGATTTAAGCTATCCACTTGTGGAGTACTGCAATTGAAATGGACTGAATATGTTTTACTGCTAATCTTAATATGATTCTCCTTGTGTTTGTTGTTTTAGTCAATAGTTATAGTATTCTTCATTGACGTGCTATTCAGAAGAATCTATGGTGACGTGCACTTGGTTACCAATGTTGATTGTCAGATGTGGCAGAGGCATATGCATCTGGACTGAGATTATACAAAACTAGTTTTAACTACCTTAAGAGAAAGCAGGGATATTACTAAAAGCAGAATATTTTTAACGATTAAGGGATGATTTATTTGCTTAACTGGTTTTGAGATATTATTATCTATTTACTACTTGCTGATATCTGTTTCCATGTGAAAACTGTTTAACAGTTTCTCTGTGCCTTGTAAACTGAGCATGGAGGGAAGCAATGAACCATGGGCAGAGATGTTTCTGGCTAAAATGCAAGCCAATTTGGAGGACATTGCCGATGAAGGTAAATGAATGCTTTCTGAAAGCAATTGCGTTATGGCAGTATCATTCCCTCCTGACTTCCATCTCTCTATTCCTCCCCCAGCCCACCTCAAATATCGTCACCTTGCAAACTCAGACAATCTGGAAATGGAGCAGCATAATCAACGTAACTTCTGGTTGTGATTTTGTAGTATGATGTGTATAGAAATTGCATGGAAAATTTTGCATTTTCAAATATTTGATTCAAAAGAGGGCTTCAGCAGAAAGAAACATCATTTCTTTGGATTGCTGGGAAATGCAAAGTAACAGCAATGATTTTGCCTATGCCATTTAGCATTTGCAACCAAGAAGAGAGCTCCCTAGTCCCCATTTGATCACGCAAGGGATAAATGGACTATAAAATTGAAACAACAAGGCTGTTTAATGCAACACAAGATGATTCACCACACCATCTTATAGTACGTTTCACCTTTGAAGCTTTTCATAGAAAAGGTTTCAAATCTCATTTTTAATGGACATTTTTCCCTCTTAAATATCATTTTCCGTCGTCCTTTATGGGAAATGAGCGAAGAAAACTAAGGCAGCTCCTTAAATGATGGCTGCAAGCCCTTTTGATGAGATGGCAATCACGAGAAACGATATATTTATTCACCAAAGCAGAGCAGAAGCCTTGGAGCTGAAGTCTTCCATCATTGAAACAAAGAACCCAAACATTGAAACAAAGAACCCAAAAAAAAAAAAAGATTGCAAAACAAGAAATGGCAGAGAAAATTTGATATCTCTGGAAGAAGCCCTTTCTTTCATTGAATTTCAGAGCAAATTTGATATCTCTGGCAGAAGCCCTTTCTTTCATTGAATTTCAGAGCAACTTATATAGAAACGAAAAGAAAATTCAAAATACAAACCAAAAAAAAATCCAACTCATAATTTTGTCTATTATTGTGCTCCCGTTGAGCAAGGCGAGAGCTTCAGATTCTGTGGGTAGAGCTGGAATTGCTCCCTTCTTGGTGGTACTGAGGGCTCCACAGGCATTTGCAAATTTCAATATCTCCCTCAACCTCAGTTCATCCTGGAGTAAAAAAATAATAATATATATATATATATATATATATATATATATATATAGATAAATTACCTTAAAATTAAAATCAAGATTAATAAATAGAAATTGTTATAATAGTTATGAGAATAATCACTCAGCCTTGGACGAGTAACTAGACCTACTCTCTCACAAGTGTGAAGGCTATGTTTAAAACCACTAAAAGTATTGTAAGAGTTTAATTTTATTTTTTTTCCTCAAAATTTAAGTGAAGGCATTTTTTTCCCTCTCGAAATGCGAGTAGAGTTAACGTCCCTCAAATATTAGAAATAATTTATGTAAATTAATCTCAATAATTATTTGACTGTAAATATGAGTTATAATATCATATAATATGTTGTAATATGAACAATAATCTCTTGTAATTAAAAAAAAAATGAGAATAAGTTACCTCAATAACAGATTGGTCATCAACAATCTTGCATAGAAGAGCACCAGCAAATGCATCGCCGGCACCAGTTGTATCTACTGTTTTCACACGAAAAGCATCCACTGCTCCTTTGAAATTCTACCATTTTCACAAAAAACAAGAAGACTAATTAGAGTACAGTTTCCCGCTCCTTTGAAACAAATGAGTTGGATTATTAAAACTTCAAGGTGGGGTTAAAATTCTACCCGCATACCCTTAATATTTTTAAAATAAAAATAAAATATTTCACCAAAATTCAAGTTGCAGGCTGGGGGCTCCTCACTCGTGCAAGCAGATTCAAGGAAAAAAACTTGAATAACAACAACAGGCCTTGACCTTTAACATCAGCCAAGAGACAACATCACCTATTGATAATGGCTCTTCAAGCAGTAAACACTTTTAACCAGAACTTCAAATTTCCCCAGCATCTCATTAGTCTATTTTTTGCCGAGAATTAAACTTTTCTAGTACTTGCAACTTAAAATCAGCCCACGAAATCATAAATTCACAAGTGACTACCCAGCTGGGTGCAAGTGGGTCTACTCCATTTTTATCAAAACGAATCGCATCTACCACCGCACCAACTGTTTACAGCCAAATGTCTAAAATGAATTCTAGAATTTCACCTATTCGACGAGAAATTTTAAAATATATTTGTTATATTATAATTAATTAAAACATGCATGATATGTGTAATTAATTTTAATACAACCACCACTTGAATAATAGTTTATAAAATAAATGTACATATGTCATTGCATTATTTGTTTGTTGTATGGCTGACATGGTACCACAGATGTATTTTAAAATTTCTCCTATTCGATGAGAAATTTTAGAATACATCTGTTAGACATAACCAATTAATGCGTCGTAGCGTGTGTAATTGACTTTAATACAACCACCATTTGAATAATGGTTTACAAAATAAATACACATATATTATTTATTTATTATATAACTAATATGGTACAACATATGTATTCTAAAATTTTTCTTATTCAACTAACAATCCAACTAAATAAAGAAACTGAATTCAGCTTAACTGGCAAGTTTTATGTATTTTTTTTACCTTAGTGTAGTATCTACAGCCATGCTCCCCGAGGGTAACCAAAAGGAGTTTCAAGTTAGGGTGCCAGAGCGACAATGCTGATTCATCATCAATCTTGTCACTCCCGGTGAGGAATTCAAGCTCCACATCACTGACTTTGATCACCTCCGCCTTGTCCCAGATGCTCATTATCTGCTCACGCGCCTCCTCCGGCGAGGGCCACAACGGCAGCCGGAGGTTGGGGTCGTATGAGAGCAGGGCTCCTGCTTCCTTGGCTGCTTTCATTGCCTCCAAGTGCGCTGACCGGCATGGCTCCACTATCAAGCTTATTGATCCATAGTGGAAAACTTTGGCCTGCACGCAGACGAAAAATAAAATTAAAATAAAGAAATAAACACAAACTACATTGAAAAATAAAGTTACAAAATCGTGTGAAACGCGAATGCAAGGCGCGTGAGGATTTTAGTCAAAAAGAAGCCACTATTGAAGTCAATATCGGCATTGAACACAAATATTTCATGAATATTTTAAGGCAATTCCTAAGTTATCGGCTGAGTAATTCGAAACCGTTGGATATCTCGAATCTGAATAATTTAAGTGATGGGCTACTAGATGAAACGGTTTGAAGATGGTTTGTAAAACGAAAAATGATCAAAATGAAAAGGGAATGATCTAGGGTTTATTAAATCGGAAAACTAAAATTTTTCTTGTAATTAACCAAGAAAATAATAATATTTTTTTATTAACAATACATCTTTTACGCCCTATTGAACAGAATCAATATCCACACGGCCGAGGGTTTAATTTATTAAGAATATAATAATTTTAATTAAAAATCAAAACATAATGTAACTCGAATAATAATATAAAACACTGAATGACTAATTTAATTTAATTCTGATTTTATTTAATAAAACTCCCCTCCTCCCATTGAGATTCATAAACAAAAAAAAAAATGTATAGAACAATTGGAACCAACATACGTTCATTAATAATATAATTTGAACTCAATTTGAAATTGGATTTAAAGTTATAGAATCAATTAAAGTAAGGCAAATTAAAATATTTTTAACAGGATAAGATAGTAATTGGACTAACTTTATTATTATTTTTTTTATTCGATTCTTCCGAGTACATTAACACTTTTGATAGCAACAAACAGAATTCAAATCATTTTTGAAATGTAGTATATATATTATAGGATTTAACTATATTGAATTTAGTTTCATTAAAAGAATATGTTATATTGTAAATCGACTACACTAAAGCGATATTTGAAGTATAGCTACATATTCAATTGAAATTGTTAGTAAATTTACAATGATGAAAAATAATATAACTAATAATCCAAAATCAATATAATTAAATTGGGACAAATTAAACATTGCTAGACCTTTTGTTATTGTCTTCAGTCATTCAAAAAAATATATTATAACATGAAACACTTACAATTAACATTAGGATATATTAGATTGTAAGCACTATAGATGCGTTTGGCATATTGTTATGTACTGTATTGTATTAGTTGTATTGTATTATGATGTATTGTATTAAAGTATATCATTGTTTGGTGTAATAAGGATTGTATTATATAAAGTAATGTTATTTTATTTAATTTTAAAATTAAATTAATATTATTTAATTCATTAATGTTTTAGGGGTTTATTATAAATTTTTGAAATCAAGTATAAAATAATTATTAATTTTATAAATTAAGTTTTATAATAAAAAATGATTTAATAATAAACTATTATTAAATAATAAAATATTACAATATTATGTGTATTTATTAATGTTATTATATTATAATATAATTATTTCTATATGTTAGTTATTATAATATAGGATAATTATGTCAAATATATTTGTTTAATTTAAATTTATTTTTGATTTAGTGTGTTTGTAAATAATAAATGATTAAACAAAATCTATAAATTTTTTTATTTAGTATAACGATAATAAAATGATTCTATGTAATGAAAATAAAATTAAGTATTATCATTGTTTATTAGATATTGCGGTTTATTACTGTCTTATATTATTATTTAAATTATCATATTTATTCAAATATAAATATAAAATAATATTTAATAAATTTATAATTTATTAAATAATAAAAGTTAAATGACTGTATTTAAAATATGAATACTATTTCAATGCAATACAATCTAGACCCCATCTTGCATGAATTAACATTATCTAGTGCATTAGACAAGTGATGATGAGCATAAGTTATGTAATATTCATCACCTTTAACATATCACTCTCAAGTCCCTTAACTGGTAGTAAAATTTTTATATAGTAACTAATTCTAATTAGTATGTATTTTAGTGTTTTATGTAACAGAAAATAATAAGCATTAGGGGTCAATTTCGAAATCAAAGTGGTACTTACAATTGCACATAATATTCACTATATTTAATCACAAACATCATGAAATCGGGATAAAATGTTTGGTAATTACTCTACTTACTAATCACCTATTTTGCTGTGGTGTTTTGGCGTTTGAAAATTTATCCAAAAAAATCTGATGTTTTGGGCATTTAAGAACTAAAATGGTTAATTAATTAATTTATTTTTTAAACTTGCTGACGTGTCGAGATTTTGTACTTTTTCGCACAGGCTCACGTGACGTTAACACCTAAACCGCTATACTCCTCATCCCAAAAAAAGAATAATGATCACAGTCAGCTTTTCTATCTAGAAATTCAACAACGGCCGCTTGATGTGATGAATCACCCCTCAACTGGGACCCGTCTGCGATGACGTTAGCGGGATCAACAGAAAATTAACTGAAGATGTGGCTTTAAGTCATTGCCTGTGACACCATCAACTGACAGGCCAACCGGTGATTTTAGCGCTGCCGTTGCAAAAATCCAAAATTCAGTATTTATTTATTTATTTCCTGGACACGAGGGAGAAAATCCAGCGCGAGAAATTGGGAGTGAAAAAGAAATTAAGTGGGATCCACTATCACGGTGAGTGACGGGATTCCTCGTCCCGCGCGTGAGTGATGGAAAAAAAAAAGATCACAAACGTAAAAACAAAATTGAAAAAATTAATGAAAAAAAATTAACGTACAGATGTGATCAGCTCGAGATTAAGCTCGTCGGGTCTCAAGAGCATATCAGCGCTGGGGTTTCTGTAAAACATGAACTCACGCTCGCCGTCAGCCCGCAGGGTCACGAATGCAAGGGCAGTCCTGGCACCCTGGTCAAAGTTGATGCCGTCACCGCTGACTCCGTTCTCCTCCAAGATCCCAGCGAGCATGCGACCGAACTCGTCGTCGCCGAGCTTGCCGACGAAGGCTGCCTTGCCCCCGAGGCGAGCCACGGCTACGGCGACGTTGGCGGGGGCGCCGCCAGGGGCCTTGAGGAAGCAGGGGGCCTCAGCGAGGGAGACGCCGGAGACCGTGGGGACAAAGTCGATGAGCATCTCGCCGAAGGAGACGATCAGGCCTGAGGAGGATGAAACGGCGTCGTCTATCGGCATTTGTACGAAAATCGAAACGGTGTATATTGAACAGAGAGAGTTTACGAAGAGAGATAATAATAACAGAGATAGATGAAGAAGAAAGTGGGAGGCGGTATTTATAATTTTCGCCAATCACTGTTTACAGGATAATAATTTTTTTTATTTATGTACTGATATTCTTACTGTAATTGCTGATGATATTATTTAGTAAAATATAAGTTTAGAAATTATAATATGTTAACATTAAAAAAATAATAATAAGGAAAGATTTTGTATTTTTTTAATAAATTCACCAATAATTATTGATTTAAGTTATGTTATATTTTCATGTCATTTTAAAATAAATTTAAGATAATTTTGATAAATTAATATATAAGACATATTATTAGTTACTAAACAATCACACATTATACCAAATACAAGATATGATTATTTATAATATAGTTTAATGTTGTACCAAACACAACATAAAATTATAAATAATCTAATATTATCAAATCCAATCTTATATTATTAGATTTAATTCAATTAAATATGGCATACCAAACAAGCCCTATATGTCGTGTTTAGTGCGTTTTATTT
This sequence comes from Atalantia buxifolia, assembly GCA_030444775.1. Lineage (NCBI taxonomy): Eukaryota > Viridiplantae > Streptophyta > Magnoliopsida > Sapindales > Rutaceae > Atalantia > Atalantia buxifolia. The sequence continues at coordinate 13,299,062 of CM059835.1, read as the reverse complement.
TGCAAACTTGCAACTTGCCACATCGGCAGATACCATGTTGCTTGCAAGAAACTCTTTCTTTAAAAAAAAAAAAAATAGTTTCAATTAATTAATTCTGATGCAATTCAAATCTATTTGGAACTTTATTTTAAAAAAATTTACTATATAATATTTTTTAAAAAATAATGTACGAAGTCTACTTTTCAATTTTTTTGCCCAAGTTATTACCTTGAAAAACAATAAAAGAAAATGATGAGTTTGTTTGAAATCGGAGAGACCAATAACCCTGCTCCAAAAGACAACAAATACCGAAATAGAAACATTACTTTGAAAAAAAAAAAGGAAAAATCATACATGAATGAGTATTTGGTGGAGACAAAATCTTTGCTACTTTAGTTTTTGAAATAAAATAATAATAGTACATAAAGACAATTTAGTTATTAAAGAATGAAGGCAATCCTTTACTTATTAAAAAGACTATGGTTCAATACAACTAATATCTAATTTGACTCCCCGTGTTAATATGAAGACAAATATTTTATTACAAGTTTTTCCAGGAGGTGAGTTCCTTCCTTGGATGTAACATTTAGAATTTTCTTTTAATGAATGGAAAAAGACATCAATTCCCTTTTTCAGTTTGATAAATGGTCGCACATGCCACCTTTTAGATCGATAGGGGTTGATATGGAAATTACTTCATTAACAATACAAATTAATAATTTATAAAAATGATTCCAATACCATTTTTTTAATCATAAATTTACTCCCACTTAAGCAGAATTTTCAAAAAAAAAAAAGATTAATATAAAAAGAAAGAAATTTTTTTATTGAGTGGAGTCAATAACCCCTACTAGCTTCCACGTACTTCCACCCAATTCTGAAGAATCCCTCCTCTTTATGTATCTCAAACCTGAAAGTTTTGTATCCAAGTTCACCTTCAAATAAGGGTTGCATTAAAAAAAGAAAAAAAATCACACAAGGAGTGGACCCTTCATTTGTCAATTTGTATCAAGGAGGTGCCTAACTGCTTTTAAAATAACCAAATTACCCTGATGTTTCATCTTCAATTATAAATAAGAGCGTGTAACTTGATACTAAACAATATCTTAATCATTTCAATAGCAATGGGACCTCTTCATCTTAATATTCGGATTGAGTGTGTTTTAAGAATAGAATTTATCTTCTTCTTTTTTTTAATAATAGATTTTTTAATTGTGTTTCAATTATGATACGTACAGGCGAATCGCAATAAACTTGTTCAACAAAACGTGCTATGTAATATAATAATAAAATAAAATAAAATAAAAGTGAGTAGAATCAGATCCTTACTTACCCTCACAAGAATCGAAGCTTTATCTTTAACAAGCAATTAGTGAGTTTGGGTGACGCTATCAAAAAGCACTTTAGAATAAGCACTTCCTCCTAAATTCGTTTGGTATTTTGCAGCTCATATGATCGAAAGAAACCCTTAGCCTGCCTTTGATTGATTTGATGCGAAGCTATTCACTTTTGCAAATACACACCAATCTTCCCGGAATTGAAGCTACATTAAAGTCAATGCATTCACGAGGAGAGATGCATTAGAGAAACAAAATCTTCTTAATTTATATTTCCATTAGATTTGTTAATTAATAAATTTGACCCACCATACCTCCTTAACATTAGGAAGACAATATTATCCAATTCTTTTACCATAAAGATGTTTGATTATTATATCTAAAAACATGAGGCGGAAATTAGAATAATACTATATCTTATCAAGATATAAGTTTTGTATATTATAAATTTTTTGAAATTTATGTTACATTTCTCAAGTTTTTCATTATACATTCGATTTTTTTTTCATATTTATAAATTTATTTATTATAAGATGCAATAATACGTTAAAAAGTACCTATGAGTGTCCAACATTGATATGTGAAAATTTTTAAATACCTTGTATTTAAATGAAAATATTAAATTGGAAATATTTAAAGAATTCTGATGGAGTGAAAGCAACAACTAGAAAAGAACACACTCGAAAGAGAAACTTTTTTATTAAAAAAAAAAAAACAATAGCTAAGGTTTGGACTTTTTTTTATACCTAAACTCTAAAGAATTCTAACTTCCAAAATCAAGCAAACTCCATATATTAGATCGTAATAAAATAATACTAACTAAAAAAAAAAACTTTAGAACCAACTTCGTAATAAAAAGATTAAAATCCAATTTTTTAAAAAAATATTAGAAAAAATAACTTGAAATATTCTTTAAGGCCTTAAACGACGAAATTTGATAAATTTTTTATGGCATCATAGTCTTAATAGTGTGTTTCGATCCTCTTAATATGAAACGTCACCTCTGGAAGGAATAAAAAAAGGAAAAGTTCGTATCACATGACAAAACCTTTATAATTGAATGCCAAGTCATTAGCAATAAGTACATAAAAAATTGGGTCCATAATCACGCGAGGATATATATATTCCTTTTTTATTTTATTCTTACAGTAATTCCTTATTTACAAATTAGAGGGAGAAAATTGGGTATAAATTCCTACGAGCACTTATATGTTGTTTCCCAATATGTGTACTGAATATTATAATTCTCAAAATAAAATAAAATGGGCAACTTTAGGTTCATTTTCTTTTTAATGGTTCACAATTATCTCCATCATTTTCAAAATATTAACTCATGTAAATTTGTGTTGCATTATATAATTCAATAAAGATTATTGTATCATTTTTTTTAAAATCTATTTATGTGATTAGAAAAAGTGTGGTGCAACAATAAATTCTTAGATAAATAAAGTAAAGTGATGATACAACCACAAATTCTTATACAAACTTATCTTGTATAAATTGATGTGACATTAATTCATCGGTTGAATGAAAATATAAAATAATAAAAATAAATCATATGGGCCAAGAGATATTTAATTTAACCAATTTTATTATGTCACATTAATTTGTACAGAATAAATTTATACAAAAATTTATAACTATATCATTACTCAATAAAATATACTTAAAAGAGAGAGAGAGAGAGAGCAAAACAATTTAGAGAGAGAGAGAGCAAAACAATTAATTAAGAAAACAGGAAAGTTAAAAGAGAGGCTTTGTTGTTGTAGAGGTAAAAAGGCCGCTACAAACAAACAACTTGCAAATGAGACACTGTGTCATCATCCACAGAGAATAGAGAAGGACAAAAGAAAATCAAGAGAAATATCAAACAAGATACAACAAGTACACTTGTGAGGCTGCCACGCGCAAGCTTCTAAAGAAAAAGGAATAAAATGAAAATGAAATACTTTTGAAAAGAAAAATAATTAACTATATAAAGTTAAAATTTAATTCTTAGGCCTTAACAAAATGATCCCATAATAGTTGAAAAGGACACAATTCTTATTCAAAATTAATATAAGTACGCAATTTGTTTGATTCAAATCATCATGGCAGGCGCTAAGTAGGCCCCTCCCAATCATCATTCACGTAATTGACGGCGCCCTATTATATGAGTACTTCTCCGGTCCAAGATTCTGAACTAGATAATTTCTACCCATCATATATGGGATATGGCTAAGGTACAGACGCTGTACCTAACAGCTGCACCTTAGCCAGCACCACAAAAGGTGCATTTGGTAAGTAATTTTTCTCTCCTGTGCATGTGTGTCCTTCCGCTATTGGGTGTGTACGTAACAGATAATGTACCGTAGCAAGCTCCTCATTTATGTAGACAATGAACAAAAACATCATATGAAGACAATCTGCTATTTACAATAATACTCCATTAGAAGAATTAGTATACAAAATCTAACACAAAAAGTTTAGGTAGAGCAAACCAACCTAGGCCAGTGAAATGAGTTTTTGAATTAAATTTTGACGTCTCTATTTCGTCCTATGAAATTTTGATTATTAGAATCGTATAAGGTTTTCGACATCGATGATGAAACTGACATCGTAAAGGAGAGCTCTCGCATTCTAGAAGAGCTTACTTGGGTTTCCTTAGAGTCCAAATCAGATGAGCTGTCATCTTGAGAATCTGATTCACTTGTGGATAAGCCCTCGTCTTCAATATAATCATCAAGTTCTGATAGTGCTTGATCAGTGGAATCACTTTCTGTCTCTGAGGCACCTGGAGATAAAGCATCATAGGTGGAGTCTAGGCTTTTCCTTTCCACCATTTTGAATTTCCATGATTCCTGGGTAACTTTAGACGGATTATCCATGATTGACATGGGATTCCGATTATTTGGGTCACCATAAAGTGCTATGTGCCTGTAATAGAGCTCCAATTCTTTCTCTGCCATGGCAATAAATCGCCTAACAGACTCCAGTGACTGCTCATATTTTGATTTTTCCAGTGCCTGCAAAGGAAATGCAAACTTAAAATTAGAGCAAACTGCTCCTCTATTGATTCCAACGTTCACCAAATAAACCATACCACACATCAAAGGAAATGAAAAAAAATTACACCAGAATGCATAAAATAGAATTAGGCATTAGCAGTGCAGGAATGGGGAGAAAAATGAAAGATAAAACTAAAAAGGAATTCATTTTCAATTTTAAGGGATAATCCTTTCATTGTATGTTGTGCATGAAAGCATTGGCTTGCCAACCAAAGCAGAGATCAAGGGGAAAAAGTTCATCCAACTCAACCTCGTGAATCAACCAGCTCTTACTCACAGAGCTCATTTGCATCTCCTCACCATACCATGTGCTCCAATCTGAAGACTGCATTAAAAGAACTGAGATTCTACCAGCACAATCACTATTTTAGAACAAAAAGGCTCGTCTATATTGATGCATTCTGCAATTATCTTGCAAATTAACATCAATTTTGCCACATCAGTCGGCAGGTCACAGGCTTTCTGCTAATTACTTGTATGATGGTGACTGAGTTGGCGAAAAAGGAAATAGAAATTAGTGCTGGGACTTTTGTTGGGCTATGCTTTTCCTTTTTCAATCATTTTTCTTTTTGGACTAGTCCATTAAGTTCCATAAAATAAGGACCGTAATACTTTGATATTATTGATTACTCTCCTTTGATCTATTACCGTTTGAATTATGAGCAAGAAACCTAGTCTAAACAGATCACTAATGAGGGGAGTTCTTTTTTTGGGGGAAAGGGGGAGGTGTCAATGTTAGCACCGATAAAGGCGGGTTCTAGAAAAAAACTTATCTAAGCTAATGGGGGCAAGTTAACACTGGCCATACTCTAATAGTTAAATTGAGGAACAAAAAGTTTCCCAGAAAATTTCATCACTCATCTGGTGACCTCCAGTGTGTTCTAACAGTTTCTGTGAATGTTTTTCTTTTTCATTCTCATTCAGATTAAGGATTTAATCACTTTCACATGTAATTCTGAAGATAAGTTTGAAAATAAACAGAAAACACTAAGAAAGTTTTCCATTGGAGAGGCAAACTCCAATCAGAGAGGGTGAATTGATCTGGTTTTGCTAAGAGCAATTATGCTAGTGCACGCTCACCTATCCAAAACAAGCTGAGGAAAGTACTCTGAGCTATATTACCCAAGGGATTAGTGTTTCCAGCTTGAGATTTCCATTACAAAGCATGAAAGGCAACTTGTGTATTCCATTTACTAAGATCTGTTTCACTTATATTTCGTCAAATGTACAGAGGAGTTCAATTTCCAAAGATAATGCAGTACTTATTTGGCTTTCTTTTATGACTAATAATAGTTTTACAATGGTTTTTTTTTTTTTTTTTTTTGGGGGTTTGTGCACTAACATCATATTAGGTTTATTTGGTTCAAATCGCCACCAAGATTGACACTTCATAGCAACTGAATGTATGTCTAGTTGTGAAGAACTACACGTTCCTTTGGAAGGGAGGAAAAAAGGACGGAAACTAAGTACTGATAACAATTAAACAAACCCATCTACTGCAAATAATTAACCAAGCAGTTTTCTGCCAAAATTGAACAACCAGCCAAGCAAAATCATCTGCATCACTTGGCAACCTAAGTGCTCAAACGACACCAGCAGGCCAACATAAACATGTAGTAAAACTGAATAAACACTTTAATTTGGGGTCAAGGATGGTCTAAAAACAATAACCATTGGACATTTCACGAGTTGGAATTATGGCAGTGTAATTTCTTCCTCTCATCTTCATTGTTTGATCAGAAATTAAAATGAAATTTTATTCATAATATTAACATGCAAGTAAAATTAGAGTATGCTGAAGTTGGAACATGCAAGTAAAATTAGAGTATGCTGAAGTTGGAAAATGCACCTTTTTCTTGGACAATGTATCTATAGGTGACATTATTTCTGGCTGCACATAGTTCTTCCCTCGGTAAAAGATTACAGTATCATCTCCAATTATCTGTATGGGCATTCCACCACTTAATCTGGCAATTTCCTCGGCGAACTCATGTATCTGGCCAGGTTTAGAAGGCTTGCAGAAGACCTTAACAGTTTCATGTTTCTTCCAATGCATATGCATGTTAAGAATAACACCCCCAAATACTCCTCTCCTGCCAATTGGCACATAGTTAGACCTTTTCTGGGCCATCTTTTTGAAATAGAAACGTTCCTCACCGGTCAACTCGTGTGGTTTAACCACAGGACCCTGTACTTTTGGAACTTCATACCGCTTAAGTCTTTCAATCAGCAAGGCTTCCTTAATTTTGGCCTGAAATTTTTATTTTTTTAAAAAAGTGGCATATAAACATGTATAAGGATCAAATACCAACAACCAAGAACAATATTGTGGTCCATCAATCAAAAATCTATAACAGAGCATGCTGTGTATGAAAGTCAGAGGAATATCCACATTTGGCAAAAATCAATTTTTTCTCCACTTTTATATCATAAACATGCAACAGAATTTTGATTTTGAAACAATTTTGGGATGCAACAAGCTAAAGAAGGAAATGAATGTAAGACACAGAGATTAATACACAAATTCACACAACAAAGACAACTAAACCTCAGTAAACAATTTTTTCATGAGGTGGCGACTGTCGTGGTTGGAGAGAATCACAGGATGGTGACTCACCCCCCGGAAATACATAGACTATCATGGAAATCCTTTTCAATGTAATTGAAAAGGCGCCCACTATCTCATGACATGGTGTGTTTGAACACACCGGTTGCATCCCAAAATTGTTTAGTTGACCCTCCAACAACGAGAATAAATTGTAAAATGAATTTAATGTAAACAAGAAAAATAATTGCATAATAGGATCTGAAACTAGTATTTTCCATGCTTCAGCCAGAAATTTCATGGCAGTTGTCTTTAGATTAACCAGACAAAATTGATTAAACTCAAACAAACAAATCAGACCAACAACATAAAAGTGGAATATTTGCTCTTGCAATCAATTTCAAGCATTTAGTTTGCAACCAGGCAAGCTCATCCATTCTACCTAATTAACTCCCTAACCTTTCTTTTAATTGTGATGGAAATGAGATGACCCTCTTTAGCATCTCATTTCAACCCATATGATCAAACTCCTTTTTCAAGAGAACTCTCAAGCTGATAACTCCTACCCAGGGAAATAGCATCAAAATAATTAAATAACTAATGTCTCAAACACTGCACTTTTGTTATTGCAAGAAACTCAATTAATTTTCAAAAGAGGCTAATACTTTTATCTTCCTTAGCTCCTCTAATCTACCATCAACTAAGCCAAAAACAGTAAGTCAGTAATCTTGAAGAAAAACAAAGCAACTTATGAAGATGCTTTCTACTAAAGCAACCCACAAGTATTCCTCCAAAAGCATTTTAAGTGGCATTACTAAAATAAATAAAATAAAATTCTAAAAAAAAAAAACATATCAAGTGCTTCACCAAAACACCTTTGTATACAACCAAACATAATAAACTAGAAGCAAAAGTGGTTTTGGTTGTGTAAACTCACTGTAAATCAGGTTAATTATGGGATAGATATTATTAAAAACACCTAATGTAGCCTAGATAAGCTCAAGCTTTCAACCAAAATACAGTTTCTTCGAAAAGGTAGACTGACCTTTTCAAGCTTGTATTTTATTCTCTCCTCTGCATTGGCAAACTTCTGCTTCTTCTTCTTTCCTTTGACAGTAAGCCGACGAGGGTCCCTCTTATTAGCATCTTTTCTCTTCTGCTTCTCTCTCTTCTTCTTCAACTTGAACCTCTTTTTGGTCTGCCACTTCTCCTTCTTAGGAGGGTCGACTTCATGTGTTTCAAACTTAGGCTTTCCTTCCGAAATCACCAGGTTCACAGTTCCATGACTCACATTTCTCCAAATCCACGAAGGATTTATCGGTTTTGGTGGACCTAATTGAAAATATGGACACAAAACTGATTCCGGGGCTCGCAAAATCGACCTAGTAGATACAGAAAATCACAGCGCACAGATGAAATCAGTAAATACTACATGTACAGATTGTATTGCTCAATAAAATTGCACAAACGCAAAGCAAGCACACGAATCCTTACATCCGTAATCCATACAAATTTTGCTAAACCCAGAAACGACATTAATTAACAATAATTGACAACCCACAAATGTATGATAAAATGAGAGAACTTCAGTGCTTCAACGGACAGAAAAAATGGGGTTTCGGCTCGGATGAATTTGGGTGAATTCGAGGAAAAAAAAAAGAAAAGAAACCAAACAAATTTATATATATTAGTACATGATCAAATTTAAATAAAAAATTTGGAGAGCAAGAGAGTACCTGAGAGAGAGGAATTTGTTAAGAGCGGAAGCTTTTCGAAGATTATGAAATAATAACGCCTCTGCCATTCCAATAAATTAACAGTGTGCCAAGAGTGTGAGAACAGATGTTTTAAAATTGGCTAAACCCAGGCGGCCAGACCTTACCTTTTGGTCCCGATTTATGGTCATTAACGTCAAAGCAGCAGCGGTGACCTCTTTGATAAAAATTTGAATGATGATAACTTTATTTAACAAAACAGTGAAAACAAGGGACTTATGTGATAAAGCACATCCCACCCTGATTAATTGGAAACATAATACGATTTATTTGGAATGAATTACATTTATGGGACACAGCATGAAATTATTATGGCTTTATAATTAAACACTAAAATGAATTTCATTTGCAATTTTAGATCGCATCAGTCTTTTTTATAGGTATCAATTGTGTTACAAAGAAATAAAATGAAATTGAAGAATTGTTACTTAAATAAGAAAAATTCAATATATGATGCAAATAACCAAAATTTTCAACATCTAGTATACAAGTTTTTGACCAATTTGGCCCAATCACGTGCAATTACATATACATATATTTTATTTCTCAATAATAATTCATGACGTCTCTCAGCTTGGCTTTGCCAACAATTTCCATACGCCCAACGTCCCAGCTCCATCACCGGTGAAAAACAGATTATCAGGGCCGATCTCAATTACTCTAACTTCGCGTTTCGAAAATATCCTGCCCCTCTCCATAAACCTGGCACAAAAGAGTTCAATTTCGTTAAACAGCAGCAAAGAGAGAAAGAAGCTTCAACCAAATGGATAATGCATTTGAGCACAGAGATGAGTCTCACGATGGCAGCTCGTATAGGTGAACCGTGCTGTCATTACAAGCGCAAATCAGAACTGGCCTACCATCTGGATCGTTCAGCCCACCAAGTGCAAGCACACCCTGGAACAAGAAAATAGAAGTAATCAATGAAACAGTAGCACCCATAAACAGGTCAGATGTGTCCGTGCATTTTCACAGCAGGAAGTTGAAGCAATAAGAAAATAAAAAATGGTATACATTGCATTGTATAATCAACAAAGTTTTCTATTTTGCCAAGCAAATAAACGTATGAAACTATATATATATATATATATATACACACGCACACATACATACATACATACATATATATATGTAGCAAAAGAAACTCAACATACATGATCTTCTTTATGTGTATAGGCAGCTTCCAAGTTGCCCCCTTCAGTAGCGAACCAAACTTTTATTGTGTGGTCCAACGAACATGATAGCAAAAACTGATCCCAACAAAGAAGAGACATTGGTGCATCGGTATGATCATTCAATGTCATTACAGGCTCCAAAGTGTCAAGTTCCCAAACCTGGTGGAGAGAGAAGAAAACAATGGAAGGGTTCAGATTGATCACAGATATAAGAGAAGTTCTAATAAAAGATACCAACCATTTGCAAGGATAGAATTTAAAAATAAAAGGTGTGAAAGCAATGACAAAGCGAGCCAAAATAATTATATGAAAATAAATATTCAGTGAGCCAACAGGCCAGTGCCACATAATAAGAACGTATCCTCAGATATTCAAGACTCCCCAACAAACACCATCCCTAACAGCGGGAAGAAAAGAGTAGCAGGTAAATCTCTGTATAAGACCAACTTACCCTTATCGTATTATCCATGGAACCAGAATATAGCCTACTGCATCCAACAGCTAAGCATGTCACAGGACGAGTGTGGCCTTTCAAGGACGTAGCCAATTGAAAAGGATTCTGGGTGTTGGGACTGCATTTCCAGACCAAAATATTACCATCCTGTCATGTCCAACAAAACAATTAAACATTTCTGGGCAATGAATGACCAAACAGATGATGCAGGGGATGGTGTAAACATCTAAATTTCAAATTGATATCCTCAGCTGTGATTTCAAAATGTTATCATTAAGATATTCATCATAAATGACGAATGTAACCAAGTTACACTGACAAGTTCCAATACTTTGCAATGACGTATCAAACCATAAGAAAGAAACCATGTCAGTTACAAGTGATAATCAAATATGCTCTAGTTACCTGTGCCCCAGTGAAGAGCATTTCATTAGCAACAACCATGGAATAGACTTCACCAACTGGTCCGTCAAGACTAAATTCAGCCGATGACTCAACGTTCCATGCCTGCAAAATCACCAACACATAGAAAATGAGCTTTTGAGCATAAAATTAACTAGATAGAGATAAAAAGAAGGTCATTGTCAATTGAAGACAAAATATACTAAGTTATATTCTAACCTTAACAACATTAGGCATGCCTGTAAACACCCATGGGCCCTCGCAAATCAAAGATCCAACCCCGGCACCAAGATTGATCACACTAGCACACTGACCAGTATTACAGTCCCAAAGTCGTACTGTTCCATCCCTGCTGCCTGATAAAAGCTTATCAGACCTTAAAGGAAGAGCAATTCCACTTACAGCCTGTCAATGAAAATTTAAAAGTCATCAATCAATGATGAATTATACTACTGCATATAACAATTAAAAAAAAAAAAGTTTCAAATCCCAAGCAATACCTTTTCGTGCCCCTCCAGCTTTGCCAGCATTGTTAACCCTTCCCCGCAAAACCATGAATGCAAAAACCGGCATTCATCACCTCTTACACAATTACCCAACAGCCAATGGCGACATACATTGTTCGGGGTTGTCCTGTTAGAAGTACTTTTATCTCCAGACTCATCACTTAGAGTAGAAGAAGCCGATGATGAGTTCTTAGGACCAGTATAACCAGGGTTTTCTCTATTTCGAACATGGGTAATTCTATCTTCTGATCCACTGGAAACCCATACATTATTCTTAAGACGATTATAGCTGGGTGGGCTCTTCTTAGCAAGCTTAGGGTTGCTAACAGGCAGGGGTGGTGATTCAGTGTGGGCAAATCTACAGGGGTTTCGATTGCACCTTCCTTCTAAAAAGTAAACACATACAACTTTGTTAGCGGGCCGTCCTCCTCCTACCCTGCCTCCTGCTCGTCCATTAATTGGATTAAAGAATGATCGTTCTCTTTGATCTGTGAGTCTCCTAGATGCCTTAACGTCCATACTATAGATCAAGAAAAGACAGAGACAGAGATGAAATTAATTGACAAGACATACAACGTTCCTTCAAAGAATATCAACAATCCCATCGCAGAAGATCCAAAATCAGAAAAAAAAATGAAGATGAAGAACAAAGCACGGTCCATCTTTTGATCTTTTGATCTTCCATTCCAATTACAAAATCTAAAAGTGATTGCAAGGTAAACCCCAAGAGGAATTCCAAAATCTAAATACAGAATGGGCCGGCCGATGGCCACAAGAATCGGACTCTTGATGATCTTGAAATTCGACTATTATCTGACCCAAAAATCCTCCGCAAAAAACCATAACCCTAACCTAAATGAAAGAATGAAAACCTAACGCTTCATACATGTCGAATCATAACCACAATCAAATTTTTGGTAAGCTTAAAAATCGATCATTATCTGACAGCAAAATCCTCAGCAAAAAACCCTAACCCTAACCCTAACCCTAACCGTAAAAGAATGAATGATATCAGAAGAACCATAACGCTAACACATGTCGAGTCATAACCGCAGTATGATCTGATCATCTTTCCAGATGATGATAAAGAAACCCTGATTACAAAGACATAAGCTTCATTGATTGATTGATTGATAGAGATATTGCTGCAAACCTGATTGAAATTGATATCGTCGAACAAGGAAAGAAATAAGGAATGATTGAAATTGAGGAGAGACTATGTGAAGGGAGGCGTGTTTGTGAATTATTATTATTTTTTTTTCCCCGCCTCGAAGATTGAAGTAAAACTTCAATGGCTCTGTTAATTGCGTTCTCTTTCTGGTCTTTGCCAGGATATATACACACTGTTGCAAATCCCGCGTTTTCCTAAACGAAGTAGGCATTGGGCGGCTGCCACGTGGCTTCCATTTCTTGGCGGTAAGTAATTTGTCAACGGCTATAAATTAATTTTTCAAATCAGTATATTTATGTCAATTACGTTTATATTTGGAAAAAAAAATCGATTCGGTCTTTGTTATTTATTTTGTGGGTGGGATTATTTAAGCCAACTAAAATATTTATTAAACTAATTTACTTAATAAACTCACTAAATTTAAAATTTTACATTTTACTTTACAAATCCACTTTAATACCCATTATACCCTTATGTGAAATTAATATAGTTCCTTCATCTTTCTCCTTATCCCTCTCTAATCTTTTATAGTTTACAATTTCATAAGCCATCTTTCTTTAAATTTGTAAATATAATATATGAAATCATCAAATCGTGAAATATAATATTCAAGAAAACAACAATGATAACTTAAATAATATTTGTAATCAACATTTTACTTTCATTCCTGGCTAATTTCTTTTATGCATAACAAAAGCTTGATTAGAGAGAGAATTTTAGTCAATCCCAAAAGATTTGATGAGCAAAAATTATTGGCTGAATTCAAGCCTTTACCAATGAGAAATTTTTGGCCAAATCGATGTATCTAATGACTTCATACAATCTTAATTTAGTTAAAAAAGTTATGGGTTAAAGATGGAGTGGTAGGGAGTTGTTTTTTATTTAGGCTACAATAGTAATTTACTTTAGGATTGTTTTAATAATAAAAAATTTAATTAAAAAATGAATCAAATGAACATAACCTTATTTTGTTTACCACAAAATGCGGTTATTTATTTATTTTTTTCCTCCTGATATCTTAAACTAATAGACTTAAAAATTAAACAAATTTATAGAAACCCCAAGACTTTTTGCACATATAATTTCTAGAAACCAAGATAATAATTGGTGCTGTTCATGAGAAGCTGTGTATATTGTTTGAGAGGCTGTGTATTTTTTTTCCCCCCCTTGGGTTTTCCTTTAGGTTTCTTCTAATTTGAGAGGCTGGAGGCTGAGCTTTGATCAACTTTTCTTTTGTTTGTTGAGTTTTGGTATTTAATTTTATGCTGAGAGGGAAGATAAGAGTTAAAAAATTCTAAGTGTTCCATTTGTATTAACCAAATTTTAAGACAAAGAAGATGTTGTTTGGATTTAGAGGAATTAAAAAAATTAAAGAGAAATAAAAATATGTATGTTAGTATGGCTGAAGGCTATGAAACTATAGTATCAATATATATTGACACTTAATTGTTAAAACCACTAAAAGTTAGTTATGTCATCAAATGCTTATACATTCTCCTATAGGATCAGCGATTTAATATTAAGGTTTCTCATTTTTTTTACCAATGTCATTTGTGTGATAGTTTTATTTATTTTTTTTTTTATATTGGCATATATAATTATCAAAATACTACTGATATTTACATTTAAATATTGATATGTATACATGTTTGCCAATGCCATACCCACACTTGTAAAACAAGTAAATTATCAACCGCACCATACTCATAACGGGTTTGATTTAAAAAGGAAAAAAAATCTACTGGAAGTTTGAGCAATTACCAAGCCAGCACTGGTACTCAACGAATAAGTTCTCAAACTTAAAAATAGAAATTACAAAATTCAAACTATAAATTAATAAAATTTGCTTAAAAATACACATAAAATACTCCATTCTAATTTTTTTAGGAGTAAACTAGAGCTTAAAATTTAAATATTAAAACAATTACATAAAATTTATTAATCCAACACAAATCCTCCAATTTAAGTAGTAATTATGCAGGTCCATCTTAAGTAATTTTTAATGAGGATTAGGTCTAACACATTGATTATTTAACAGAACAAGGCTACAAAGCTTACCGCCGTCACCTGCCCTCTTGGAGTTCTATTAGAATGGCACGGGCAGGGCGTTACGTACATATACATAATTGCGACAAAAACTGGTGTGCTTCAATAGCGACTTGCAGTAGATAATTTTGCTTCTGTAATATTAGTTTTATTTTGAATTTTACATGCTTAAATATTAAAAATTAAGTAATTTAAAAAATAAAAAATATTAATGCTGTTAGTGGGTATCCATCGGATTTTTCCTATTTACCAAATTCGTCTATTACTTGACATTCAATTTTGATTTGTATTACTAAAATGACTTATTACTCTACAAAATTATCCACAGTGAATTTTAATTGATGGATTAATTGTAAAAAAAAATTACTATTTCTAGTCTTATGATATAATCTAAATTTCTACTTCCACTATTAAAAAATATTTATTTCCTACCATGAGAAAAGTCTTGCCTTCATCCAATCGAACTATTGGGAAAGGAAATTGAACCGCTACCCCCACATATGTTATGGCAGCGACTGACGGCGACCTTTCTTTGATATTTAAAAATAATTAATTAGTTAAAAAATTAATAATAGAAAAAAGAGAAAAAAAAATTAACAAGATCTTCATTCTTCAACGCTCAAAGCGGGACAAATACGGTGGACAAACGCCAAAAGTTGGGTCCCACAGCTTGCGTACTTCTCGTGACGTTGATTTGATAATCGTAACGCTCAAGCTGAACCGGTCCGGGTTGAGTAAACGGGTCAAACAATAAACCGGATCATTTTAAAGCAGTCACTTGACGAGACGATTTCCATATCGATGGCGACGTGTCAATAATATATTAAATCCAGTTAAAAAGTTGACTTCTATTGTTTTTCTACGAATCATGTTGCGCCATGTCACTCTACCCCCGCGTCCCTATAATGGGTTGCCCTGAACCCTCACCTCATTTTTTTTTCCTCTATCGGCGAACCAAATTTGATCGTCGAGCTTGATTAGCAACAAAATTTTCAAGTAAGTTTTTTTCTTTTCAAAAAAGCTTTGTATTCTTTATTTATGTTTACTTTCCTTCTATTGATTATGGTTAAGGTTTTTTATAATTTAATTTAATTTTTGATATAAAACAGAGCGATTTGTCAAATTTTATTTGTTTTTAGTTTACAATTAATGAATTTGATCTTTTTTTAGCTGTAGAGAATCCGTGAGTGAATGTAAAAATGTTAAGTTAGAATATCTTTAATTTTTAAAAATAAATTAGAAATCGGACTTTTTTTTTTAAAATGAAAATTTCATGTGGCTATCAAGAACAATTGAGTTTGGACTTGTTTGGTTGCCAAGGAACTGCCCAAAAATAAAATGAGAAGCAAATTTAAAATTTTAAGTTAGCATCAGTGAGTTCTTCTAAGAAGTATAAAGATTTTTTTTTTGGGGGCTATTTGGATTTTTTTTTTTAATGGGGATTGACAATGAAGTTAAGACTGAATGATTTTTATTCAGTTTTAATTTTCTTTGATTTATTTGTAATTAACTAAGGAGTTTGCTTTATCTGATAGCTGTTTGTGAGCAGCCACAAGTGTTTAAGTATTTAAAATTTTCTGATTTCAATGTGTTTGGGGGTTCATAAATTTCGACGTAATGAGCTGCTTTATTTGGTTAAAGGGAAGTGAGTGGAAGAGAATATGGGTGATAAAGATCTGAGCTTTTATTTTCTTTTAATGTTGCAAAGTTCAATTAACTAAAAAAATTAAAAAAGATAAAACAAAAAAGAAGAAATAAAAATAGATAGCAACTGTGGTGAGACTCTTACAAGTGTTATACCCTGTGAATTTGAGCTTTATATCTTCCACGTTTGGGCTTGAAAGTACAAAATAGGATGTTAGAGTTTGCTTATGCAATTTCCATTTTCCTTTTGCTTTTTACCTATGAAGAGAGGGATGCTAATTTTGTGTTATAGTTAATATTAACCATGTGGGTTTGGATATGATAATAAATTTGGTTGTTATTACAGTGGATTACAGGATTGACAGCAATGTCAATGGTGAATTGGTGGGAAATTCTGTTGACGTGGGTGATAGGGTGGGGAATGAAGATGAAATTTATAGAACTTCTGTTGAAGTAACGTTGCATCAGGATCAAGACAATAAAGTGGATCCAGATTCTTTAGCACTGGAAACAATCCCAGAGGGGATACCATCTGTAGCTTCAGTTCAGGCAGATGAGCCGTATGTGGGACAGCAGTTTGAATCTGAAGCAGCTGCTCATGCATTTTATAATGCCTATGCTACACGTGTAGGATTTGTCATCCGGGTAAGCAAGCTCTCTCGATCAAGGCGTGATGGATCTGCTATTGGCCGTGCACTTGTTTGTAACAAAGAGGGTTACAGACTGCCTGACAAACGTGAGAAGATTGTAAGACAAAGGGCTGAGACAAGGGTTGGTTGCAGGGCAATGATTTTGGTGAGGAAAGTAAATTCTGGTCAATGGGTCGTCACGAAGTTTGTGAAGGAGCACACTCATCCCCTGACTCCTGGTAAAGGTCGAAAAGACTGCATTTATGATCAATACCCGGTTAGTTTTTGCTCTTTTCATCTATACCTGTTAGCAGTTGTAGCCCTCAAGACATTTTGCATATATAATTTCTAGAAACCAAGTTATCATTGGTAATGTTTATGAGAAACATTAGAATCTTGTGTAACTTAGTTGTTTATGTGTGTGCAACAGAATATTTTCTTTTAGCGGAAAGGTAATAATGTGAGTCCTGGACTTTTGAGAGCATAGGCTATATTTGATGCTAGACATTTTGGTTCTATGCAACTTTAGGCTAAATAAAAATGGTTCGGTCTTTGGGTGTTGCTTATCATCTAAAGGGAAGATGACTTAAGATGGAGGGAAGGTGCTATATAAACTTTGGATGCCTTTATCAGATTGCTGATATACTTTCTTGTATTGATGGTCGATTTGTAAATCACTGTTATGCACGTAACATTAAATCCGGGAAATTATTACATTATTATTAACTGCATTATATTAGAATGGAACTTATACATGAGTATTATGATGCTTATACTCTTAATTGAACTTCAATCCCATATCAGTGGGAGTGAGATTGAGTATAAAAAATATCTTGTAGTATTTTTATGGATTGCTTGAGATTTTATGGTGTCTCATCTATAAACTTTAGAGCGGTGGTAGATTCGGTTGCCGCAGACTCTTTCGTCAGATAGATTTGTCAATCAAGTTTCTCCAATTTACCCTGAAACATTTTAAAGGAACCAAGAAAAAGATGACTATACATTGAAATATGGACCTAGGTAGTCACCATTACATATCTGTTGGTGGTTGTGTACTGCTGGATTAGGTTCTTGCATGCAGTGATGAAGCTAGAGAAATTCCTTTCTGAAGGGGCTAAAAAAAATTTTAACTGAAAAAAAAAAGAGGTTGGGGGTGGGCGTTGAAGAGGAAAAATAATGCAATAAGATATATGATAGAGATAGATAAACAGTTTATGGATAATGTTGATGTGTTTATTAAGAGCAAATGTTTAAAAAGTTAAAAACTGGTGAGTATCAAATATGATCTAACGAATAAGATAAACATGTTGATTAGTTGATTGATTTGACTTGTTTATATGATAAGATTACATTTGCTACTTAAACGTTTTTGTTTATAAGCATGTGGATACACATTAGTTGAACCCATAACTTGTTTCTCTGAGAATATGGGGGCAATATAAGAAAAATTAGACTCAATGATTTGTGTAAACTTAGACCAGAAATTGAGAAGGAGGGGAAAAGTTGCAAAATATAATACCATATCCGCTGCATCCATTAGACATTTAGTGGAAATGAAAATTGAGAAGAGGCACCTGCCTCTTTCTCATACAACAATGTTCAATCCCCATTTGCATGGTTCTATTGGTTTCTGTTAGTCCTTGAGGTTTTTGCAATAATTATTATTATACAAGCACTTTGTATATATGTAGCATTTGGCATATTTAACCCCATCGTGGTGCTGTGGGTTTCAGACTTCAGTTTATTGTTCTCTTGTAGGTTTCTTTGGAATTTAGTTAAATAAATCGCCCCTCTCTTTCATGGTTAGACAGGTCATATTCTTTGTGGTGCTATTAGGTGGTCTATTGACCCTTACGTTGTACTTATATTTCTTTTTTGCAATTCCACTGTACATCTCTTACATTAGGATTCTTTGGGTGTCCTTTTGGGATTCAAACAGTTTATTTTCATGGTTCTTTGTTACTGCATCCATTTGATTCCTTGCTGGTATATTACCAAGTGTATCTTTTCTAACATGGCATTGGAGTTTTAAAGCAATGTATTTGGTGTAATATATTCTTTGTTTATATGAGTCCTTTCCCCACAGTACAATCATATTTATTATTATAAAGTTGTAATAACTGATGTGGTCTTTCAATTCTCTGTCTCACTCTCCCTCCCTTCTGAGACTCTAATCTTGGTGACTAAAATGGTTCATGTGAATCATCAATCATGAAGACTTCGGAGAGACCTAGTAGCATTATATAATCCTAAAATGAGTTGACAGGTTCAGAATCTTATTAATGTGAAATTTAACATGTGTAGTTTTTCTGGTGTGTTAATTTAAATATGTAGTGTGTATCAATTTAGTTATGTAGTCAAACTCCAGAAGTTTTTTATTTCATTTTCTCGTTGCACTTGAAGTTTTAGAGTCACAAAGTTGGCCAGATTCCTCTGACGTTAATTACGAAATATTCAGCGGAAAATCAGCCAATGGTATCGTAAACTTGATGAACTTTTTAATAGTGACAGATAATATAGCTGTGTAGAATGATTATATTCTTGGGGCATGACTTTTTTCTTGAAGTCATTAAAATTATTGATAGAACCCAGGTTCTTATTGCAACTAACCTCTTTTAATCTATTTTTTGTAGAATGAGCACGATAAGATTCGAGAACTATCACAGCAGCTGGCACTTGAGAAAAAGAAGGCTGCAAATTATAAAAGGCATCTGGAATTGATAGTTGAGCAAATTGAGGAGCACAATGAGAGTTTGGCAAAGAAGATCCAACACGTAGTTGACAGTGTGAAGAACATAGAAGAAGAAGAGCAGAAGAGCTGTACATAGTATCTGCAGTTTTAGTTCTTCCCATTTTGTTGGAAAACTAAACCAAACTGGTATAGGGACTTCTGTTGCGTAAAGCAGTCAGTATTATGTTTTAGGATTGGCTTAGAAATCTCATGCTGACTTTTTCTTAGCTTTTTAGGTGTTCTTTGAGAATCATCAAATGGAAATAATTGGGGGTATTCATTGTAAAACTTGTATAATTTTGCTCCGTTTTTTGGAGCACCAGGTTCACAGAAGAAATTAGGGTCTCATTGTACAGTTTTTCGAGCCCTTCTTTATGGAGTTGTGCTAAAAATGCCAAGAGTTTAGGGCATTGGGTTGATCCTAGAGGAAGTTATAAAATTATTTCCTGTGTTCTGTTATTACTTGTTGAGGTTTGATGTGTCTTGTATAGCAGTCAAATGATGACTAGATCTGAAAGTGTTTATTTTCTTTTTCTCAGCCTTAATGGTTCTTGGGACAAGGTTGCTTATAGAATTTGAGTAAATAGCATTGATTTATTATCAGTGTATCTGAGAGTGGACTACTCCATTAGGTTTTTTTCCTCTCTTAATCTATTCTAATTTTCCAAACCTAATGAAAAATAAGCCAAAATATTGGCTTGATCGTCAACATCAAAATTTACAATTCAATCTTGAACATTCATTAAATTAGAAGAGGCTAGGAGAAAAAACAAAATTAAGAGAGAATCCTCAATTCTTTTTCATTCGGGATGGGATTCATTTCTAATGGGACGAGATTCAGGAAATTTTATTATGTCTCAACTTAAAGTCAGGATGAGAGCAGGATATAAAAATACCCTCCCGTTTTTTATTGCCAGATGTTAATTAGTTGGACGATTGGAAAAATCTCATCCCATCATGCTTATGCGTACATTTGTGTACAGTATTTATTTAGTAATGGTTTCCGCGTTTTATTAATGTGTGGAAACACTGTTATGTCATATAGCGTAACAATGTATAAGACATTACATTATTACACCATATGATATATATATGTATGTATATGACATTCTCATTGGATCAGGTTGGTATTAATAAGTTTTTTTTCTCGAAAAGGACAGGAACTTGTAGTTTCGGGATTTATAACAGAAACTATGATGATCACTTGTCTGTGCTACTCCGTCCCTTTTATTTCTTTCTTTTTAGCGATGTTGTCGGTAATAATACGCATGAAGGAGAAGTAGTCCTGGGAAAGTTATAATATTGAATCTGGACGCAACTGACTACTAGATTGGGCACAAGGAATAAGAAACAAGTGTGTGCAAAAGGCATGGGCAAAAATCATCGGCACAGACCAAAAAAATTGATTCCCAGAACTTGATCTTACCTACCCGGCATTCTGACTAGATACATCTATCATTAACTTTTGCTTGAGTGTACGTATTCATCTAGTCATCTTCAAAGTTCTATGGTCCCCTTTGCCAAATGCACGCGTGGCTGGCAATTTCTGAACAGCGCATGAATCAGTAACATGTGTGTCTACAGAACCCTGGCTTCACTATAAATAACGAGGACTGCACCACTACGTAACCAGAAATCAATTCAGAGGCCAAAAAGTCAGTTGGTTCCTGGAGTTCCTCCGAGCACTTCATTGGGGTCATTCAGAGAAAAGTCGTCACCCTACTGAAGTGTTTGGGGGAACTCTGGTTGCCACCTGACATTACAGTTGTATCCTTCTTTTTTTTATTTTTTTCCTTTCTTTTTGAATTGCTACAATCTATATATATATATATATATATACGCAAGTTGAAATTGTTCATAGCAGCATTTCTACCATAAATCGAATCACTTTGCTTACTTGTGACTAGTCTGGCATTTGGTCAAAAATGATACTGCTTCCAATATCTTCTGCCAAAAATTTCAAAAGTTTTAATAGTTATTTTTCATTTGTTTGATATTTAGTAGGGAGTAAAATAATGTGACATATCATAAATAGTAAATGTATATAGGGGGTGTTTGGCGCCCATCATAACATGAGTGCAATGCAATCTCATGTTTGGCGCAGCAAAACCCAACTCCCAGATGGGTTTAGCTCATGTGGCAATTGCCACATTAGTTTTTTTTTTTTTTTAACTTTATTATAATAATAAATAAATATTATTTTTTAATTTAATATGATATTATATAATATTATTTTTTATTTTCTTTTATTTTTACATCTAATTATTAGTATAAATTAATAAATATATGATTTGTTATTCAATAAAATTATATTAATTTTTTATTTTATTATATTAAAAATATAACTAAATAATGTATTATTTAATTATATTATAATAATTAAAATATAAAATTGATTGTTATTTAACAATTTAATATAACTAATAATGAATACTTAAATAATATATTAAAACAAAAATATAATATAATATTACATTATTTAATTATCTTACAATAAATAAGATATAAAAATTATTTATTTTTAAATAATTTAATATAGCTAGTAACAAATACTTTAAAAACTAATAATTTGAATAATATTAATTTTAAATTAATAGTTATATAACTGATTATATAAAAAATTAGAACATATACTAAAATTTATGTTGCAACAAATACAGTATTGCATTATAACTTAATACAACTTAATGTAATATGCCATAATGCAATGCAGTTAAGGCCATGTTTGGCATGCTGCATTATACTATATTAGTGCTCTGCATTGCATTAAAATATGACAATACGATGTTTGGCACTTCTCCAGTATTGCATTAAGAAAAAAATTAATGCGGAAAACCCCGCATAATGGAAACTTGAATGAGACTTGGGTTTATATTGTATTAGGTTCTTCTTCGTCTTCTCTATTTCTCTCTCTTTCTTTTTTCTTTTTCTTTTTCTTTTTTTCCTTTTCCCCTCTTCTTCTTCGTCATATCTATTTCTCTCTCTCATTTTTCATTTATTTTTATTTTTTCCTTTTCCCCTCTTCTTTTTCGTCTTCTCTGTTTCTTCTTCTTCTTCTTCTCAGGTTCTTGTTCGTCATCTTCTCCTCCATTTCTTCATCATCTTCATATAACCACTAATAGCCGCCGCTACCTCCCTTAGTTCCTTTCTATGTTTGATTTAGGAGGTTTGATTTTGTAGATGGGTTAAAGACGACAATGATGGATGAGATTTGTTTGAGACGAGATTGAGTGTCTTCATAAAATTTTTCTTTTATTGTGCTATGGGAATTAGTATTGGTAATTAGTTTTTTTTTAAAAGAAATTTGTTTGTAAAAAGACAATTGTTGTACAACCCTTATTCATAAGTAAATTTGAGTTTGGAAATTTGTTTAAAAAAAGATAATCGTTGTCATCATTTCTCAATAAAATTTAACATCCACACTAAAAGAAAAATTATTAAATTTCTAAAATTTAAGACTTCCATATTTATTTTTTAAGTATTAATAAATATTATTTTTTAAATATATAATTTAAATTAATCATAAAAAATTAATACGGTACAGTGCAACACCAAACATAATACAATTAAAATTAATACAATACAGTGTAGTATCAAATATTGTACAGCGTTATTATAATACAGTGCTAATGCAATACAACATAATACAATACACCTGCCTTAAAATAATATAATACAGCATAATACAATACAGTATGCCAAACGCACGTTACGCACCCTTAATGCAATACAATATAATGCACTAAAATGCACCCATATACTATTATATATGCACACCTAAAGTAAAATTATAAAAGGATAAGGTGTAAGCCTAACATTGGATCCAAATTCCATTTTAAATCTTTTCTGTGGCCATGAAGTCCAATCTATCTCATTCACTTAGATTCAAATCCTTAACCTTTTGCTTCTGCAGTTTGAGGCCAATCAACTTGACTATCATTTGGGATATATTAGTACTTATTAATTTATACATGGATGGTTAAACTTTCATATAACTTGGATACCATTTTATGCCTAAACCAGCATTTGGCATACAAATTTCAGAAAGCAAAGAGTAAAAATGCAACCTCAAATTCTTCTAGCCCTCAAATTCCTCTTCAAATCATTTCCAAGAAGATGATAAAATCAGCAACACCAACTCCTCATAAGCTTCGCTGCTTGAGAATCTCATCCATTGACTAGTTTCATCCTCCATTACATGTCTCCGAAATCTTTTGTTACCAAGCTGAAAACACAAATGGAAGGAGAGCCAAAACTCCAGGAAGAAGTAAGCAGTTGGAGAAGTCTGTATCAGAAATTTTAACCCTGTTTTATCCTTTAGCTGGAAGGTGTATTAAGGAGAATCTCTCAATCCATCGTAATGATCATGGGTTCGAATATTTAGAAGCCAAAGTAGCTAGCTCTCTCGCTCCATTTCTTGACAGATATGTTGATAGCAAGCAGCTAATCGATTTTATTCCGTATCAAACAGAGTCAATCACTAGTCCATTACTAGCAATTTAATGCAATATGTTCGTTTGCTGTGGAATGGTTATTGGCTTGTGCATTGATGCAACTGTATTGCATAAATTCTTAGATGGATGGGCTAAAGCTAGCATTGGGATTCATAGGGTAGATAATATCCAACCCAGTTTCAGTTTGGCTATGCTTTTACCCACAAGAGATATAGTGCCTGAAAGCATATGCGTGCTTCCTCTGAAGCCAGGATTGAAGACTGCATCAAAGACGTTTGTTTTCAATCGTCTTGCACTATCCAGTCTCTGGACAAATGCGGATAATAAAGGGTTAAAGCTTTTGCCTTCTCGGCTGCAGTTCGTGGCACCAGTTATATGGAAAGCTCTTAAACATGGGAAACTAAGGCCGTCCATCATCGCTCACTTGCTAAATCCGAGGGGAAGGACTCTTTTGCCGATATCAGATGATTGTTGTGAAAACCCGATCAAGCCGGTTTTCGTCAGGTTTTTCCCGGAAATGAGCAAGAGCGTTCAGCTTCAGGATTTGGCATCTCTGGTTGGTGATGTGATAACAAAAACTATTAATGAATGTGGGAAAATAGATAAGGGAGATGATCTTTTCTTAATGGTGAACTATTCCTGTAGAGAAGCTGGCGAAGAATTCGAAAGAGATGGATCAGATGCTTATCTTTTCACGAGTAATTGTGGGATGCCAGTTTATCCGAATTTTGGCTGGGGAAAGGCTGTTCGAGATAGCCATGTTCAATCGCAAGTTGAGATGATTCTGCTGATTGATACTAAAGTTGGGGATGGAATTGAAGCAAGGATATGCCTGGATGAAAATTATGTGAAACTTTGTCGACAAGATCCTGACATTTTAGCCTTCACTTCCACACAGCCGGAAGAGCAGTATGACTGGTTGATTTTTTTTTTTTTTTTTGGCGCTCAGGATGTTAAATGAAATTTTGTGTTTGTTGTGGCTAATAATTGAAACAAATGTCTGGTGTTCCAACCTCGCTAATCACATGGGTTAGAAGGCTATACAACCAGCCCACGTAATCTCCGATGAAACAAAGTAGTTTCTTCGTGCAATAGTTTTTTAATTCTTGAAACTGGTAATTAATTCCTCATCCTAATTTCAGGATTTATAACAGAAACTAGTAACGATCGTTTGCCTGTACTACTCCATCCCTTATATTTCTTTCGTTGGTGACGTTGTTGGTGATAATATGCCTGAAGAATGAGTAATCCTGAGAAAGTTGTAAATATATTGTAACATTGCAAATTAATCAGTCAATCACCCACCAGAATACTAGATTGGACACAAGAAATAATAAGCGCAAAAGGCAGGGGCAAACATTATCGGCCACAGGACAAAGATTGATTCTCAAAACTTGATCTTACCTACCCAGCATTCTATGGGCCCCTTTGCCGAAATGGCTGGCTATCTCTGAACTGCATATATGAATTAGTAATATGTATGCTCAGAACCGTAGCTTCACTATAAATAATGAGGACTGCACCACCAAGTAATCGGAAACCATTTAAGAGGCAAAAAAATCTGTTGTCTCCCGGAGTTCCTCTGAGCACTTAATTGGGGTCATTTAGAGAAAGATTTGTCAGCCCTACTGAAGTGTTTGGGGAAACTCTGGGTGCCGTTAAGGTTGTTGATATTTTCCCACCTGAATTATTATATTTTATAGTTTTTATGTCATGATATACTTAACTTTAAATGTTTCTTCAGTATGGTCCATACAAACTCCCAAGGGACGTCACGAATGAAAAGACGAAATTTCTGAAAATGTTGAGTTTTAATCCTGCAAAACAGCCACTCTGGCAACGCTTGACAAGACGAAGAAGTTTATGTGTGTGCCACGAAACTCCCATGCAATTAATTTCGGATAGTGCAGCAACCTCATCACTCATCAGTGCTTCAGTCCAGCAAAACAACTCTCCTTTAGCTCCACGCATTTAGCGTCGTTATTAAGAGGCTGAAAAATTAATTCGAATTTTATCCACCACTACCTTTTAGAAGAATAAAAGAAATCAAATTTGATAACCACCCTATCAATTGTCAATTCATAATTATTAACAAACAAGTTTTTTCTTTTTTTCTTCTTATAGGATTTGGACACGGAGCAATTTTGTATGAGTTTCTTTATAAATTATAATATGAGATTGGCAGTTATGGGATAAAAAATAATACGTAATTAAAATTTAACTATATATTGGTATAATTTAATGCACAATCATTAAAGATTATGAAAAGGTAAGCACAGCTCATCATTGTATCTAAATACCTTTTCAAATCTTAAACGCACTTTAAATCAAATTTATTCACTTAAATTTAAAGTAGAAACGAAAGGTATGAGATTCAAATCCCACTCATATGAGTGGAGATAAAATTAGATTGCCATAAACTATAGCTTAAAAAATAAAAAATAAAAATAAAAACCCTAACCTCTTCCTTGCACAGCTGGAGGCCAATTGACTGAACCATCATTTGGAATATATTAATACTTAGTGATTAATACATGGTTAAAGTTCATATAACTTGGGTGTGATTTTAATTATAATTTCAAATCCCCGCTTCTGACATACAAATTTCAGAAAACAAAGAGTAAAATGTGCAGCCTCAAAGTCCTCTTCAAATGCTTTCCAAGAAGTTGGTAAAACTAGCAATCCCAACTCGTCGTATTCTTGGCAACTGCTTGAAAATATATCATGCATTTACCAGTTTCATCCTCCATTATGTACTTTTTCAACAAGATCCTGACATTATAGACTACTCTTCTATGTCAAAACAGCAGAATGATGATCGTCTAATTGTTTTGCGTTCAAGATGCATGTTGAATGGTGTGATAGATAGTTTAATTAGTAAAATCACTTGAGTACTCGAATCTCGCATTCATTTATAGGGAGGTGTTAGAACGATGAAACAAGCACACACATTAGAACTATAAATAATTTCTTCGTACATAAGGTTTTTAAAATGCAATTGGTAATTAATTATTCATCCTATAAAGCATCGCGGAACACCAACTTACTCCACTTATTAAAATTTGGATATTCAAGGTATTTTTGTTTTTATTTTTACAAATAACCTCACCCTAAAATAAATTTTACAGTATAGGATTTATCATAGAAAAGTTTTCCATGCAGAGATAAAATTCATCTTCAAGTTCTTCTTTTAATTCAATAGCGTGTCAAAACCGGCATCGGCATAGTTAAGATTGGCTTTGTGTTCTTCTTCAGCTTCTGCGATCATACTTGTTTAGTTGTTTATGATTTTACAAGGCCGTGGTAAAATAAAATAAGGATTAAATTAAAAGATAAAAAAAAAGTATTAAATTTACATAATATTTTATTTTTTAGTGGACTAAGTTCATGTTTTCTTGTCTTTCCAGCTTGGTCCTCGTCAGTTTGTGATTAAAATGAACGTTACTCATCATAAGATAATGACTTGAGCAATTAAGTAAACTGATGTTATTCACAAACATTAACCATCCCAAAATTATTAAATTACAGCTTTCCTTAGAAGAAATATACATGAAAGGATACTATGTTGAATACTGAATCTGTACGCTTTTCAGCGGTAGATATATTTGACGTAAGGCATAATATTGAAGTCCACATGCTATGCATGCCGCTATTCTGCCCTCATATCCATCACAGTATCAGGGGGTTGCCCTTGATTAATTAATTAACCATGTTATGAAGATTTCGTTCCTTTATCTAGGTAATTAATGTACTTCGAGTGTGGATTAAAATTCGTAAAGCTTAAATAATTTCGTATCTACATCATAAAACTCTCCTCTCGTACCTTCGAGGTTAGCCAAAAAAGAAAATTATTCGTATCTACAAGAAAAGATATGTAGAAAAGGATAGAACCTAGAATTGAAGGCGCCGATGAAAAATACAAAAGGCATTGGGCCAAAAAATTATTCTCGAAGTTTAACTTTCCCAGCATTCTGACTAGATTCATATATTATCAGTAACTTCCCTTGAGTGGATTTTTCTTCATCTCCAATGCTCTATGGTCCCCGTTGCAACATGCATGGAGGTAACAACATGTATACGGAACCCTTCACTATAAATAGTGAGGGACTCACCACTAAATAATCAGAAACCAAGAAGAAAGTCAGTTGCCTCCTAGAGTTCCTCTAAACACTTCTTTGGGGTCATTTGGAGAAAAAGCCGTTGCCCTACTGAAGTGTTTGGGGGAACTCCGGGGGCCACCTGACATTACAAT
Organism: Atalantia buxifolia; assembly: GCA_030444775.1. Taxonomy (NCBI): domain Eukaryota; kingdom Viridiplantae; phylum Streptophyta; class Magnoliopsida; order Sapindales; family Rutaceae; genus Atalantia; species Atalantia buxifolia. The sequence goes on along the minus strand of CM059835.1, from coordinate 13,270,915 downwards.
GTTGATTGGGCAATAGTATTGCTTTGTTTTGGGCTTTGGCCGGTGTGACATTGCAGCAGTAATTGGATTAAATCAGGATCATGATCTCCTCTCATGATTTGATCAGCTTCTTAGCAAAATTTACTAAAGTGATTGCTGGTTAATAAATTAAAAATAAAAATAGTTAAATCTTAGTCATATACCAGTAATCACACCATATCAGTTAGTACAAAATGGTTCTAGCATAACTAATTATTTTTTATTATCTTTTGTGTTCATTCAATTAATATTTTATGTCATATCATTTTGTAAAAATTAACCCATCATTGCTCTGTACTCTTTGTTCTCCTCCCATAGGTAATGTTGGTTGAAAAAGACCAATTATCCTGTTAACGAGGAAGTTGCCGCTCATGCAAAGTCCCAAGCGACGTCACAGAAATTCAAACAATAATTTCGGACAGTGCAGAGTTTTATTCGATTGCGGAGGAATGATAATTGGCTCGCGCATTTCACGCAGGATTGTTGGCGCAACCATATTGCGGAAATTCTTAGATGAATTGGCCAAAGCTAGCCGAATTGGGATTCATCGAGTCGATAATATTCATCACAGTTTCGGTCTGGCTATGCTTTCTCCCACACGCGATATTGGTGCCTGAAAGCAGATACGTGCCTCCTCTGAAGCCAGGATTGATGAAGACTGAAGACGTTTAATTGTTATCGATCATTTGGCACTACCCACTTAGTCTCAGATCAATTGCGGATAATAAAGGGCTAAAACGTTTTTCTCCGGGGACAGTGAGTGACAGCAGTTATATGGAAAGCTCCTAACAGAGTGGCTGAAGCTAAACATGATAAATTAAGGCCGTCCCTCGTAGTTCACGTGCTAAATACTCATTTGCCCATATCAGATAATTGTTGCGGAAACCCACACAGGCCCCTTTTTTTTCATGAAAAGAACAACAGGAACATGAAGTTTCAGGATTAATTTGGTATCTCTGGTAGGTGATGCAATAAGCAAAACTATTAATGAGTCTGGGAAACTAGAAAAGGGGCTAGCCAGCGAAGAATTCGAAAGAGAAGATTAGGTGCTTATGGAGTGTTTGGTACCTTTTTTCATTCATCATTTTTCATTTTGTAAAAATGAAAAACAGAAAAATTTGTTTGGCAATCCTTGTTTCCTATTATATTTTTTATATGAGTGAAAATAACAAATTATTCTCGAAAGCTAACAAGAAAACAAGAAAATAAAAAATTTGTAGTGGTTAATGTATGAGTCTCACACTTGGTTTTTCACTTCCCAACATCCAACGAATGTAATTTTTTTATGGGGCCCAACTGGACAACACCCAAACCTTATTTCTCTCTATGTCTTTTTTAGTGAAATTACAGTTAAAATCTTTATTTGTTGTGACTTTTGTTAATTTATATGGGCAGTTGCTTTTTCTTCTAATTATTTTTTGTTTTATTTATTTTTGTAATATAATAATTTTTTAACTCGGTAACTTTAAAATTTTCCATTTAATCAGCTTTAACCTCTTTTGTAATTACAATTTTTGAAAATTTATAAATTTTTAAAAATATTTTTAAGCCAATTAATCTAATATTCGGTTATAATTATTTTTTTTTACCAGGTTTACATTTCGTTTTTGAGAAAAAAATTGCATAAATTGACGCCACTAGAAAATAATCATAACTAAAAAGTTAAATTTCTATAGATAAATACATTTTAAATAAAGAATATATAAAATTGAAAATAAACAATATTTTTTAATTAATTTTTTAATTATTAAGAATACACTAATATTCTAAATTTCTAATGGAGACCAACAATACTTTTTTTATTATATTCTTTCTTTTCTCATTCTTTTTTATTGTCTCTATTCTTCTAGATAAATAACCAACACATCTCACTTTTTTATTTTCAAATACAATTTTTAAAAACAAACTACCAAACACGTTTTCACATTTACTAGAAACTAATCATTCTTCTATACTATAAAATAAACAAAAAAAAACCTTTTGAAAAACAATACCAAATGCACCTTAATTTTTTGTGAGTAATTGTGGGATAACATTTTATCCGAATTTTGGTTGGTGAAAGGCCGTTCGGAGTTAGCCAAGTTCAATCTCAAATTGAGATGATTGCGCTGATTGATACTAATTATTGAGTGGAGAGATAAATTCTTTAAGAGAGATATAAACCCAAATAACTTTCCTTTACAATGTAATATGGGGCGTGACTCAGCATTAAAGATGGGAATGGAATTGAAGCAAGGATGTGCTTTGATGAAAATGATTTGCAACTTCTTCAAGAAGAGTATGACATCATGGCCTTCTTCGCTTCCATACAACTTTTTCAACAGGATCCTGACATCATAGTACGATTGTCTAGTTTTATTTTTAGCTGAAGATATTAAATGCAATTTCGTGTTTGCTGTGGGAGATAAAATAGTTTAATTTATAATATCTCTTGAGTTAAAACAAAAACCTAGTGTTCGAACCTCGCTAACCACATGGGTGAAAAGGATATAAAACCAGCCCACCTTTATAACCTCTAATGAAACAAACATATAAATATAATGTCTTTGGAAGCTCAAGGTTCTTAATTCGAAACTGTTAATTAATTAATTCGCCATCCTAATTATCATGCCAAGTTGAAAATCAAAGCTACGAACTCGAATTAGAAGAACTTTAGGAAATCGAAGAGACACAGATCACCAATTCTGTTATCTCATAAACTAAATTTGTTAAAATTTAGGAATGCAGTTTTTTTTAAGTGCAAATAATCTCATCATGAAATAAATTGCCTTAAAATTGTATCAAATTCAATAGTATATGAATTACCGATATCGTAAAATAAGTTTTTCCAACAAAGATAAAATTTATCTTTAATTCTTCTTTAATTTGATTCAATGGTGTTTGTTTGGGGAGGAATTTGGATGCTGACATGGACAAATGACTTCATGACACATGGGAAAGCTGGAGGCCAATTGACTCAACAATCATTTGGGATATACCAACAAGCGTGTAGATTAGTCAGAAGGGCTGTTTTACACCTAACTAAGGTCCTCGGTTCGAGACTTGAGAATGTAGCTGCGTTAAATACTTATTGGGAGAGCTTTGCCGCCCTAGTAGTCCTACCTAGCTCGAATCTAGATTAGTCGAGACCAAATGTGATTTTCGGATACCAAATTATTTAATATACCAAAAACAATCATTTGGGATATATTTATACGTATTGATTAATAATGGTTAACATTCATATACCTCGGGTGTCATTTTAGTTATGAGACCCATCCCCTCGTAACCTTCGCAGTTGCTTGAAAATATATCATCCATTTACCAGTTTCATTCTCCATTCTGTACTTTTTCAACAAGATCCTGACATTACAGACTTCGCTTCCATGTCAAATGATCGTCTAATTATTTTGCGTTCAAGATGCATGTTGAATTGTGTTATAAATAGTTTTGTTGGTAAAATCTCTTCAATTCAATTGGAGGTGTAGTGTTCAATCTCGCATTCATTTATAGGAAGGTGTTAGAATGATGAAACAAACATACACATTAGCATTATAAATAATTTCTTCATGCTTTAGGATTTATTGGTAATTAATTATTCATCCTATAAAGCAACACAGAACTCCAACTGCACTTATTAAAATTTGGAAATTCAAAGTATTATTATTATTATTATTATTATTATTATTATTATTATTATTATTATTATTATGTGCAAATAACCTCACTGTAAAATAAATTTTACAGTACATGATTATCATAGAGAAGTTTTCCATGCACTGATAAAATTCATCTTTAAGTTCTTCTTTTAATTGAATGGTGTGTTAAAACAGACATTGGCATAGTAAAGATTGGCTTTGTGTTCTTCTTTAGCTTCTGCGATCGTACTTGCCTAGTTTTTATGATTTAACAAGGCCGTGGTAAAATAAAATGAGGACTAAATTAAAATAATATAAAAAATACATATTTTAATGTAATATTTCATTTTTTTAGTAGACTGAGTTCATTTTTTTTTTATCGTTCTAGCTTAATTGGGCATATATGAAGTTCATGAAACTCTCCTCTCGGACATTCGAGGTTAGCCAAGAAAGAAAATTCGTATATACAAAAAAAGATATATCGAAAAGGATAGGCCTTAGAATTGGAGGTGCCGATGAGAAAGTGCAAATGGCATTCGGCCAAGAAATTATTCTCGAAATTTAACTTTCCCAGCATTCTGGCTAGATACATTTACGATCAGTGACTTCCCTCGAGTGGATTTCTCTCTTCTTCAAAGATCTATGGTCCCCATTGCCAAATGCATGGCTGTCTAGCTATTTCTGAACTCTCTCTCTCTCTCTCTCTCTCTCTCTCTCTCTCTTTCTACACACTCACACACGAAGTAATAACATGCATACGGAAGCCTTCACTATAAATAGTGAGATTTTCGCCACTAAGTAATCAGAAACCAAGAAGAAAAAGGTCAGCTGCCCCCTAGAGTTCCTCTAAACGCTTCTTTGGGGTCATTTGGAGAAAAAGTTGTCGCCCTACTGAAGTGTTTGGGGGAACGCCGGGTGCCACCTGACATTGCAATGTTGATTGGCATTACTAGTGCTTTGTTTTGGGCTTTGGCTAGTGTGACTTTGCAATAATAGTTGGTTTAAATGAGGATCAAGATCTCCTCTCACGATTTGATAAATCATCAGCTTCTTAGCAAAATTCACTCAAGTGATTGTGGATTAATAAATTAAAAATAAAAATAATTAAATCTCAATTATAGACTAACACTAAAATATAAGTGACATAAAATCTTTAAAAGTTTAAAAGAGCTCAGATCATGATAAGATCTTAATCTAAACATTAAAATATCATAAGGCCCACAAGATAGAGTTATAAAAACTAATGCGCAATAAATGCATTAAGTGGTGGATGAAAATGACATGGCTCATATGATTAAAGTTTTATTATTTTGTGTCTTCATCTAACCAGAACAAATAATTGTACCATATTAGATAATCTAAAATGATTTATAACTCTATTATTGTCATTTAGTTTTTATTATTTTAATTTATGTTTTCCTTTAATTAATATTTTATGTCATATCATTTTGTATAAAGTAACCCTATCATTACTATTTGTTCTTCCGCAATAGGTAATGATGGTTGAAAAAGACCAATTACCTTGTAAATGAAGAAGTTGCGGGCCACGCAAACTAGCGACGTCACAAAAATTCAAACAACAATTTCGGACAATGCAGAGTTTCATTCGATTGCGGAGGAATGATAATTGGCTTGCGCATTTCACACAGGATTCTTGAGGCAACCGTATTGCAGAAACTCTTAGATGAATGGGCTAAAGCTAGCCCAATTGGGATTCATGGGGTCGATACTATTCATCCCAGATTCGTTTTGGCTACGCTTTTACCCACAAGAGATATGGTGCCTGAGAGCAGATACTTGCCTCCTCTGAAGCCAGGATTGATGAAGAGTGAAGACGTTCGCTATCGATTATTTGGCACTACCCAATTAATCTCAGATCAATCGCAGATAATAAAGGGGTAAAACGTTTTCCTTCGGGGATAGTTGGTGACAGCAGTTTATACGGAAAGCTCTGAACAGAATGGCTGAAGCTAAACATGAGAAATTAAGGCCGTCCCTCGTAGTTCACGTGCTAAATACTCATTTGCACATATCAGATAATTGTTGCGGAAATCTGCACAGGCCAATTACTGTCAGGTTTTTTTAGGAAAAGAACAATAGGAACATGAAGTTTCAGGATTAATTTGGTATCTTGCAATAACAAAAACTATGAATGAGTGTGAGAAACTAGAAAAGTGTTATTGACTTTTCTTGATGCTGAACAATTCCAGGAGAGGAGTTAGCCACCGATGAATTCGAAAGAGACGATTAGATGCTTAGGGACTGTTTGGTATCGTTTGTCATTCATCACTTTTCTTTTTGTAAAAAAGAAAAATTGAAAAACTTGTTTAGTAACGCTTATTTATTGTAGCATTTTTTGTATGTGTGATTGTGAAAACAATAACAGCTTGTTCTCTAAAGTTTACAAGAAAATAAGAAAATTGAAAATTTGTGTTTTACACATAGTGATTAGTGTATGGGTCCTACACTTACTCTGGGCAATTTGACAGCACATAAATCTTGTTTATCTCTATGTTCTCTTTTGGTAAAATTACAGTTAAATCTTTATTTGTTGTGACTTTTGTTAATTTTTATGCTCAATTGCTTTTTTTTTTCTTTTTTTTCTTTTTATTTATTTTTTGTACTATAATAATTTACTTTAACATGGTAACTTTTAAAATTCTTCATTTAATCTGATTCGGCCTCTTTTCTGTTTAATTACAATTTTTTTTTTTTAATTTTAAGCTAGTTACACTAATATTCAGTTACTATTATTTTGTTCTATCAAGTTTTCATGTACTATTTGAAAAAAGATCGCATACATTGACGCCAATAAAAATAATCATAATTAAAAAAATAAATTTCTATAGATAAATGCATTTTAAATAAAGAATACATAAAATTTAAATAAACAATATATTTTAAAATAATTTTTTTTACTAAGAATATACTAATTTTTAAATTTCTAATAAAGACAATTAATACTTGTCTTCTATAATATTGTGTCTTTTCTCATTCTCTTTATTGTCTTCATTTTTCCAGACAAACAACCAAACACATTCACAACTCGATTTTCAGATAAAATTTTAAAAATAATTACCAAATGGCTTTTCAAATTCACTAGAAACTAATCATTCCTCTATATTATAAAATAAATTAAAAAAATACACATTTTGAAAAACAATACCAAATGCACCCTAATCTTTTACAAGTAATTGTGGGATAAAATTTTATCCAAATTTTAGTTGGGTAATGGCTGTTCCAAGTTAGCCATGTTCAATCTCAAGTTGAGATGGTTGTGTTGATTGATATTAAATATTGAGTGGAGAGATATGTTTTACTTATAAACCCAAGCAACCCTCCTTTACAAACTAATATGGGGCATAGCTCAACATTAAAGATAGGGATGGAATTAAAGCAAAGATGTGCTTTGATGAAAATGATTTGCAACTTCTTCAAGAGAAGAGTTTGAGATCATAGCTTTCTGCCACGGCCCGCTCAAATCTCCCAAATGATCGAAAGTTAATTCCGCACTCCGCTTAGCAAAAGTCCGCCTCAAGGTGGAGTGCGCTTAGCACTAAAGGCGGGATGCGCTTAGAAGATGGATGCGCTTAGAAATGGGTCACCAACATAACAAGCCAACCGTGGTGTGCTTAGTGACCATCCAAGCCTGACCCGAATTCTAGTTTCTCTATAATTGTAAATCAGCTAGAAGTTTTAAGGACTCTTCACTTAGACCCCTAGGATATTTATGCAAGTTGCATAGAACTCTCTAGACCTAGCATTCCAACACCTATAAATAGGGTTAGCCCCTCATTTACCCACCAACCACACCACACACACAAACACACCAACACACACATAAGCTCTCTAGCTCTCTTGTAAAAGCTCTCTTGTATATTATTTTTAGTATGTAATAAAATATATTTTGGCCACATTGCTCTACTTCTCTCTAGCATTTTCCGCAAACGTTCTTGCTTTGCTAGTTTGAGAACTGTCTTAGGCTTACTTGCTAGAAGTCGCCTAAGTGCTGCACGGGTTACTGTGCAACGAAACTCATCTCGTGACAATTCGCTTCCATGCAACTTCTTCAACAAGATCCTGTGATGGAGCGAGGTGTAGTGAAAGCAGAAATTGATAGGGTAGGAAAACTAGATATCGTTTTGATACTGGACCGAGCCAACATGATTAGGTTATGCTCTAATCGAAGCATGATTAGATCTCATTTTAATTCAAATGACTCAATGAGATTTTTAAATATGCGTAATGCGAGATTAGATGACGCTCTAATTCAAACGACTCTATAAGACAGATTTTGATAGATAATCCCAAAAGAAAATTATAAAAGGAGAGTTTTATTGAATAATTGAATCTGAAGTTATTAAAACAATGACAAAGCCTTTCTATTTATAATAGAGGAAACCCACTTCTCTTAAAAAAGGGAAACTAAATCACAATTATAATGGAAATAAAATATACCTTATCTAAGTTAACTAAATCTCATACTTTAATTGACTCTAATAAAAATAGAAAGTTCTAAAATAATAAAATTCTAGAATCTTAAAATTCCTAAATTAACCTAAATTAACTTCCTACATCATTCGATATCATAATATGATTATCTTTTCTTTCTTTTCTTTTCTTTTCTTTTTTTTCAGCTCAAGATGTTGAATGCAATTTCGTTTGTTGTGGGCGATAAAGTAATTGAATTTATAACATCTCTTGAGTTGAAACGAAACTATGGTGTTCGAACCTCGCAAATCACATGAGTGAAAGCCTATAAAACCACCCTACCTCTATAAGCTCTGATGAAACAAACTTACAAATAGTTTCTTCATGTGCTCAAGTTTTTTAATTCATGAAACTGTTAAGTAATTAATTCTTCATCCTAATTATAATGCCAAGTTGAAACTGAAAGCTACAAACTCGAATTAGAAGAACTATAGGAAATCAAAGCAACGCAGTGCACCAATTCTATTATCTTATAAACTAAATTTGTTAAAATTTTTTCTTTAGTAGAATCACCCTAAAAAAAAAATTCGTTAAAACAGTACATGAATTAACAATATCATAAGATTAACTTTGTGATCTTCGACTTCTGCGATGGTACTTATTTATGATTTTATTTTCCAAGACCATGGTAAATTGCTGGAAACTCGAATATGGTGGTATGAACAACATAGCCAGTTTAAAGACAGATGCATGAAAGGATAATATTTTGAATAGTGAATCTGGACGCAATTCAATGCTAGATTGGACGTAAGGAATAATATTGAAGTCCTCATGCATGCATGTAATCTGCCCTTTTGCGAGCTCCCCTAATCAGGGTTTACCATTGATTAATTAATTATCGATGTTGTAAAGATTTCATTTCTTTAGCTAATTAATGTACTTAATTGAGTATGAGAGTGTGGGTTAAATTCATAAAGCTTAATTAATTACTTATCTTAAAAAAAAAAAAAACAGAGAGAGAAAAAGATCAAAAATGATATCCTTGGAATTGGAGGTGATGAGAAAAAAACGAAAGGCATAAGAATGGGCCAAAAAATTATTCTCCAGACTTGATCTTTCCCAGCATTCTGACTAGATACATATATCAGTGACTTAGTTCCCTTGAGTGGATTTCTATCATCTTCAAAGTTCTATCATCCATGGTCCCCTAATTGCCAAATGCATGGCTGGCTATAGCTGAACTCTTTATATGAAGTAACATGAATGTAGAATCCTTCACTATAAATAGTGAGGGCTGCAGCAACAAGTAATCAGAAATTAACCGTGGGAAAAAAATTAAGTCAGTTGTCTCCGGGAGTTCCTCCGATCACTTCATTGGGGCTATATGATCATTTAGAGAAAATTTGTCACCCCACTGAAGTGTTTGGGGGAACTCTGGGTGCCATCTGACATTACATTGTTCAATTGGGTTTTACTATTTCTTTGTTTGGGTTTTGAGAGTGATTTTAGTAAGGTTAGTGGTATCTCCCCATCTCGATTTATCAATAAATTGTTTTGTAGGGGAAATATGCTTATTTAGTTAATAGGGTTTGATTCAATTATTGTTATTTTTTTTATATATTTTTGAAAATTACCCTAATGTCTAAGTTTTATATCTATTTTCAATAAATCTACTTAATTATTATCTGTTTTTTACTGTTATATTAAGTTAGGTTTCTTTCAATCTTAAGTTGTAATAGAGAAAAGAAAAATTTATCCTCGAAAAGTTAGATCAACTACTCAACATATATCAAAGTAGCAACAAGGACATTCTACGTAATTTTTTAAATGCATAGACTAATTAGGTAATTGGGTCAAACCCTAAGCACTAAAGGAAATTTTTTTTTTTTTTTTTTTTGGGTAATGTTTCAACCCAAAATTTTTAGAATAGTGCTACACATATCAAATTTTTTATCCTAAATAACTATCCCAAATGATATAGTATTCATCAATCATTGGTGAGATAATACAATCAATTCACTTAAATTTTGTAAAGAATTATCAACCAACTAATGAAAGTCAAATGATTTAAGATAGTTATTCAGGATAAAAAAATTGGGATGTCTATCATTACTCGAATTTTTAATAGCACCTCACTTTTAAGAAATAAAAATTGGGATGTCTATCATTACTCAAATTTTTAATATCCACCTCACTTTTAAGAAATAATGATAATAAGTTAACATTATTTTTAAAAATACATATAAAAAAAAGTTTGGAGATTTAATGAAATCAAATTTATTACCTAAAGTCTTAGATACAAAAGCGCATATTTTTAAGACAATTGGGTCATTTTATATTAGGGTCCGGCGACGTTAGTTTAACTCCAACTTAGAGTCAACTAATATCAGCTGTGTGATTATATATATTCAAGCCATGTGATTATATATATTCAATCCAACCATCACGATTTCACCTAATCAATATACATGAAGCATATAGGATTATTAGGTATATTTATCCTCTCAATAGCTTTTTCTTTAAAATATAAACACGAAATCTCAAATTTGAAATCTTAAAATTTAGAAAACACATCTTTAAACCAATCTCTGGATCTTTCCAAAATCTTTTCCTCTTAAAGCTCTACATCCCTTCCCCCCCAAATCCCTAGAAAGGGAAATCTTTCTCTTCTCCTCTAGCGGTATCTTTTTTTTTTTTTTTCCTTGCAACCTCCTCCTCCTTTTTTTTTTTTTTTTTTGGCAACCTCTTCCTTCTTAAAGATTGAGGATGGCTGTCTTGTTTTAACCTCCTCCTTCTTCCTCCTTTGGGTTTGAGAATGGTCGTTGTGTGTCCATTTAGATCTTGATCTCGTGATAGTAATAATTTACCTATGATGGTGGTAATGTTGGTTTATTCTATTTTTCAGTACATAACCTTTTAACTTTTAGATCTAGAGTCTATATTTTTCATATTTGTAAAGTTACAAGGTGTGGATCGATTTCGAAAGCATAACTATGGTGAAGGAGATTATTTCAAAAGAGCCATGGAATCCCAAATAGAGCTCGAATTATATGTGCTATGTGAATGGTTCTTTTTACTTCCAGTGTACAATTGTTTCTTCCTATTCTTCAATAAAATTTTATGGGTCAATCCAATTGATCATCGCAATAGAACTTTGCGAGTTGAAATGGATGGATCTCTGTATTTTGATGTTTGTAATATGTACCAGTGATGTATTGTAAGTAGTTGTATAACTTGTATTGTTGTTATTTGTTTAATGAAATATTATATTTTCTTGTCAAAAAAAATTCTTAAAATTTTAGTTTTAAGTTAGACAAAATAAAGGGAAAAAAAACTAACAACGTACTTTGATAAGAAAAATAATCTTTTACATAATAAATAACTGAAATTTTGAATAACTAAAGTTGAAACTTGATAATTAAAAAGAATGGCAGCAAAAAGAGAATAACAAAGAAAAGCTTGTTGAAGAAAGAAGATGAGAGAGTCAATTGGGTGGTGAATGGTGATTTGTTGTTGTTACGCAATGAAAGCAGTTGGAGAGAGAGAGAGTAAATATTAGGTCATATTTATCCTCTCAAAAGATAACCCAATAATTGTATATGCTTTATGTCTATTGATTAGCTGTAATATTGATGGTTGGATTGAGTATATATAATCACACGGTTGATAGTAATTGGCTCTAAGTTGGAGTTAATCCATCGTAGCTGAAGCCTTTATATTATTAGGGTAAAAGAATCAAATAAAACTTATTCAAAATAATTTTACTATTCAAAGATACATAAGCAATACATATACATATGTGCATACATATATATACACATACATACATATATACATATATATATTCCTCAAATAACTTTCATTTACTATACTTTCTTAATAAACCCCTATGTAGTACTTAAAATTAAAAAAAAATCCATCAGGGCACGCTCTATCTCTCCTCTCTCATTTCAAATACTTTTAATTTCTTCTTTGCTATAGCATTTATAAATTTATGATTTTAATCCCCTTCTCTTTGTTTTTCTTAGTAGGTAATAACCTAAATATATAAATAAAGACAAGAACACGCAGATGCATATTTGAAAAAAAAAAATTGCCTAAGTAAACAAACTTCACCAAATAATCTTTCCTATAAAAATTTAGTTTGTATTTAGATCAACTTCTTATTCTATGACAATTCATTATTTTTTTCAAATTTTGTAGATTTTAAAGTTTTTATAATGGAGAAAAAGACTGCGAAAACAATACAGGTTAGTTTAATTAGATAAGTTACATTTTTAATATAATTTAAAATATAAAGGGTAAATTTATAAATACAAAACAAGTGGGGTTTTATAAAAGATACAAAGGGGTGCCACTAGCGTCACTGTATGTGTGTGTGTGTGTGAAGGATTTAATTGATTATTGTTAAAAAATTTGTTGATTGTTTATTTTAAAAATAACGAGAGCTTATTATAATTATTTTAAGAAAATCGGATTTAGGAATAATCGCTTTGTAATTTGTCATTGCACCTTTAGTTTTACAAACTAATCTTATGGCTGAGATTAAATGCATCCAACGGCTGGTGCATGCAGTATTTGCACCTTAAAGCTTTAACTTGCTTTAATTCCATCGCAGCTTTAACTTGCTCGGTGGCCAATGCCAGTGTATCCATTATGAAGTTCACCCAAAGCAGCCGAACAGCAGTTAGTGGGACTTTTCCTGAAGAAACAGCAGCAAAGTTGATGATAAGAGCAGCAACATTGACTGTGACCTGAAATTGAAGGAATTTCTGAATGTTGTTGTATACACATCTGCCCCATCTCTGATCTGTCACCACAGAGGTGAAGTTATCATCCATAATGACGATATCTGAGCTCTCCTTTGCCAACTCAGTTCCTTGAATTCCCATCGAGAGTCCAATACCCGCTGCCTTTGGAGCAGGAGCATCATTTGTGCCATCGCCATTCACTGCTACAACATGGCCTTTCGGCTTCAAGCTTTGTACCATCAGAAGCTTGTCTAGTACGGAAGACCTTGCCATCACTCTGATATTTTCAATCTTTGCCACTCTTTCTTCAGCTGAGAGATTTCTAAATTGCACACCTTCGACTACTGCATCATCATTGTTTAAATCCACATCAGGATTCAGGATTCCAAATTCAATTGCTACGGCTCCAGCTGTGTGCACATTGTCTCCAGTTACCATCTTGACATTCAACCCTGCATTCCTACAAGATTCAACTGCTGCTCTGACACCTGGACGACAAGGATACTTCAAGCCCATAAGCCCCAGCAAGGTCAGTCAAGTTTCTTCAAGCTTCTCCCGAACTTGCCCATCAGCTTCTGCAACTTTGGTGTGAGCAAAAGCAATGCATCGCAAGCTCTTGGCTGCAACGTCCTTGATAATTGTCTCAATTTGCTTTCTTGCTTCACCATCCAAGACTCTGATTGTCCCGCTTTTGACGTAATAATGAGAACAGATGGCTAGTATCATCTTTGCAGCTCCCTTCCAGTGTGTGTGAACAGCCTTTTCATTGATCCTCTTCATCAAAACTCCACTTCTCTTTTTCTCTGACTTGGAGGTCTCCACGTTGATTGCTTTACACTATTGTTTTGTTAGTGCAAATGGTTGTTGCGGAGCACAAAGTCTCACAAGCAGAGAGCTTTCTTATCATAGCATGATCATTCATCATTTTTTTTTTAATTGAAGAAGCCAGCATAAGAGTAACAGCAAGAGGCAGGCCTTCAGGAATTGCCACAACAAGAGTGCCTGTTCTGTAAGTGCAAATGGTTGTTGCGGAGCACAAAGTCTCACAGGCAGAGAGCTTTCTTATCATAGCACGATCATTCATTTTTTTTTTAATTGAAGAAGCCAGCATAAGAGTAACAGCAAGAGGCAGGCCTTCAGGAATTGCCACAACAAGAGTAACAACAAGAGTAACAGCAAGAGGCTGGCCTTCAGGAATTGCCACAACAACAATGGTTACAGCAGCAGCAGTAATGTAGATCACATCATCGACTTCCGCGTTCGTCCCAAGAAATTCTCTGTTTCCCATCTCATCTCTTGTGCGTCATGTGAAGTACCGAATCAACATAACCGCAACCAAAAGCACAGCCACTGTTAATCCAATCTTCCCAACGCAAGAAGTCAGCTTGTTGAGCCGAGCTTGCAGTGGTGTCTCCTCATTCAGCTCATGGCTAATAGAGCTCATCATCTTACCCCAAGCAGTGCTCATTCCAACAGAAGTGACAAGCACGAAGCCATAGCCATCGGTCACTTTCCCCAGTCATGCTACACTCATCAATCTTCAAGGAATGGCCATTCAAGAACAACCCGTCAGCCGGAATTTGATCGCCAGTCTTCAAACAAACAACTTCACCAACAACAACATCAAAGATTGACAAACCCCGGCGCGCCTGCCTTCTCTCACAACTTACAACTCTTATATCACTGCTCTCATTAGCAAGAGCCTGGAATTGTCTACTCTGCTTGAAATTACTGACGGCAGAGACAATGACAACTAAAAGCACAGCAAATATAACGCTACCGCCACAGAACCAGCCTTCTCTCAAGCCCTCTTGTTTAAGGATAAGATTAGTGGAAACCAAACATCAACAATCAGTTTACGTGTGTATGCATTTTTCTTTTTCAGTCATCATATGAGCCGTATTCAATTAAATTAATTTTATATTATTAAATAATGATTTTTTTTTAAATGTAAGAATTGAATTGTTGATTACACTTCAACACATATAGTTGTAATTGAATTAATTTAATTACAATAAGAAGTTCTTAGATGTTCAAATTAATTCAACTACATTATAATTTATATTCTAAAAGAAACGTATGATTATGTCACTAGTTCTCGTGGGTTGGGTCAGGCCATCACAGCCAACCCGATATTGAACCAGCCACCCATGCCCAACAAAAACATTTCAATGCTTTTTAATAAAACAATTCTTAGATTCCAAATGGCACGTGCATGTAACTTGCATTGGTGGTAATGTTTATCATCTTCAAGAGTGTTTGATCCTTTATGTTCACTTAATCACTGGTTGATACACCAATGGGCCTTTGGTTCAATGGGAGAAGCCTTGCACTTGTAATATTGAGTACAAGGGTTCGATCCTCCATAAGAACATTATGAAAATTAGTTTCAGTACTCCCTCAATTATCAACTAATTGAGTAGAAACAGTCTCTCCCTTATAAAATGTGAGTGGAGTAGGCACCCCTCGAATATTAGAAAGGGTTTAAAATACGGGTAAAGTACTTGGTGAGTTAATGTATGGCGGTGGTCCCAGTTGTTTAGTACAATTGTAAAAAAAAAATTGTAAATAGCACCCCTCGAATATTAGAGAGGATTTAAAATATTTGGGTAAGTGCTTCAGTGGGTTAATGTATGGCGGTGGTCCCAGTTGTTTAGTACGATTGTAAATGTTTAAAATATCAGGTAAATCTTGATGGGTTAATGTATGACGGTGGTTAGGTTGTTTAGTACGATTGTACTTGGTGGGTTAATGTATGGCGGTGGTCCCAGTTGTTTAATACGATTCTAAGGTAAGTGTTTGATGGAGTTCTTGTATGGCGGTGATCCCAGGTTGTTTAGTCTGATTGTCTTTAGTAAATAATGTAATGTATGGCGGTGGTCCCAGTTGTTTAATACGATTGTAAATATTATAATTGTAATGTCTAATGTAAATATCAGTAACAATCTCTATGTAACAGAATTCAAAAAAAAAATCACTGGTTGATACTTGATTGTATTTGATATAATACAATGCATTTAATTTACTCCTGGCGTAATTATAGGCCATTGTCTTGGGTTGGGTGTATATGGAATAAAGCCGAAGTTGTGTTCCGTAATTTGTTTTTAGGCTTTTAAAAGCCCATGATGTATATAAAAATTTGGAGCCCATTAATGAACTTGGGTTCTTCCAAACTTCTGAGTCAAGCTAAGCGACGATGCAAAAAGTTGGCTGTATACAAATTGGACGGAACACGGAAGTAGTACAAAGTGACTATGCTTTATAATTATCGCAATTATTATTATTATTATTATTATATATATATATATATATAGTGCTGTTCTAATAAGGATCCGGATTGGAACAAGCGTCGGGAGGAGGTTAGTGGTCTTTGGATTCAAACCAAAGGCCACGTGACAACACATGCAGCCATGAAAAAAATTAAAAAAAAGGAATTTGGGCCTCTCGGACGCTGTTCCAATCCGGATTGGAATAGCCTCACGTATATATATATATATATATATAACCACACACCATCTTTCATTCCACTCTAAATTAATTAAATGTATTCCTTAATCTTGATCCTTTGATAATTTGCTCTAATTAGGCTATCGTTTGACAATAAGAACTGCAAGATGGGATCGAATAGAATCAACAGCTACCAAATTCAATGTATATTTGGATCCATTTAAATTTGACAAAAAATAGTCAGTTTTTTGAGCTAATGCACGCGCAAAACAACCAGTACAACATTATATATTTAATTTAAAAAACGATTGGTCCGATCGAACGCCATGAGTCGGATCATTCGATTTCTTTATTGGAACATGTAATGTAAGAGTCTAAGAGAAATCAAATGATCCGACTCATGGGGGACCCACCAACTTTCTGGCAATTGAAAAGCACGAAAATAAAAGGAAACTTGAAGAAAGCAACTGCCTCGGTCTCTGTCTCGGTCTCGGTCTCGGTCTCGGATATATCCGATTTGACAGTTGGGCTTTTGGCTATACTTAAATACAAAATTTATTTAATTTCATTAGCTATTATTTTTTGTGAATTTTCTTACACAACATATAAAATCTAGACTATATAAATTATATACTAACGTGATTTTGACGGCTTGGTAATAGTAAGACAATATAACTTCTTACGGCAATGATGGCATTTGGCATGGAACCGTATTAGAGAGGGGGGGAGGTCATGGCTGTCGGTGTTGATCAATGGATTTTTCTTATGATATTTTTCTATTATTGAGGGTGAGGCCTGAGGCGTTAGGCTTTGGCTTGCGACTCACCAACAAGATCCGTTTATCTCCATCAGTGATAGGGTCGGATTCATTACAAGGGATTCAATTTATTTCCAATAGAAGCTATACATATATTGAATTTTGCTAAATTATTTCAGAGATTCAGATGCTGAGTACTGTAAATTATAATTTCAGAGTTCCTACATATTCCAAGGACTTGTTATTCAACCGTTGATATTTTAGTAAAATTAATTCTTGGATGTTCTGAATTTTTATATTGATAAGAAAATTATCGAAACCTTTTGTCTTTTTACTTTATGTTTGAAATATATTACCCGTTTTATTCCAAAAGAAGAAATGATAATAAGGCGACATTGCGGAATAACTCAATATGCGATCCGAAAGTTCGATAGTTGGGACCAAATGCGTGCCAAGTGTGGTGGGCTACTGGAGTTTGAAAAATTGGCCTTCCAGGATGTTGACCGGTAAACATTTGTTTGTTTGTTTGCTTCTTTCTTTTCTTTTTTTTCTTTCTTTTTGATAGGAGGTGAGTAGGAAGAAACGTCATTTCACTACTCCCATGAAATCGAACTTGTTTAGGATCCGAACATTTCTCCCAATAATCAACATCGACAAATCATTCTAAAGTTAAAAAAACACACACACACGACATGGGTAGGGACACTCTATAAATGGTTCAAACTCAGTCCGAAGAAGATCCGACTCCCTCACTCTATAAATAAAGCAAAATCATCGCATGGCTCAGTCACGGCATTTGCAAAACCAATTAATACCCAATTTTTCACTAAATCAAGCCCACCAAAACCAAAACCAAAACCCAAACCCTCCATGGACGAAGAAGCCAATAATCAAGTCTTTGAATGGCAGAACGTGATCATGGCGTTCTGCTTTTCATCAGCCCTCCAGATCGCTATCCTGTCTGCTGAAACTAAGAAAGAACTGTCCCCTTCTTTCTGCGTGCTCTCATTTGCCATCTTCCTGACCTTCCTTTTTCTCTTTGTTTCCAAGCTTATTGCCCACAAGTTTGCTGCTGCGGCCCAAGCGCTAGAGAAAGCTGCCATCGTCGTTGCAGCCACTACATTGGTTTTGTTCACTACAATTCCATATGTCGCGAATTCCGCAAAGCTCAAGTACGCAGCCTGGGCTCTCTACGCCTTCTCCTTGCTTACCATCTTCGTCTGCAATTTCATTGATGAAATTGTCAAGCTCATCGAAAGGTTTCTGACCCCCAACAGGCTCTTCTCCTGTCTCCTCCTCCTTTCTTAATAAATATTTTTGTTCCAGTCAATCCTGATACGGCTATCTATCCATACGAGTTTAAGCTTCCATTTAAGGCTGAGGCAGAGATATCGTTTGTATTTGATGAGTATATTATATGTTTGTTGTTGTTCGGGAGCTGATCAATGCAGCAGCACCCGCAACTGCACGCATGTCAAGTTTCCATTGAAGTGGGGAGACCACTCTTCATTGTTGTTGTGTAACTTGTGTTACTTTAAATACGCTGTACTTCTTTCATTAATATGTGAATCTTATGTTATTGTGTTGTATTGTAAAATTGAATTACTTTAATAGTATAATCAATCTTGAGTGCTTTAATATTTCAATTCAATTTGCTGCTGCTTATGTTATCTTAAAGCTAGCAGATAGCCCACATGACTCAAAGCCAGCGAATATCCGATTTGACTTCCCTGATATATTAAAGTTAGTTGCTTTATGTTCGGAAAAATTTTGGGTCACTGGCTAAGAAGACTCAAGACAAAAAACCAAAAACGATAAATAATAATAATAATATAATGAATATAAAATTCGTATTTCATGTTTTTGATTTTGAGACGACACGTGTATCTTGAACTCGGATATCCGCGATGAGCTTTGACATAACGTGTCCTTGTATTGACTAAAGAAATATACTTAGATTCTTAAGACCAAAATATATATATATATATAATTAGATTCTAGTTCTATCTCAATTGAAACCTGATTTTTTTTTTTTTAATTTTAGAAGCAAGAACGACATCACGTCCTCGCCTTTCTGGTACCATTTAATGTGTTCTCAAGCTTGCTAGTTGGCTGTCCAAAGGACAATAATCTTTAATTCCACAAATTAGTCGTGTCATTCTGTTTATGAGAAATAGAGTTTGTAGGGGAAAAAAAATTAATTTTAAAGGAATGAAAACACATTCCCCCCACCCCCAAAAAAGAAAGTTCTATTTAATTTTTTAAAATTATTTTTTTCAAGAATAAAATTATTCTAATTAGCATCTAATCTTGGTCTGGGCTCGAATTTCTGAATTTCTGAACAGCCACAAAAAAGTTGACGATAAGAGCAGCAAAATTGACTGTGAGCTGAAATTGAAGGAATTTCTGAATGTTGTTGTATACACATCTGCCCCATCTCTGTTCTGTCACCACAGAGGTCAAGTTATCATCCATAATGATGATATCTGAGCCCTCCTTTGCCAACTCAGTTCCTTGAATTCCCATCCAGTGTCCAAAGTCTGCTACCTTTGGAGCAGGAGCATCATTTGTGCCATCGCCAGTCACTGCTACAACATGGCCTTTCGGCTTCAAGCTTTGTACCGTCAGAAGCTTGTCTGGTACGGAAGACCTTGCCGTTACTCTGATATTTTCAATCTTTGCCACTCTTTCCTCAGCTGAGAGATTTCTAAATTGCACACCTTCGATTACTGCATTATCAGCTTCTGCAACTTTGGTGCGAGCAAAAGCAATGCATCGCAAGCTCTTTGCTGCAACGTCCTTGATAACTATCTAAATTTACTCTCTTGCTTGACCATCCAAGACTCTGATTGTCCCACTTTTGACATAATAATGAGAACAGATGGCTAGTATCATCTCTGCAGCTCCCTTCCAGTGTGTGTGTGAACAGCCATTTCCTTGATCCTCTTCATCAAAACTCCACTTCTCTTTTTCTCTGAATTGAAGGTCTCCACGTTGATTACTTTACAGTATTTTCGGTTCATCAACATTCATCCCCAGATCAAGCACAGCCCAGAAAGAATTGCCTTCTCAGTTGGGCTACCAGTAATCTCAGTAGTCGATTCAGAATTCGATTCGTAAACATTACAAATGGTGTTTAAACCAACTGCTTCTTGCAGCAACTCGTACAGATTATGTGCTAATTTGAGGAACTAGCATCGCCCTTCCTTGCTTATTTTCCAATCCAAAACTCTGTAACCTTCATTTGATTTCAAGTGAGAGTGCCTGTTTTGTTAGTGCAAATGGTTGTCGCGGAGCACATAGTCTCACAAGCAGAGAGCTTTCTTATCATAGCATGATCATTCATCATTTTTTCTTTTTTCTTTTTATCGAACAAGCCGGCGTAAGGGTAACAGCAAGAGGCAGGCCTTCAGGAATTGCCACAACAACAATGGTGACAGCAGCAGCAATAAGGTGGATCACATCATCGACCTTCGTGTTCGTCCCAAGAAATTCTCTGTTTCCCATCTCATCTCTTGTGCTTCATGTGAAGTACCGAATCAACGCAGCAAAGCACAGCCACTTTTAATCCAATCTTCCCGACGCAAGATGTCAGCTTGTTGAGCCGAGATTGCAGTGGCGTCTCCTCATTCAGCTTATGGCTAATAGAGCTCATCATCTCACCCCAAGCAGTGCTCATTCCAACAGAAGTGACAAGCACGAAGCCATAGCCATCGGTCACTTTCCCCTGTCATGCCACACTCATCAACCTTCAAGGAATGGCCATTCAAGAACAACCCGTCGGCCGGAATTTGATCGCCAGTCTTCAAACAAACAACTTCAGCAACAACATCAAAGATTGACAAACCCCGGCGCCTGCCAATCTCTCACAACTTACAACTCTTATGTCACTGCTCTCATTAGCAAGAGCCTGGAATTGTCTACTCTGGTTAAAATTACTGACAGCAGAGACAATGACAACTAAAAGCACAGCAAATATAACGCCATCGCTATCGAACCAGCCTTCTTTCGAGCCCTCTTGTTTTGAGGATAAGATAGTGGAAACCCAATATCAACAATCAGTTTGCGTGTATATGTATTTTTCTTTTATAGTTATCATATGAACGACATTCAATTAAATTAATTTTATATTATTAAATAATGTTTTGTTATTTTTCAAAATGTAAAATTGAATTATTTATTACATTTCAACATATATGGTTGTAATTGAATTCATTTAATTACAATAAGGTCCCGTTTTGGATTATTTTTGGGAGGGTTAAAAGTGATTTTAAAAATTTAAAAGTTAATTTGGGTGTTTGGTAAAAAAAAATTAAAATTACTTTTGCCAGAATCAGCTCCTCCTAGCTGATTTTGAAAAGTATAAAAGGAGTAGTTTTTAAATTTCTGATTTTAAAAATCAATTTTACCCTTTAATATAATTCCATAAATATTCTTATAATTATTACTTAAACCCAAAATTATCCTTATTTAAATTAGAAATAAAATTAATATTTTTATAATTTTTTATTATAATTAACGTGCACCTTTTGTTTACCCTATTTCTTCATATTTTGCGTTCAGTCAAAATTCTCCGGTGCAACGAAGCAAGATCAGTACGTGTTCCATCACCATATTCAATAATAGTAAGTGATTCATCACCCCTTTCATGCATATTCAATATAATTTTTATTATAATATTTATTGTTTGTCTTATTTGAGTTTGTTTATATATAAACAACTTTATGCCTTTGCAATTTTATTATAATATTTATTGTTTGTCTTATTTGGGTTTGTTTATATATAAACAACTCTATACCTTTGCAATCTTTATTATAATATTTGTTGTTTGTCTTATTTGGATTTATTTGTTATAAACGATTCCATGGCTATGCAATTTTTATTATATTATTTGTTGTTTATCCTATTTGGATTTGTTTACATATAAATGATTCTACACCTAATTTCACTTTGCTTGATGTTATTTAATGAAATTTTGTAGTTGATTTTTTAAATATTAATTATTTTAAGATTTAAAAAGTCGAAATTTTATTTTTAATTAAAATTATTATAATACATAATTAAAGATATTATATATGTATATTTTTATATATATAAGTAAATTTCATCTTACATTATGTACATTTTAGTCATTTATTTTCTTACAACAGTTTAACAATAAAATTTACTAAACACTCATAATTACTTTTAAAATTCACAGTATTTTTGAAAATAAAATTTACCAAATACTTAATTAATTCTCTTCACAGTTGATTATTTCTACAGCACAATTAACAGTAATTACCAAATTGATCCTCAGTTATTGTTCAATGTTCGAATTAATTCAATTACACTATAATTTATATTCTAAAAGAAACGTATGATTATGTCCCAAATTCTCATGGGCTGGGTCAAGCCATCACAGCCAACCCACCGATGCCCAGCAGAAACATTTCAATCCTTTTAAATAAAACAATCCTGAGATCCCGAATGACACGCGTATATAACTTGCATTGATGGTAATGTTCATCATCTTCAAAAGGGTTTGATCCTTTTTGTTCACTTAGTCACTTCTAGGTTGATTGTACTTGACAAAATTCAATGCAATTTTTTTTTTTTGATATACTACAATCAGAGTTCTATTTGATATTGATATTTACAATAAGAAATTATTCCATTTCTTTCGAATACTTTTATTACAAAGATTTTGAATATCAACCCTCACTTTAAGTTGGAGGGAGATCAATGCTACTCCAATGTGGGGAGCCAACTACCCCATACTGGGGAGCAAGTCCTAGCACTAGCCATGCATGCAGGACTTGAACCATGCCCTCAAGGTTAGGGGTGAGCATAAACCCACAACCCATGGGTTTACCCAAACCCAAACCAAATTAAATGGTTTGAGTTGGGTAAATTATAAAAATTGGTTAAATGTGGGTTTTACGTAAAAATCAAAGAAAATTATAGTAATAATGTTTAGATGGTTTTGAGGGCATAGTTACATAGCGTAATGGAAGGAAATAAGTAATAATTATGAGAAATGATATTTTGCCACTGATAAAATATTATTGTGACAGAAATTATAAAGCCTTATTATAAATAAATTTAACATTTTGTGTGCTATATTAATCTTTTGTAGCATAAATAATACTCTTTTTTTTTTTTTTTTATGGGATTTGTTGACATTGATCCTCCATTTCAAATTCATGAGCAATCGTCTATTGAAAAAAAAACACCATGTGATAGAAAATTATCATCTCAATAATTATAAGTCAAATGATACATTTTTTTAGTTAAAGAAATTTTATTATTTTAACTAAACGGCACTCACATAAGTTGTTTTTTCTTTATTTGAATTTATCTGTTGATGTTATATTTGTGAAAATTTAATTACGTTCTTATTTATTGAGAATTATTGATTTTTGTGATTAAACTTTATTTTAATTTTCTAGTATTCTTTAATTTAATGATCAAGTTATTGTAAAAGTTATTATTTATAATTTTTATCCACTATATTTTTTCATATTTTAGTATTAATTTAATAATTAATAATTTTTATATAATTAATTTATTAAAATAAAAAATATTTTAATAATAAAATTCAAACTAAATCCAAATAAAATTCAAATGAGTCAGTTTGAGTTGGGTCAAACCCAAACTTTTATAATTGAGTTTAAATTGATTTAAAACTCAACTCATGCCCACCCCTAAGTGTTGGGGGCATGCTCAAAAAACAATGCAATTAATTTACTCCTTGCGTAAGAATAGGCCATTGTCTTGCATTAGGTGTGTAAGGAGTAAAGCCGGGCTGTAATGGGAATCTGTTTGTTGGGCTTTCAAAAGCCCATGATGTATACAAAAATTTAGAGCCCATTAATGAATCTTCCATACTTCTGAGGCAAGCTAAGCAAGAATGCGAAAAGTTGTCTTGCATACCAATTGGATGGTAATAATAAGACAACTTCTGATGGCATTTGGCACGGAACTGTATTAGAGAGGGGAGGCTATGGCTGTGAGTGTCGATCAACGGATTTTTCTTATGATTTTTGCTTTTATTGAGGCTGAGGCCTGAGGCCTGAGGCGTTATGCTTTGGCTTGCGACTCGCCACTAAGATTCGTTTATCTCAATTAATGATAAGAGTCAGATTCACTACAAGCGGTTCAAGTTATGTCAGAATACAAAGCTCAACATTGACAAATCATTCCAAAGTTAAAATAGACACGAACTTCCTTTCAAACAAACAAAAAAAAAAAAATGATCACGCACACACTTTTTTTTTTAATACTGATTATACATTAAATTATTATATTATACATATATTTATAATAATTATTATTGTAGCAGATATTATACTGATATTTATAATTAAATATATATAATTAAGACTTATATTATTATATTAAATTTTATAAAATAAATATTCAGACAAATAACCCTCATAAACGAGAAATATTCATGCTCCACTCATATTTAAAAAAAAATAATTTATAAATATTTAAGAATATTTAGTCTCCATAAAATAAAAGCCAACCACTTCAACCAAGGCGGAAGTACACACACACTTGACATAGATAAGGACACAAATTTTTCAAACTCAGACCGAAGAAGATGGGAGTCCATCTCACTCTATAAATATAGCACATCATCACATAACTTAATCCAGCATTCACAACACAATTAAATATAATATAATACCCAATTTTTCACTAAATCAAGCCCACCAAAAGCAAAACTCGCCACGGACGAAGAAAATACAATAGGCCATTGTCTTGCACAGGGCAACAATATTAAATTACATTTAAGTTGGTATTTTAATATAAATATCAATTATTCATGAAATTTTATAATTATAATTAAAATAAGTTTAGAAAGTAATTATTAGGAAATATATTGTAAATAAGTTATTCGGCAGACATAATATAATAAATAAATAAAAATAAATAAAACTATTTAACTCTTTAATTAATTTCTATCAAGTATTTAATAAAATATTAAATAAAAGCAATGAATTAATGGTATTATTAATTTTCATGATTAGTTTTGATACTATATTAGCGATTATTAAATTTAATACAATTAATCATGTAATAAATTATTAAATGTTTAATTTTATTGATAAATTATTAAATATACAAGTAATGAAAATTTAGGGTTATTCTATGATGCCGTGATTAAAGTTACGACATCAATATCGTAATTAAACATAAATTATGTAAATGAAACATAAAACTTGTAAATCAACATTAACTGTAAAATAAAATATAAATTTTAGAAATTAAATATAAAACTTGTAAATGGAAAGTAAAACGAGTAAATTAATATAAAACTAGTAAATTGATGTATTACTAATAAATAAAACAAAACTTACAAATGTAACATAAAACTCGTAAATCAACATTAAGTGAAAAATAAAACATTAATTTTAGAAATTAAACATAAGATTTGTAAATAGAAAATAAAACAAGTAAATTAATATAAAACTAGTAAATTAATGTATTATTAGTAAACAAAACAAAAACTTACAAATATAACTTAAAACTAGTAAATTAACATTAATTGTAAAATAAAACATAAATTTTGAAAATGAAACAAAAGACTTGTAAATAGAAGGTAAAACAAGTAAATTACTATAAGACTGATAAATTGATATATTATTAGTGAATAAAACAAAAATTTACAAATATAACATAAAACTAGTAAATCAACACTAACTGTAAAATAAAACATAAATTTTGAAAATGAAACATAAGAGTTGTAAAATGAAGGTAAAATAAGTAAATTACTATAAAACTAGTAAATTGATGTATTACTGGTAAATAAAATAAAAACTAATAAATATAACATAAAACTAGTAAACAACGTTAAGTACAAAATAAAACATAAAGTTTGTAGATTATACCTAAAACTTATTAATAAAAGGTAAAATAAGTAAATTAATATAAGAGTTACAACAAAAAAAAAATCAAAATTGTAAAATAAAAACTCGTTATAAGGTTTATTACCATATATATTTATTAATTTTTTATTTAAATTGAATAATGTTAGTTTTGCATTTATATAATACATGTGACGTTTTATTAACGATGAAATTTATGCTCAAAATCGGATTTTGAAAAAATATTATTTTAATATATTTCATAGTTGTTGTAAGAAATGAGGTTATTTTGTGTCTTTTTAAACTTCCTCAACAACAACCTTAAATGGTCTCTCAATACAAGTAAAAATTTTAAAACTACATAAAGTATACGTAAGGTTTAAAATTAGATATAATTTTTTTGATATATCATATATGTGTCTGGTAATATAAGAATATTCTTTAATTTTGTTTTTAGTTGATCCATATCAAGATAAATAATTACACTTAATTAGCATGTGTAATAAATAAATATCATTACAGAAAATGGGGCAAAAAGTATATGAATGTCTTAGAATAAAAATATAGTTTATGGTAACCAATTCAACAAAACTTATTCCACTATTTTTAGTATTATTTTTTTAATTAATGAGTAATTTTTTTAAATAAAGAAAATATTTTTTGTAAATGAATAGAATATTTTTCACTAAAATTTTGTAGAAACAATGTTAATTATTTAAATAATTAATAATCTTGTATGAATTTACTGGTTTTACTTTACATTTATTAGTTTTATGTGTAATTTACAATATTTATGTTTATTATAGTATTAATGTCGTAATTCTCATTAAGACATTATATACTTTTCCAAACATTTAATCTCAATAGTTGGTAGAAGTAACAGTACCAATTTAATTAGATCATAGACAATAAATAAAAATAAATTTTAAGTA
This sequence comes from Atalantia buxifolia, assembly GCA_030444775.1. Classification (NCBI taxonomy): domain Eukaryota; kingdom Viridiplantae; phylum Streptophyta; class Magnoliopsida; order Sapindales; family Rutaceae; genus Atalantia; species Atalantia buxifolia. The sequence continues at coordinate 13,244,107 of CM059835.1, read as the reverse complement.
AATCATAATAAAAAATTAACTAATTAATTAATCGATTAATATTGGGGCATAAATAAAAAAAATGATACAAATAAAAATCTCATAAATGAACAACTTTTTTCTTTAATTGAATCTCAATCCAGTCTAAATTAATTAAATGTATCTTTTAATCTTGATCCTTTGATCATTTGCTCTAATTAGATTTTCTTTTGAAAATAAGAACTATAAGATTGGATAGAATTGAATCAACGGCTACCAAATTCTTTTTTTTTAACGAGAAATTCAATTTATTTTTGGATCCATTTAAATTTGACAAAACTTAGTCAATCTGAACTAATGCACACGCAAAACACCCATTACATCATTATATATTTAATGTAAAAGTGATTCGTCCGATCTAACGCCATGAGTCGGATCATTCGATTTCTTTCTTCGAAATGTAATGTATGAGAATTTTCAATCAAATGCTCTTTAGCTAGGACCACCAAGCCACCAACTTTTGTCTCTGTGTCGGATATATCCGATCGATTGTTGGCCTTTTGGCTCTACCTTACCAGATTTATTTAATTTCATTAGCTATTAATTTCATTCAAATTTATTTAATTTCATTAGCTATTAATTTCATTCACAACATATATAAATCGATACTGGCTGGGGAGAAGGTTATGGCTGTGAGTGTTGATCAATGGATTTTTCTAATGATATTGCTACTATCGAGGCTCATGCGTTAGGCTTCGGCATGCATCTCACCAACAGGATTTCTTTATTTCCATTGGTGGTGGAGTCGGATTCATTACAAATGATTCAACTTATGTTACAATAAAATCTATACATGCAGTGAAATTTCCTGGTCTGTTTCAAAGATTCAGGTCCTGCATATTCCAAGACAAAATTTCGGGGTTCAACATATTGCGAGGGCTTGTTATTTTACCTCTTCTGATATTTTAATTAAGTTTGCTCTTTGATGTCTTGAATTTTTATGCTGATAGGAGGATTATCAAAACCCTTTATCTCTTACTTTATCCTTGAAATATATTACCCGTTTTATTCCAAAAAAGAAACAATAAAAAGTCAACATTGTGGAATAATAACTCAGTATCCGATCTGCAAGTTCGATAGTTGCGCACAGTGCCACTGTCTATAAGTTCGAAGAAAATCCGAGTCCACGTCACCCCAAATTTCGGCCAATTCAAAAGCAAGAAAAGAAAGAGAAAATTGAAGAAAGCAATCGTCTACGTACCGGATATCCGACAATCGGATATATCCGATTGTTTCAATCACTACAAAATTTAAGAAAGCAAGCGGATATATCCGAAAAATCACTATAAATATGAGAGCATTAGAGCAAGCAGCAACATCGTCTTATAACTTACTTAGTCTGGCATTTGCAACACAATTAATACTCAGCTTTTCACTAAATCAAGCCCGCCATGGACCGAGAAGCCAAAAAGTGTTTGAATGGAAAAATGTGATCATGGGGTTTTGCTTTGCATCAGCCCTCGAGATCGCTATACTGTCTGCTGAAACTCAAAAAGAATTGTCCCCTTCATTCTGTGTGCTTTCATTTGCCATCCTCCTGACCTTCCTTTCTCTCTTCGTTTCAAAACTTATTGCTCACAAGTTTGCCGCTGCGTCCAAAGCGATAGACAAAGCTGTTATCTTCGTTGCTGCCACTACGTTCGCTTCGGCCACTACAATTCCATATATCGCGAAATTCAGGAAGCTCAAGTACGCAGTCTGGGCTCTCTACGCCCTCTCGTTGCTTATCATCTTCGTCTGCAACTTCATTGATGGAATTGTCAAGCTCATCCAAAAGGTTTTGACTCCAACAGGCTCTTCTCCTGTCATCTCCTTTCTTAATAAATATGTTTGCTCCAATCAATCTTGACACGACTATCGATTGGTATAAGTTTCCACGTAAGGCCTAGGCATTGATACCATTTGTGTTTGCTGAGTATATATATAGTTCTTGGAAAGCTGATCAATGCAGCAGCAGTCAATTTTCCATTGAAGTGGGGAGACCACTCTTCATTGTTGTTGTATAACTTGTGTTACTTTAAATACGCTGTACTTCTTTCATTAATATGTGAATTTTGTGTCATTGTGTTGTATTATGAAACTGAATTACTTAATAATATTATCGATCTTGTGTGCTTTAAAATTTTAATTTAATTTGTTGCTGCTTATGTAACCTCGAAGCTAGCAGATAGCCCACATGACTCAAAGCTGGCGAATAACCGATTCGATTTCCTTAATATATTAAAGTTAATTGCTTTATGTTCGGAAGATTTTTGGGTCACTGGCTGAGAAGACTCAAGACAAAAAAAAAAAACTAAAAACGCTAAATAATATAATAATATAATGTGAATAAAATTCATATTTTATGTATTTGATTTTGAGACGACACGTGTGTCTTGATCTCGGATATCCGCATCGAGCTTTGACTAAGCATGTTCTTTTATTGACTAAAGAAACATAATTAGATTTACGGGCAAAACTAGATTCTAGGTATTCTTCTTTTTTTTTTTTTAATAACTATTTTTATCTCATTTGAAACCTTATTTTTTATAAGTTTAAAGGCAAAAACGACTCCGACAAAAGCTTGGATTTAAAATTCACATGACTTATTTAAATTTATGAATTTATGAGTATGTGAATATGTGAATTTAAAAATCCATGACACGTGTGTCTTGGATTTAAAGTTCACTTCTTTCATTAATACGTGGTTGTATTATGAAACTGAATTACTTATTTACTTAATAATGTTATCAATCTTGTGTGCTTTAAAATTCTAATTTAATTCGTTGCTGCTTGTGTTATCTCAAAGCTAGCAGATGGGCCCACATGACTCAAAGCCATCGAATATCCGGTTTAATTTCTCTAATATATTAAAGTGGGTTGCTTTATGTTCGGAAAAATTGTGGGTCATGGGCTAAGAAGACTCGAGACAAGAATCAAAAACAAAAAAATGCATAAACCATTAAACTCAAGAAAATATAAAATAACACAAATAACAGATGTTTAATTCAACCAATTTTAAGAAACAAAAACAAAAAAAAATAAAATGCAAATAAAATTTGTATTTCATGTTTTCGATTTTGAGACGACACGTGTATCTTGAACTCGGATATCCGCAATGACCTTTGACAACGCGTTTTTTATTGACTAAAGACGCATGATCAGATTTCAGGGATTTTTTTTTTTTACTATTTATATCTCAATTGAAACCTGATTTTTTATTTTTAAAAATTTTAGGAGCAAAAACGACATTATACCCTTGCGTTTCTGGTGCCGTTTAATGGATTCTCAAGCTTTCACCCGGAAGTAGTTGGTTGTCCAAATGAAAATAATCTTTAATTTCACAAATTAGTGATGTTATTCCGTGTATAAGAAGTGGATTTTTTACGAAAATAATTTAAAAAGAATTGCAATACTAATAAAATAAGATTTTTTAGCTAAAAATTCTATTTAATTTTTCAAGATTAATTTTTTTGAGAATAAAAATGTACTAATAAGCGTCCAATCTTGGTTTGGGCTTATTGGCTTGTTTGGATCGAAGAACAAAATCCAGGCAAACCCAAACCCGATACTGAACCGTATTTGAAATATAGTGGCGTGTCGCTATTTCGAGAAAGGAAAAGTGGCATCAAATGATTGGACATTCACTAAGAAAGACACCCTAATCCACTTTCTCACTATTCTTGAAACTTCCAAAATACCCCCATAAAAACAAAATTTAATTAACAAATTTCCTTCAAAATTTTTTAATTTACCCCAAATTTCAATTTTTAGAGCCAATATCTGTAAATTATGAAGAATCTACAACAACATTCCCAAATTCTGATTCTTCAATTCAATAAGTTTCAATTCTTTGAACAACTTCAACGTGTACCCATTAAATTTTGTTTATTTTTCATTTAACTCCTTTTTGTTGAAATTACTTTTACTGAATATGCTTTGTTTGGTGTATTGATTTAGATGGAAACTAAGATACTAGAGTAAACAGAGCTTGAATTGAAATGGGTTTAATTTATATTGAGTTGTTTGGCTTTGTTTTGAGATAAAAGAGTGTACTTTTAGCTGCATATGAAATGCTTTGCTGCTTTAGAATTAGAGTGATTGAATAAGTTTTAAAAATGAATTATTTATTTGGGTTTCTATTTTATCTATTTCAACTGTTATTGGATATGATGGTGTACTTCTCACTTACGTTGTTTTTGTTTTTTTTATGCATAATGTAAAAGTCTAAGAGAAATCGAATGATCCGACTCATGCGGACCCACCAACTTTGTGGCAATTGAAAAGCGAAAAAGAAAATTGAAGAAAGCATAGCAATTGTCTCGGTCTCGGTCTCGGATGTATCCGATCGATAGTTGGGCTTTTGGCTATCATTTTTGCGAATGTTGACTTACACAACATATAAATCGAGACAATATATATCATAGAGTAACGTGATTTTGGCAACTTGTTAATGATAAGACAACTTTTCGTGGCGTTTGATATGGAACGTGTTGCGATGGTTCTTTTAGTGCTGTGACTTGTATTAGGCAGAGAAGAAGGCCGTGTCGGTGGCTGTTGGCGATCGATGGATTTTTATAATGATATTGCTATCATTGAGGCTGAGGTACGAGCCATTAGGCTTTGGCTTGCGACTCACTAACAAGAATTGTTTATCTCCGTTAATGATAGAGTCGGATTCACTATGAATAGTTCAGCTTATGTTCAATAGAAGCTATACTCACAATGAATTTTCTTCAATTATTTCAGAAATATTCTAAGGGCTTGTGTTTTCTACCTCTGATATTTTAATTAAGTTTACTCTTCGATATTATCAATTCTTATTGTGATAGGAGGATTATCAAAGCCCTTTATCTTTTACTTTATCTCTGAAATACATTACCCATTTTATTCCAATAAAGAAATAACAATAAGGCAATATTGTGGAATCACTCAATATTCGATCCGAAAGTTCGATAGCTGGGAAAAAAAAAAGGCGTGCCAATTTTGATGGGTTACTGGAGCTTGAAAAATTGGGCTTCCAAGATGTTGAAAGGTAACATTCATTTCTTTTTTCTTTTTTATTGATAGAAGGCTGCATTCATTTTGAGTGCATTCACTTCTTCGTTTCACGACAATTTTTTCTCCAATTAAAAATTAAAATTGGTGGAACCCATTGTTCACTACTCCCATGAAATCGAACTTGTTTAGGATCCGAACATTTCTCCCAATAATCAACATCGACAAATCATTCTAAAGTTAAAAAAACACACACATGACATGGGTAGGGACACTCTATAAATGGTTCAAACTCAGTCCGAAGAAGATCCGACTCCCTCACTCTATAAATAAAGCAAAATCATCGGATGGCTCAGTCACGGCATTTGCAAAACCAATTAATACCCAATTTTTCACTAAATCAAGCCCAAACCAAAACCAAAACCAAAACCCAAACCCTCCATGGACGAAGAAGCCAATAATCAAGTCTTTGAATGGCAGAACGTGATCATGGCGTTCTGCTTTTCATCAGCCCTCCAGATCGCTATCCTGTCTGCTGAAACTAAGAAAGAACTGTCCCCTTCTTTCTGCGTGCTCTCATTTGCCATCTTCCTGACCTTCCTTTTTCTCTTTGTTTCTAAGCTTATTGCCCACAAGTTTGCTGCTGCATCCCAAGCGCTAGAGAAAGCTGCCATCGTCGTTGCAGCCACTACATTGGTTTTGGCCACTACAATTCCATATGTCGCGAATTCCGCAAAGCTCAAGTACGCAGCCTGGGCTCTCTACGCCTTCTCCTTGCTTACCATCTTCGTCTGCAATTTCATAGATGAAATTGCCAAGCTCGTCGAAAGGTTTCTGACTCCAGCAGGCTCTTCTCTTGTCTCCTCCTTTCTTAATAAATATTTTTGTTCCAGTCAATCCTGAGACGACTGTCTATCCCAACGAGTTTAAGCTTCCATGCAAGGCTGAGGCAGATATACCGTTTGTATTTGATGAGTATATTAAATGTTTGTTGTTGTTCGGGAGCTTATCAGTGCAGCACCACCCCCAAATGCGTGCGGGTGAAGCTTCCATTGAAGTAGGAGGCCACCCTTCATTGCTGTTGTATAACTTGTGTTACTTTAAATACGCTGTACTTCTTTCATTAATATATGAATTTTGTGTTATTGTGTTGTATTATGAAACTGAGTTACTTTAATAGTATTATACTATTATTGATCTTGTGTGCTTTTAAATGTCTAATTTAATTTGCTGCTGCTTATGTTATCTCAAAGCTAGCAGATAGGCCACATGACTCAAAGCTAGCGAATATCCGATTTGATTTCCCTGATATATTAAAATTTTGTTTTTTTTTATAAGCCTGATATATTAAAGTTAGTTGCTTTATGTTCGGAAAAATTTTGGGTCTGAATTACGCCAAATTTCAATTTTCAGAGCCAGTATCTCTGAATTACGAAGAAGATCTACAAGAAGTTCCCTAAATTCTAATTCTTCAATCCAGTAAATTACATTTTTTTGTACAACTTTAACGCTTACTTATTAAATTTTGTTCCTTTTTCATTTAACCCCTTTGTTGTTGAAATTGCTTTTGCTGAATATGCTTTGTTTGGTGTATTGATTTAGATGGAAACTACGATACTAGAGTAAATGGGTTTAATTTATATTGAGATGTTTGGCTTTGTTTTGACATAAAAGAGTGTACTTTTCAGCTGCATATGAAATGCTTTGTTGCTTTAGAATTAGAGTGACTGAATTAAGTTTTAAAAACTAATTATTTATTTGGGTTTCTATTTTATTTATTTATTTCAACTGTTATTGGATGTGATGGTGTACTTCTCACTTACGTTTGTTTGTTTTTTTGTTTTTGGATGCATAATGTAATGAGTCTAAGAGAAATCGAATGATCCGACTCATGTAGGACCCCCCACCAAGTTTCTGGCAATTGAAAAGCATGAAGAGAAAAAGAAAATTGAAGAAAGCAAAGCAGTTTGTCTCGGTCTCGAATATTTGAGAGGTTAAAAATCTGCCGGGATATATCCGATCGATAGTCGGACTTTCGGATATATCCGATCGATAGTCGGACTTTTGGCTATGCTTTACAAATTTAATTTAATATCATTTAGCCATCATTTTTTGCGAATGTTGACTCATACAACATACAAATCTAGACTCTATATGTATATATTATATTGTAACGTGATATTGACGGCTTGGTAATAATAAGACAACTTTTCGTGGCATTTGATATGGAACGTGCTGCGATGGTTCTTTTGGTGCCCTGATTTGTCTTAGCGAGGAGAAGGCTGTGGCCGCGACTGTTGTTGATCAATGGATTTTTCTAATGATATTGCTATTATTATTGGGGCTGAGGCATGAGCCACTGGGCTTTGGCTTGCGACCCACTGACAAGAATTGTTTATCTCCACTAATGATAGAGCGGGATTCACTACGAATAGCTCAACTCATGTTCAATAGAAGCTACACTCGCAATGAATTTTCTTGAATTATTTCAGAGATTCAGCTGCTGCATATTCCAAGCCATCATTTCGGAGTTCAAAAGATTCCAAGGGCTTGTGTTTTCTACCTCTGATATTTTAAGTAATTTTGCTCTCCGATGTTATCAATTCTTATAGTGATAGGAGGATTAGCAAAACCCTTATCTTTTTCTTTATCCCTGAAATATGTTACCCTTTTTTATTCCAAAAAGAAATAATAGTAAGGCAACATTGTGGAAAACTCAATATTCGATCCGAAAGTTCGATGGTTGGAAACGAAGGCGTGCCAATTTTGATGGGTTACTGGAGCTTGAAAAATTGGGCTTCAAGATGCTGACAGGTTACATTCTTTTTTCTCTGTTCTCTTTTCTTCGGCTCTGGACTTGGACTTGGACTAAGACTAAGTGAACAATTGTGAATTGAACGTGTTTGTTTTTTTATTGACACCCCTCTATCATCCTTATCAAACTCCTCCAATTAAAACAAACAAGGGATATATTTTATATTAGTGAAATATTAAAGAATAAAATAAATTTAATATACCATTATATTTCTCTTTTTAACTCTTTACACCCACACAACTACACTAAAATCTTTTGAATAATTTTTATTGGCATCCTCAAACTTATAAAACCCCTCCAATTATATTAAAGGATAAAATAAATTTAGTATATTATTATACAAAACTACACCAAAGTCTTTTATAATTTTTATTTCCTCACAAACAACTTTTTCTTGAGAAATTAAAAAACTTATTTTTAATTTAAACAATAAATAATAGCTAATTGAGTCTACTTTAATTTACAAAACTTTCTAAACTTTCTAATAATAAGTTTTGTAAACTTGTTTTTAATTTAAAAAACTTTCTAAACTTATTTTTAATTAAAAAATAAATAATAGCTATTTGATTCCACTTTAATTCTACTTAATTCATACATGTATTTGATTTTTTTAAGTAAAATATGTATGATTTAAAAATTCAAAAATTTATTAAAACAATATTTGTAATTAGAATTGTTTGGAAGAAACTGAATTATTTTTTTTTGAATTAAAAAAACTGCAAAAATGAAAAAGGATATTTTGAGAATTAAAGTAGGTTTT